>CAJINV010000004.1:7760203-8144143 GCA_905178155.1 Amoebophrya sp. A120 | reverse complement strand
TTTTTGGTGAGAGAAGGTCGAACAAATGAAGCCTCTGTATTTTTGCGCGAGACAAGCACATATACTTTCACCACTCTAGTACCGACTCGTTTCTAGTATTTCGCCCTTTTATTGCAAGACCACGAGAGGTTTTTCGTAGGGGATAGGTGGAAGAAGACCGTGAAAAGTTGTTTCTTCTGCTTTGTCTCGTGTGATCAACATCAAATTAAACGGTCGTTCCCAAAAATGTGAATTATGAACACAATAGTTTGAATAGCTCATGTGGGTCGTTGTACTGGACGAAAGGTCCTCCGTATAAAATGGCTACAACTTACATCGAGAAGTTCGTACGAAAAACAAGAAGTACCGGCAGATTTTTCCCGCCGAAGTCGCTACAGAATCGGATCCCTGCGTACTGGTAAAAGTGCCGGCGGAACCCGTACCTGGACCCCGGGTTCGCGCAGTTTCCAATACTGGTCCAGGACCCGCCCAGGATAAAACTTGTCGCGAGAAAAAACTGTCACAGTCTACTCACTCTCAAGCTGTAATGCGCAACTTCCTTGAGACAGTTTTTTGTCATGCCGGAAATGCATCAAGAAAGACGTCCTTCCTTACGTGTTATCCCTTGATGTTTGAACGCATCACAGATTTTTTGTTTCTTGCTTGGCAAATTTGTATTGCTGCGTCTGCAAAGTTTTGAGACTGAGACAGTTTTTCTTGCGATAAAGTTGTGCTCCCCATCAATGGTAGGGAGGGTAAAATCGTCGTAGGCAATGTGCGGCTGAAACCCGTCCATTAGGGTGAGTACGGAGATCGAGTGCCGCCAAACATTCCCCTCAATGTCGTAGATTTTCGTTTTTTTCTCTTTCGGGTTATTTGACGATGATGAATCCACCTCCGACGGTGTACTACAATTGCTGTACCCATAGTGCACATTCACGCTGGTCGGCGACGCAAAACCTGCTAAATTTGCGTTCTTCCCAAACCCCTTTTCGCAATGCAGCGCCAGGTACAGTTGCTCTGGATGCCCCAGCAGTCGCAAATCCGGCTGGCTCAATTTCTCCGCCTTCCACTTGCAAAACGCCGCTGCCTCGAGCTGGTTCATATCAAATGCAAAAATGTTTAGGTCTGGGACGAACTTGTGATGCAAGTCTGCGATTGATGAGCGTACTTGAAAATGCAGCCACGCATCACAAATTTCTGATGTTTTGCGAATTCCGCATGTTGGGACGAGAGTGCGTTTTTGCATGACAGGCAAGAGGGCATAAGAAACCTCAGAGTTGTCATGCTAGAAAGGCATGACAAATTTAAGCATTGTTCCAGAACACCAAACAGATTTGCAGTGCATAGTTGACCTCCGCCGGCCAGTCCCACGGCATGGGGATGATGGAGAGCATGGCCCGGTAGACGAAATTTTTGTGCTTGTCCTGTTTCTTTTGCATCTGCTCGTGGTTTTTGTTCTTACCATCAAGTTGTAGTAAAACCTGGTCCAGCTCAGCTTTCGTCACGCTGCTGGTCACCGGTCTATGAACTGCAAATATGTCTGGGTCTGGAAGGTTGCAACTTGTAATGCTAATTCTGGATCGTGCAAAAATCTGTGTTGCATGAATGCCAAAAGCTGTCCAATTTTGATCTAAGTGAGAGGCAGTTTCTCATGCCGGATAGGCATGATAGAACTCTCACAGAACCTGTCATGCTAGGTCCTGCATTCCAGACGACATGGATCATGGAAAATCTGCATGACAGGCCTGGGAATCTTCCAGGCCCAGACATTTTTACATTTTATACGGTCGGCCGGTTTGCATTTCGACTTCGTTATCCGCGTCGAGCCAGAAGTGTCCAAAGGAAAAAAACTGTGTTTAGTGAACGTGTCTTGTGCCATGACTGCATGACAAATTTGCTCTGTATGACAAAGAAATCCTGTCATGCGCAGCTAGTACTCAAAAACACTCATGAAAAAAGGACATCGTGGCTGGCTAGCATGACAAGTGATAATTGTGGTACGCACTTATGCATTACAGACTCACACTTCCACACTTTTCTTCTTGCATAAGAACCGCGGCCGGTCCACGTTGAGGTCCTGGACGAACCGCCACCCTTCCTCCGTCCAGAAGTGCTTTTTTTTGTACCCGTCGTCCAACACAAATTCTAAAAACTCCGCGTTGGACACCAGCGTTTGGCTGACCTGAAACGGCAACAAACTCGCCTGCTCACTGTCAAACTCGTTGTCCCACCCGTAGAAATCCGATTCGAGGTGGTTTTTCCCGAACCTGAGCTGCACCGCGGGTTCTTCATCCTCCGTGTTCAGCAAGCTCGTCATTTTCACGGGCACCAGCGGGTTGCCGGATCTTTCGTAGTAAGAGGACGAACTTGTCTTGACTTCTGCCATCGGGTACAGCCACCGGTGTGTCTTGTTCAAGTATTGCAAGGGCATCTGGGACAGGATGGGGCAGCTGGTTTCTTGGTGGATCTTTTCGTGCTCGGCGCCCATCAGCAGAATCCAGATCATGGTATTTTGCAACTGCTTCGCAAGGGGGGCGTTGTTGGTTCCACCACCTAAGTTGCTGGTAGCGGACGTAGTTGTGCAGTACTTTATATCGAAAGGAAAAATCCCCTCTCCCCATATCGAAAAGGTATGTTTCCGATAATTTGTGTTGCTGATTTGTGACCACAAATCGGGTCTGTCTTGCAAGCAGGCACACTCAGGCTGGCCGCCACGTTATGCAGGCGATTTGTAATGCTCTGCGGCCTACAAGGTAGCCGTCTACTATGCTAGGCGCCTACACCAAAAGGCCCCCGCCTAGGCTCAGGATCTGCGTGCATTCCTCTACTGCAACACAAATTTGATTTGTGTATCCAAATCCAGCATCAGAAATTTCGTTTTGATATGGGGAGGGGGGATTTTTCCTTTTGATACTTCAAAATGTACTCCGACACGAGTTTCCCGCAAGTCGCCTTTAACAGTGGCGCGTTGTCGCGCACTTGCTGATATCAAATGCAAATATGTCTGGGTCTGGAAAGTTGGAACTTGTAATGCTAGCTTTACATTCCCGGGAAATCTGTATTGCATAACCGACAAAAGCCGCACCCATTTTTGTCATGCAAAAACGCAGTTTCTCATGCGGGCAGCATATCAGAAAGTGCTTCGGAAAGTTGTCATGCTGGTCTGCATTCGGAAGTTGTTCCATCATGCACATTTTAGCATCACGAGTTTCCAGACCCAGACATATTTGCAATTGATAGCTGATGTGGTTTTTTCATGTTGCTGTTCTTTTTTTCCACAGTCCGTTCGTCCGGTTGAAAGGCGAGGAAAGAGGTGTTGTTTTCATCTGGTGCAGTCCGTGGATTCGTCCGACCAACAGTGATATCTTCCTCCAGCACGTACTCGTCGATCAGGCGACACACCTCTTCCCGCACGGAAGCCCTGTACTGTTCCACTTCCTTCCGATAGTTCTCTTGCTGCTCCACCGAAAACCCGCACCAGTCGTAATTATCTTCCAACAGGTCGTCCCAGCTCATTTCGTCCACCCCCACTGCGAAAATCGCTTCAAATTTCTCGTGCAAGCGCTGGTTCGCACACACCCAGCCAGCGGAGATCAGTTTGTTCCAGTAAAAAACCGCAGTGTGGCCGAGATAGAAAATCAAGTGGTGTCGCAACCGCTCCGCGCGGTAGAACAGTCCGGGGGTCGTATCAAAAGGAAAAACGTCCCCACGACAGAGTCAAGATGGGGACTTTGCAACACAAACCTAGAAGTTTTGGTTCTCACGCATCACAAGTTGGAGTTCGTAGTGAAGTGCAGGGTAGCAAGGACAAACGCATCACAAATCCATCGGCCTATCCTGGTTACAGCATTACAAATTCCAAAACACGACTAAAAATACCTTTCATGGAGATGCGCATCACAAATGTTCCTGTCGTTGCAAATCTGCATGACAACCCTGGTGTGGGGACGTTTTTACAAATGATAGGTCGCGATGGTGGAGAAAAGCCGTTCGTAGATGTTGAAGGTCTGCAGGAATTGGTGCTTCAACACTTCTATCAACTGCAAATATGTCTGGGTCTGGAAACTTGTGATGCTGTTTGGCGAATGATTAGGGTGCCGCAAGTGCCGTTCCAGCATGACAAGTTTCTGATGTGGTCGGACTGTAGTCTATTCTGCATGACAAACTGCGTTTCCGCATGACAGAAAAGCGAGGCTCTTGGGTAACGTGCATGACAGACTTGAGAATCATGCTAGCTGAGGATGAAAAATCTTGCCTTCTTCGAGACCCAGACATATTTGCAGTTGATAACTTCGCGGAACCGGAGCAGCGCCTGGGTTCTCTCTTTCTTCGTCGGTGTGCGGAGGAGATTCAAGGTTTTGGCAGAAATCGCGCTCGTGGTCGATGAGCTTGTTGTTTTGTCGCTTTTCACGCTCGCTTCCGACAATTTAGATGGCGACCGGGAGGAAATCTGTTCGGGCTGATTTAGAAGTCGATTACCCGTGCCGCTCTGTGTAGTGGTACTGTTGGCCGTCACTTCCGGGCTGCTGTGGTCAAATTGCGTGAATTCATCCTGGACCGCGGCGTGGAGTGCCTTGTCGCTCTCGTACGGGAAGTACGCGATGGAGAGAAGTTTCACCAAGTCTTGCAGAGAGACGTTGTGTATCAAGTGCAAATATGTCTGGGTCTGGAAACTTGTAATGCTAAAAGTGAATGATAGACGCACTGCAGTACGCAGCTATGCATGACAAATTTCTTGGCTGCCATGTCTTACGCATGCCGCATGGCAAACTGCGTTTTTGCATGACAGGTAAGAGGGCCTTTTCGTGCCTATGCAACACAGATTCTCGAGTCATGCCAGACAAGCATGACAAACTTGCATACTTCCAGACCCAGACATTTTTGCATTTGATATTGTGCGACAGCAGGTTGGCCAATCGCTCGAAGTCACGGAGGGTGTTTCCGCTCCAGCAGGACAGACGAAGCCAAAAGGCCTCGGATGTTCTTATTTTCGACATGTCGTTGCTATTTGCATTATTTCCTGTTGCGCCGGTCTTCGTCTTCTTTGCTGCTACAAACTCGCACTTGCCGACATGATCACCTGCGCTGTTCGCACCCGCACAACCTTGCGCCAGCTTCTCCGCCTCGTACGGCTTGACGCTGACGAAGATGCCGTACACTTTCTGCAGGAAGTTCTGGAAGTCGTTCGCGGTGATCGGAACATTATCTTTCTGACTCGGAAAAAACCGCTCGCGGACATTCTGCACCAGCACGAGTTCCATCGTGCGGCAATTTTTTTTACCTGTTCGCCCCGGAGGTGTTGATGTTCCTTCACCGCCGGCGGTGCCCCTACTAGTTGTACCATCACTGTACAGAACCGACGCCGGCGCCATCGGAAGCAGCGCCAGCCCTTTGTCCAGCAATTCATTTGCGAATTGCACTTGCCGCGCTCCGTATTCCTCGTACAAAAGCAACGCCTGCCCCAGACAGATGTAGGGAATGTAGTGCGCACCCATGCCGGTCCAGAGGAACAGCGAGTCGCGGGTTGTATTATTGGTGTTTTCATCCTGCTGGTCGTTGGAGAAGTTTTGCTTGTTGAAGCCAAAACTGACTGCGGAAACGGCGGTCGGGGTCGGAATCTGCTTTTGTTTCATCTTCTTTGTGGTGCTAAAAATCCTGTCACGGTCTCTTTCATCATTTTGTAACACCCCCTGCTTATTCATCTTCCGCCACCGGACCACCCCAGCGGTTTTCGTGTTTCCGAGCCATTTGTGTGTGGACAAGACGTAGTAGTCCACAAACTCGAGCTATCCAAAAAAAAAAACGTTGTTTTTGTACTTTGTGATGCGCAACATGCAAGATGATTGCGTCGGTCATGCTTGGCATGCGTCGTAGGGTCCATTAAAGGGCATTTTCACGTACCATCTGCGCATGACAGGTTTTTGCTATCATGCCAGACAAATTTGCAATGCTGTTCCTCCAAAAAAGTTACACCTACAATTTGTTTTTCTTGGATACGAGCCTTTCTTTCACATCCCTCCTGTCCGTGAAGTCGAATTGCTGCGTGCCGTCCACAATGAACACCACGTTTCGTTCCTCGCACCACTTCCCAACCTCTCTTACCGGCAGATGCCGCGCCGTCTGGCTCGTGATCTCGTCTGCAATGAGGACTTGGAAGTGCGTGTCGTTGAATGTCCGCTGCAAGGAAGCAAGGAAAGTCGCCACGTCCTCGCAAAAAAGCGCAACGTTCGGATCGTTTGATGCGTTGACCGTGGTTTCCAATGGAATTTCCACGAGCTCAACCTTCTTGGCATTCTTTTTCTGCCCCCCACCGCCGGCCGCGGCGCACCCAGTCTCGTAGTAGTGCAAAAGCGACTTGGTCGCCGGGTAGATCGGGTCTAGAACCGCGATTTTGAGAGGCGGGGCACTACTAGTGCCACTCATCTCATGATATGAAATGCAAAAGCGTCTGGGTCTGGAAGAATGCCAGACTTGTCATGCAGGTTTTCCATGACCCATGAGGCCTGGTATGTAGGACATAGCATGACAGATTCTGTGTTAGTTCTGTCATGCCTATCCTGCATGAGAAACTGCCTCGCGATTAGGTCGAAAGTGAACAGCTTTTCGCAATCATGCAACACAGATTTTTACATGATTCAGATTTAGCATGACAAGTTGCTTTCTTGTTCCAGACCCAGACTTTTTTGCATTTGATACATGATCTAAAAGCAACGAATCGACGACGAGTTTCATGCCGTGACTGCAGTTCGGGACGTATTGAGAGGAAAAATCCCCCCTCCCCATATCGAAAACGAAATTTGTGATGCTGTATTTGAGTACACAAGTCGACTTGTAATGCTAGAAGGCCAAGAGACGCAGCTTTCGCCTCGTTTGCAAGCAATTTGTCATGCTGTTTCCGACTTCCAGCTGCCCCCTGTCATGCTGAAGAGGCAAGGCTTTCCCATAACCAGCACTGCAGTCCGCATCTTTTCCCTTCTAGCATAACAAAGCTGATTTGTGACCACAAATCTGCATCACAAATTTCTAGTTTGAATATGGGGTGGGGGGATTTTTCATTTTGATAGGACGAAGCCCAAGCCGGCAATCGTGTGAAGACCGTCAAAATCTTCTTCGCAGCAGAAAAACCGCTCGGCAATAGCGTAGCTTTGTTTCAACGAGGATCCTGAGGAAAAACATCCCCACGACCCCATCGTCAAGATGGGGACTCCGCTAGACAAGTCCACAAGTTTTGGCTGTTTTGCATGACAAATTTGGACTCGTAGTGTAGTGCTGTTCGAGCTAGCTTAGCAGCATCACAGATCTAGTATATCATGCTGATTGGAGCATGACAAATTCCAAAACATGAATGGAAAATGCTTCTCATGGGGCACCGCATGAGAAACATTTTCAGCATGCAGATTTGCATGACAACTCTGGGGTCGGGACGTTTTTACTCAGGATAACAAGGGCATCAGCGCTTGGTCGTAGAAAACATCGGGCTGCTTTATAACCCGCTCAGGTGTTACAATCTCAAATCGGTTACCATAGAATCGGGAATTTGTGTTGCAAGAGGTGCATTATGTAGCCAACTCTCATAGGATTGCGCATCACAAGTTCTGGAGTCCCAACCCGCACTCACTAGAATTATCTGGCGAAATTTGTATTGCAGAAAGTGGAATGCTGTCCGAGTCTGTCATGCTCATCATGCAATACAAAACCGAGATTTTTCTGTTGTAACGTTTGAGATTGTCACGTTTGAGCAGGTCATATGCTTGTTCGCAAATTGCAAGAGCTCCCGCGCGAAGGCCTCGCACTTCGCGTAGGGCCGACCGAAGGCGGCCACGTTGAGGTCGGAGGTGGGCAAAATGTCGTCCACAAGGTCCTTGTTTTCCATACAAAACAGCAGGTTCGGCGGTGAAAAAACAGCTGGATTTTTGACATCTTCTGCTTGTTCAACATCGGTTTTCATCGGTCTGCTTCCCGTGCCGCGCCGTGGTCCTCCTCGTCCTTGCTCCTTCGGGCTGTGGAACAGCATGCGGGTATCCAGAGCAAAAACGTCCCCACCCCAGAGTCAAGATGGTGATTTTGCAACACAAACTTGAAAGTTTTAGGAGTCACGCATGAGAAGTTGCAGGCTGTAGTGTAGTGCGGTCTAGCAAGGAGAGTCGCATAGCAAATTCATCTCCTTATCCTGTTTACAGCATTACAAGTTCCCAAACAGGATGCCTCTCATGTGGATGCGCAGTACAAATGCTCCTGCTATGCAAATCTGCATGACAACTCTGGGGGTGGGGATGTTTTTGGTCAGGATAGCGGGCTAGACTTTCGGGCAAGAAATCCAAAAGAAGCTCTTCGTCCGCATCACGGAACGAGCCAATAGGGATTGTTGAGGTGGATTTTGCCATGATTTTGCTGTTCAAATAAAACGTGAACTACTACACAGTTGAATAAATGAGGAGAGTGGTCTTCACAAGAAGTGTAGCAGAGTAGCGATAGATGAAATTATAGGATTTCACCCTTACTTTTCGCCCAGTAGTCCTGTTGTTGTTACAACAGGACTACACCATAAAAAATTGAACCGTGCTGGACGGCAAATAATTTGGGGTGAAAAAAACACCTGCACAAACACTATTTATGCTGAATCGTTTTTCAACTAGGTTCGTTGTATCATGTATCAATTTTTCCCGTTCTACGAAGTGGAAGATTTTTACTCCACTTTTCACGATTGGAATTAATACGAGACGATCCAAGATGAAATAGGAGCTACATAGGAGGTCCACGATTTTTTTCGGGTGCTGTTTTGTTGAAAAACAAAAAACGACTCTTGCATTTGCAACGATGGGGATTTATGAAAAAAATTCCTACACGATTTTTAATTACTCAAACCGACTACATTCTTTGCCTTGCAACGACAATTTTATCGACACGACTTTTGATGCACTAAGGTATAAGGTTACTGATAGTTGAATCTTAAAGCTAAAAAATTTAGGCCGGTCCTTGTTGAGTGGAAGTAGACGAGAGCAGGAGAAAAAAAATCCATCGAAACAACCGAAGTATAGTGATTGGCCTTGATTATGATTGTCCGCGGCTGATTGCTTCTTCGTTTCACAAAAAAAAGACCGACATCTCGCGGCACTGTGCGTTGCCGAGGAGTGTGATGAACACGTCATTTGCAGTTCTGCTTAGTGTCAGTGTTACCAATCACGTTGCAGAAAGACACATCAATCAGTATTGGCGTGAACGGTAATGGAGCGGCAGCATGTGCATGCCACTGCATCGTGCGTAGTGGCGGGACAAAATTTTGTTCGGTTTCTTGGTATCATGGCCGCGCATAGTATATCTGAAGCCAGAGCAGAGTTTGGTCGTTTTTAACATGGAAAATAAGTCGCAACGTATGATATTGAATATGCTTGCTGATAGAAATCCTGCTGTAGACGGTACATTGTTTCTTGGACGGGCGTGAATTTGCCGCAAGCAGAGAAGCCACAGCATGCTCTGCTGGTAATTATATAGACATTTTTTGTGTGACAACAGGTGGGAACAACAAATGCTAGCCCACCTCCGGGTAGAGCAAAAAATAAATGCGCACTAGGAAAAAACGCTGCGGAATCATATTTGGGTCGATCATGTACTTCAAATTCAATATTTATAAAAGGTCTTCTAGTTGTACCAGTCGTGCACGAAAAATTGCCACCAACGAGTCAGTACTCATTGAGGCACCCATGAACGACCACAAGGGATCTATAGTACATCAAGACAGTTTGCAAAATCTAGAGCTTCTACGCAGCAACCGGATCCGGAAGCTCAAGTTTTAAGTAGGCTGGTGCCCCCTTATTTTCCTTCACAGATGACATCGGCTCGGCATCAATCATCCCCCATCCCGGGCTGGACCATCGAAAACCGGTTGACTCCTCTCAGGAGCCCGAAATCAATCTTTTTCGCCCGAGTTACAGTGGTAGGAACTTCGTCAGAGTCATCTTCCCGCGCCGCCGGCTTCGTCAGCATGAGGTGCTCGAGGTTTTTGTACTCACCGACACGACCGTAGGGCCCATCAATTTTGAAGCAGTCTGCTTCGGACGCCGGAAAGGGTTTAGGAGGGCCGCTCCAGTCCTTCCGGGTTTGCAAAGCGCTAAGTCCGCCCTCAATCCTCGTCCCGGGTTTGAACGTATCGTAAGGAAAAATCCCCCCTCCCCATATCGAAACGGAACGCCTCAAAAAATTTGTGATGCTGATTTGCGACCACAAATCGTGTCTGTCTTGCAAGAAAGCAACGGCATCCGCTCCGCCCCATTATGCAGGCGGTTTGTAATGCTGTTGGTCCTACAGCATAGGCGTTCCCCATGCTAAGTGCCTAGGCCAAAACCTCTGCGTACTGGCATGATATCGGCCTGCAGTCCCCTACTGCAAGACAAATCTGATCTGTGTACGCAAATCCAGCATCAGAAATTTCGTTTTGATGTGGGGTGGGGGCTTTTTTCACTTTGATAGAACGCGGGCGTGCCTTTCACGACGTCGCTCAGCATTTTTTCCCACACTTCGTGGTTCCACGTCCAGGCCTATGGATTGTAAAAGTGCCTGGGTCCTCTGGAAGGGTACAACTTGTCATGCTAAATCTGAATCATGCAAAAATCTGTGTTGCATGATTACCAATAAAGCTGTCCACTTTTGAGCAAGCCGAGAGGCAGTTTCTCATGCGGAAAAGGCATGGCAAAGATCTCACAGAATCTGTGATGCCAGGGCATGCATCACAGACCTCATGCGTCATGCAAAACGTGCATGACAAACGTTGCACTTTTCCAGACCCAGACATATTTGCAATGGATAAGGCCCATTTCTTTTTCCGGTCATCGTAGTACCAGTGCCACTATCAAATCACATATGTTGTCTGGGTCCTCTGGAAATAATTTGTGATGCTACAATTTCTATCTGGACGATGGAACAAACGCGGCATCCGAATCAATGCTGCCAATGGCATGACAAGTTCTCAGAACGCTTTCGCATGCGCAGCCCGCGTCGGAAACTGCGTTTTTGTATGACAGAAGAGCCTGCGACTCATCTTGCTGGTCATGCAATACACTGATTTCACAAAAAAAATCGAAGCCCAGCATGATCGAAGTTCGAACTTTCCAGACCCAGATCTCGATATAATTTGCAATCGACATAGCCAAGCGTCGCGATCCTCGAGGAACTTTTCTTGTTCCCCTTTGGGTTCTTGTTTGATTGAAATTCTGTTCCTTTCCGCGGCCGCTAGGCACTTGAGCAGCTCCTCCTCTACGCCCTTGCGGATGTAGGGCTGCCCCTTAGTCGAGACGGAATAGCAGTCTTGTTCCTTCCGCGTGTTCTGTGCCAATGCAGGGGGCTATGAGAGTGCGCAACTCCCCCTCCCCCCCGATTTGTGGTGCAAAATTCAAAATCCACCCTTTGTCTGTCAACACTATTTGCATGACAGATTGTTCCGGAATCCAAAACAGCACTACAGTCCTCTGTAGGAGTTTGTCATGCAAAAGCTGCATTGTTGCCAGCGCTTGTGTTGCTGTTCATGCAAAACAAATGGGGGGGAGGGGGAGTTGTGCACTCTCATAGGAACTTCCTCTCCTCCCCGGGAGGTTGTTTCCGCACGATCCATATGGATTTCAAATATCGATCTTGGTCTGGAAGGATGCGAGGTTCCTTGTCATGCACATTGTGCACGGCCCATGATGTCCTTTGTGATGCATGGTCCAGCATCACAGATTTGTTGAGGGCGTCTTCCTCCCTATTCCGCGTGAGAAATGCCCTCTCCGCGTAGCACAAACTCGACTCCTCTTGCTGCTCATGCAATACACTTTTTTCAGAATCCAAAGACAGCATCACAAGTTCTTGCAACCTTCCAGACAACATCCAGGGATATTTGCAATGCGTAATCCATTCTACCGACCGTAGTTCGCGCACGGCGACGAAGTGATTCTTGCTGCTAGGCGACACGAAAAACCCGTCAATTTGGTTCGGCACCGTGTGGAAATGCGGAGGCGGCATGCCATTGTAGGGGACCGTGTGCACCCGCCTGTCCAGCGAAACTGCGTCAGCGGCGACAATGGGCAATCTATGAATTGCAAATATGTCTGGATGTCTGGAAACTTGTAAGGCTGAATGGCCATGATTGACTGTGCCTTTGAGTGCAGTTCAGCATGACGAATTTTTCAAACGCTTTCTCATGCGCTAGAACGCATACAGAAACTGCGACTTTGCATGATGAAAGTGTGTTGCTTCATTTGCTTTTTATGCAATACAGATTTTGTAGGAATGCGAAACACGCAATACAAGCTCAACCTTTCCAGACCCAGATCGATATTTGCATTTGATACACTCCCGTTTTGTCTTTGCCCAGTTCTCGCGCATGGATGTCGGACCCGCCCAAGCCGCTGGCCAGGTCCCCCGTGCCGGTCATCAATGGCATTGCGCACTTGACTATCAAATGAGAATATGTCTCGGTCCGGAAGGGTGCACGTGCAACTTGTGATGCTGCGTTTGGATTCTAAAAAAATCTGTAAGTATTGCATGAGCAGCAAAAGGAGTCCAATTTTTGCTACGCGGACAGGGCATTTCTCATGCGGGATAGGCATCACGAAGCCGTCAGAAAATCTGTGATGCTAGGACAAACATCACAGACATCATGGCTCATGCAAAACGTGCATGACAAACTTGCATTCTTCCAGACCCAGACATATTTGCAGTTGATATTGACGCAGTGGTTCGTGTCCCCGGCGAGAATCGTGGCAATCCCGTGCTTATCAAGTGTAAAAATGTCTGGGTCTGGAAACTTGTGATGCTAAAATGTGCATGATGAAAACACTTTCGAATGCAGTCCGGCATGCCAACTTCCCAAAACGCTTTCTCATAGGCAATCCGCATGAGAAACTGCGTTTTTGCATGACAAAAGAGGCTGCGACTTTTGTTCGTTATGCAATGCAGATTTTCTAGGTATGGAAAGCTAGCATTACAAGTTGCAACCTTCCAGACCCAGACATTTTTACAATCCATAGTGCTTATCCGGTGCAAATATCCCTGGATGGGGATGTCTCGAAGAGGACTGCAAGACTTGTCATGCATCTCGCGGACCACAGCACGCAGACATGGTCTGTAATGCACACAGATGAAGCTGCATCACAGATTTTGCGAGCTGATCTTCACCATGCCTACCCCGCATGATAAGAAATCCGCCTTTTGCAGCCCAGCAAGAAGTCGTGGGCAACATCTTTTGGCCTTCATGCAATACAGATTTTTGTTTCAGGCTTGAGACTACTTCGCATGACAAGTTGCATCCAATTCCAGACGCAGATCGAAGATATTTGCAATGCATAGTGCTTCAGGTTCATTTTCTGTAGTCGATACATCGTGCCGGCGTACGAGGGTAACAAATTAAAGTATGCATTGCAAATATGTCTGGGTCTGGGAACTTGTAATACTAGTTGCGAAAGACGAGCACGCCTCATTTGACAGGCAAGCATGACAAGTTTTGGAGGTGCTAAAGTCTTGGCTTTTCTGCATGAGAAAGTGAGCTTCTGCATGACAGAAAAGTGGCACTTTTGGGTAATGTGCATGACAGACTTGAGAGTCATGTCCGACAAGCATGACAAACCTTGGATCTTTCCAGACCCAGACATTTTCATAGTTGATATAAAGTACTTAGTATCAAAATGAAAAGTTACGATATCCCCATACTAAAACGGAGATTTGTGTACTGAAAAAACGGAGCTTGATGCCACAAATCACGTTTTGTCATGCTAGAAGGCATATAAAGATGCGGACTGTAGTGCTGGCTGGCGTGGGAAGCAGGCCTTGCATCTTCAGCATCACAGGAGGCAACTGAAAGTGGAAAACAGCAAGACAAACTGCCTGCAATTCAGGCCACAACTGCGTCTCTTGGGCCTCTAGCAATACAAGGCGACCTGAGTTGTACGCAAATCCAGCATCACAAATTTCCTTTTCGCTATGGGGAGGGGGAATTTTTCCTCGCAATACTTAGGATCGTCTTGGTGGAGGTGCAGGTTGACTAGGTGCACTTTCGCTTCAGTCATCCCGCCGGCGCCTATCAAATGCAAATATGTCTGGGTCTGGACGAGTCGGAGTTTGTCATGCACATTTTGCGTGATGCAGGTCCTAGCATCACAGATTCTTTGAGGGCTTCTTGATGCTCTTCATCACGCATGAGAAATGCCCTCTGCGCGTGCCAAGAACTGGACTCCTCTGGCTGCTCATGCAACACAGATACTTTTAGAATCCGTAGACAGCATTACAAGTTCCACACTTCCAGCCCCAGACATATTTGCATTTCATAGCGCCGTCGCGGATGCTAAACTGCATGCCGGCCGCCCGGTCCTTTTCGTGTTTGGTTTCTGTCGTGGAGTAAGGACCCCAAAGCGGATGGAGGTGCGAATCGGAGCCAAAGTTTGCGATCTCTCGGTCATAGTAGTTGGCCACATAATTCTTGGGCCCGAATCTTCGCTTCTCGGGGACAAGCCACTTGGGATCGTACACGATCATCAGCTTCTGAACATTCGGGATCTTAGGATCCGTGGTGACAAAGCGTAGCCCAGACTCCTCGATGTAGTTCCGCCAAAATGCAAAAATTTGCTTTCTTATCATCGTGAGTTTGTTTTTCCGATGGCGATCTTGGACGGTGAGCAGGAAGTCCACCTCTTGCAGCATGGCAAACTGCAGGTTCTCCTCTTTCATCACTTGCACGATCTTTTTCACTTGGTAAATCTTCCGCATTTTGTAGTGCTCCGCAAGCTCAAACTGGTTTTTCTCGATGTCGTCTGTTTGTTGAAAGTTCGACCAGGGGGAAAAGGTGATCGCCATTTTCTTGTTCTCATCCGTTCTGTCCGGGATGACCATACGCCCGGGTTTCATCATGATGTTCCACGTCATGCTATCGTAAGGAAAAATCCCCCCTCCCCCTGTCGCGACAAAGTTTCTGATGCTGGATTTCCGTAGTACACAAATGCGCGCTGTCTTGCAGCACGGCATCTTCGCAGCCAGATCCTCAGCCTAGGTAGGAGCGTTTGGGTCTAGTTGCTTCGCATTGCAAACGGCTTTTCCCTAAGCCCAACAGCATGCCAAATTGCTTCCATAATGGTGCGGAAGCCACTCTGCACTTGTCTTCTAGCAAGACAGGCGGGATCATTTGTGGTCTCAAATCAGCAACACAAATTTATTTCGGAAACATACCTTTTCGACGATATGGGGAGGAGGGATTTATTTTCCTCTCAATACATGCCGCGGAGCGAGGTGTGGAGCTGGTGGAGCTGCTGCTCCCCAGTTGTGCTGTTGCTTCCGACTTTGACTTCCTTGATCTCCTATCAAATGCAAAAATGTCTGGGTCTGGAAGGTTGCCAGGTTTGTCATGCATATTTTACATGACTCAGGATGTCTGTAATGTTTGATCTGGCATCACATATTTTTAGAGGCCTTCCTGATGCCTGTCCCGCATGACAAACGCCCTCCCCGCGTAGCACAAACTAGACTCCTCTTGCTGGTCACGCAATACAGATTTTTTTGGAGTCCAAAGTTAGCATCACAAGTTCCAACCTTCCAGACCCAGACATTTTTGCATTTGATATCTCCAAAAGCTGCATGGTGTGGTCGGAGGACCATTTGTTGGCCCCGTCCTTATATGCACTGCAAATATGTCTGGGTCTGGAAACCTGTGATGCTGAATTGAGCATGATTAAAGCACTTGCAATGGCAGCCAAGCATGACAAGTTTTTAAGACGCCTGCTGATGCCTAGCACGCATCACACATTGCGTTCTTGCATGACAAAGGAAGCTCCTCTGTTGCTGCTCATGCAACAGAGATTTTCCAGGATTGCAAGACACGCATCACAAGTTCAACTGTTCCAGACCCAGACATATTTGCATTTGATACCTTATCGAACTGCAAGTCCATCGCCTCCTGGCTCTCCAGGAGGGTGGCATTGTACTCAGCAGCGGCATAGTCTAGGGGCCCGGCGTATTGTGCGGAAATCAAATCCCCCCTCCCCAGGTATCGGAATCAATGCTGTGCCTATACGAGTTGCACCACGACTTGTATTGCTAGGAGGCAAAGATGAGACGCAGTTGTGGCCTCGTTTGCAGGCAATTTGTGAAGATGCTGCTTCCCGCTTCCAGATGCTTCCTGTCGTGCTGAATAATACACAAGGCTTGTTTTTTAAAAGTATTCCAACACCAGCCAGCACTACTGTCCGCATCTCTAGTACTTCCCCTCTAGCATATGTTGACAATCGGCGATTTAAAAAATGCTCGTACAACAGCGCAGATCTCCGTTTTAATAAGTACTATGGGGAGGCGGGGGGATCCTTGTTCATTTTGATACGGCAACGGGGAATCCATGCTCAGGGGAAGGAACGCTTTTGAAGTCCACTGGAATGTCCTCTTTTTCCGGCTCCTTACAAACAGCGAACTGAATCTGCATCGCAGAAGGATCATTTCCATGCTGCTTTTTGTTGGTTCCGACTTCGATCGTTGGAGGTTTCCCCGCCACGTCGTCGCCGTTGAAGGTTTCGGGCGTTGTTGTTGGCGATTCATCATCCGTTGGCATCAACCCAGGACCACGCCCGGGAATAAACAGATTGGCCGACACCAATGTTCTTGCAGCCCCCACTGCGAAGTGAAGTGCTGGCAGCCGCATTTTTTCAATCCTCGTGGGGAAAGAATTTACACAAAAAGGTGAAAAAGTCGAAAAATCATATATAATTTTTTCCGAAATGGCAATTTTAATTGCAGCTGCTTGCGGTGACGATTTTCCGAAGCGGTATCAAAAAGTGACAAATCTGAAATAAATAGACTATCGCACTTTTTCGAATTTGCGTCTTGAAAAAGTTAAATTTTGTCAGAGCTTGTGGTGTAGTACAACAGGTCGAATTTAAAAATTACGAGGATACTGGTACGACGACACCGCTTGTTACAAGCGTCTCTACAAACCTACAGGTCGTGGTGCCAACAGCTCGCGGATCATCTCACTAAGATGAGACAAACCACTGGTCGTTTAGCTGCTGTTGAGATAGTTTCATCGTGCTTTAAAACAGTGAAATACCAGTTGACTGACACGGTGTGCTGTCGCACCGTTTTTAACGCTGGTTCAGATCCGGGTCATAAAACATCCGAGTACAACCATCAATCGACGGGGCCAAGAGAATAAATGCGGGTCACCGATATATTTTGCTGGTCCGACTTCAAGAAGCAATGGCCCTCCACCTCGAGGACCTTTGTCCATGCGTAATATTAACAGCAGATTTTCATTTTTGCGAAGAGCAGCAGGAGTTGCAACCGAAGTCGATATCTCTGGTACATGATCCACCACGACACTGGCCATTACAATGCTGTATGTATTGACTTCCAATGAAAATAACCGATGGTCTAGTTGTAGTACTGTGTCAAAACGGTGTGAGAAAAGCGAGAGCTGTCTGGTAGAAACCGTATTATACAAAAAAAACACAGCCAGCAAAAACTACCGATGAATCAACAGGATTGACAGAGGAACCGCCGTTGCTGCTCCCTTTTCATCTTGCCTTGTTTCTCGTATTACGGAGATTGAGAGACTTGTACCGGCGTGTTTGTTGTTTGATTCGACAAAAAAAACTTTACATGTTGCTGGTAGACTTTCGCTTTACGTCGCGACCGCGAGGGCGATGAATCAGAAACTGAATTACAAAATTTTTTTCCAGTACAGAAAATAAGACAATAACTGTGTACGCTCTCTTCAACAACATAATACTTGGACCACGTCCACCTCATTCGAGCATAATTATGTTCTTGCTCGTCAGCTATCAATGAGCACAGCTGTCACGATCCTGACAGCCCGTGCCCACAATTCTAATCTCGAAACGCTGTTTAAACTCTAGTAAGTAAGTACCTCGTAGCGACATGATTGATTTAGCTCGAAGAAGAATTGTGGTTGAATGTTTATTCCTATAGTGCTTGTTCTCATTCTCAGTATGCAAAATTTCGTCTGGTTTTAGGTAGCAATCCGTCGGATAATTGGTACGATCTTGTTCATCGCATTTTTCGAAAAATGACGGCTGTTGAAAAAAGTAAGATGAAGATTCTTGCTAGTATTTTTATACAACCAAGCCCTAAACTTCGACCTTGGAAGTAGTAAATACTCAGTACAGGACTACATAACTTGAAAAAGCAAAATGCACACCATGGCGCCGACTTTCGCGACCAAGTTTTCTTTTGCGTGTAGGATGATCTTCACGACGAGGCGGGTCGCTGTAAAAACGCCGGTCGTGCTGTCTTGGTTCACTCCAGGAGGCTATGGCAGGCTTTAGAAAAATACGGATAATGATCTTGTGACACTTATTGTCGTATGGTAGTGTCATGCTTCTAACAGTAACAACGGAAAAAAAAATCGACTTAGAGAGTGATGTCGGTGACAAAAAATGTTCTTGTAATAATTACTTTGTTTTAGGATTAGGGGCTAGTGCTTACTTTAGATTCTATTCTTTGTTTGTTGTGTCCACCAATCGAAGAATTTATCTACAAATGATCTAATCTGCTAGAAGTGCTGCATGCACCATCTTCTTCGCATGTGAAGTAGAAGCTGAGTGCTTTTTTGGGATTATCATTTACACAACTGATGCCGCGAAGAGTATTAAAACAATGGGGTTCGTCAATATTACTTATTGTCCGCTTGTTCAAAACAACATCTTTCGGCTCTTCACCGTCCAGCCAGCCCATTCTTCCGCAGTATGAAAAGGGAAAGCTAAGGGCGAATTCCACTACATCTATTTTGATGCTTTTGATGAGGCGATTGATGTATGTAAAAGAAGCACATCACAGCCGAGAGAAATTGCCATCATCGAGGAGATACAAGAAGTACAGAGGCAGCGCAAGAAGTGCCCACAGTTATTGCTCTCCCATACGTTCCTGAAACTTTTTGCTCAGCGAATCCTCTTCCCGCAGGTGCTCCTGAAGCCGTATGCAGAAGAGTAGTAAGTACACCCATACCTTTGTTGGGCGTCCAACATGACAAAAAGTCCTTTGTTGCCCGTCCAGCATGACAAATTTTCTGGAAACCATTGTCATGCCGGTCCGCATTGTTAGACACTCTCCATTTTACGCATCACAGAGTCTCGCCTCGGTTAAGCAGCAGCACAGAATTATTATTTTTCGTCCGGTACTATGGGCGGCGTACTTTTTTCTAGGATCATAAACCGAGTGACTTTGCTCCGGATTTCCTAGTTCGTTATTTTTGAGTATGTCATTTCATATTTCCAGACGATAAGGATAAAGTAATACTGACTCTGAGTTTGGCTTTGTCCTCGATGCATTCCAAAGAACTTGTACTTTCTCTACACCACGTGTCCTGCAAATAAATCTGGACTTTTTTTTTACATGCTGTGAAAGTTCACGATCGTGCGAGACCACAGAGAAAAACGGCTAGAGCAGAAACAAACCTCGACGTATTGGGTCTTGAGCGCCAGAATGTGCTCGAGGCCGGCCACGTACGCGTCGACGTCAGAACCTGGGCGGTCTATATGGAAATGTCAGGTGGGAACAATAAGTCATCAAATATTGTAGAAATCAAAGATATTTATTTCCATGTTCTTGACGGGCTGCTCCCACCTGACGTTTTCATATTCCACTTGATTGATGTACACCATCTCCTCTTTCACGAGATCGACCATTATCAAAGTGCACAACCACAACTACTCTCCGCCCCCCCCTCATTGGTCACGCTAATCTTCGAAAATAAATCTAGTTGCTGCCCTGTGGCACAACTGTTTGCATCACAAATTGTTCATCCGGAGGCCATCAAGCAGTAGCAAGTACGTTCGGCGCACAAAGAACTTGCCAACGTGTTCTTGCGCGGGCTCCACGTATACAACAAAGAAGGGGGACGATTCGGCGAGTTGTGGTGCACTCGCATAACCATGCTGTCAATGTGCTGGCGGTGCGACGCAATCAAGTCCTCTTCCTCCTGCAGGATTAGACCTTATATATCAAGTTTTAGGCATTTGTTTTGTTTCGATTCTCGTCACATGAGACATTTTGTTTTACGTACCTTGACAGGTAATATCCACTTTATTAAATTGCAATTTGCATGACAAGAACGTATGTTTGCCCAGAAGAAGGAGTGAGTATAAGTTCTATACTTATAAGCTGGTCGTGCCGCTTCACCAGGTCTCGGAGTATCCCGAGGAAATAAAGCGGGGCCCCCACACTCCCACAGAAAAATCAGCCTCTCATGCGGCTGCGCATGAGAAAAAACATGCTCAGCAGGGCAAGGAATTCTGCATGACAAACAAGCTGGGGTTCATCTTGTGTGGGCCCCTCTTTGATGCAGAGGATACGGAGCTCCGGAAATTCCTCTTTCTGCGACAAGGAATCCCTTCCCAAAAAACTGTCTTTTGCCTCCGGTCGTATCCAAGAAAAAAACTGTGTAAGTGTAAGTCTGTGATGCAGGAAATGCAAAACTGTATAATTACGCTTGTCATGCTGGATGTACGTGATAGGCAACTTTCATACGTGTTTCCATGTACTAGCTGCGCATGACAGGTTTTCCTTGTAATGCAAAACGAATTTGTGATGCTGTTCTTGCTACGAAGTTACACTTACACAGTTTTTTCTTGGATAGGTCGCGTCGTCGCGTTACTATCCCGAGTCGTGGTATTAAACGAGTCCCTATGGTCGCGCGGAAGTGTCGTCGCGCGGTCCGCGTTTTGATGTGAGCCTTTTATTCCCTCCGCCCCGTCGTGTTTCTCGTATCTGTATCAAGTGCAAAAATGTCTGGGTCTGGAATATTCCGGGATTTGTCATGCTAGTCCGGCATGACTCTGAGCTCTGTATTGCGTGGCCCCAAAGGGCTTCTCTCGCCTGTCATGCAAGAACGCAGTTTCTCATGCGGAGTACGCAACTCTGAACCACGGAAAAAGTTGTCATGCTTGGCAGTGCATTGCAGTATGCGCATTTTTCCCTGACTTGCATTACAAGTTTCCAGACCCAGACATTTTTGCATTTGATAATCTGCTTGCCGGTCGGACGTTCTTCTCCTCTTTCGCTTCTCGCGTGACCGACGTTGGTGCCATCTGGCTCTCGCGCTCCGCATGTAGCAGCACTTGCCGCTGGTTGGAGGCTGCGTGGGTCGTTCGGGAGTTGTCCGCGAGGGCACCGGTGGTTCCTGTCGTCCGCGAGTTGGTAGATGAGCTTGTATTAGTGTTAGTACTGCTGCTGCCCTGTACTATTTCCCCGCCAACCCCAGTACTACCGTCCACCGAGGCTCGCGGCCCACCACGGGTATCCTGTGCAAATATGTCTGTATCTGGAAGATTGAGAGCGTTTGTCATGCAAATTTTGCAATGACCCGGGATGTCCGTGATGCATGCTCTAGCATTACAGGTTATGCGAAGGCTTTCCCATGCGTATCCTGCATGAGAAATGCCTTCTCCGGGCAGCAAAAATCAGAACGCCTTTTGCTACTCATGCAATACAGAGTTTTGTATGATCGAAAATTAGCATCACAAATTCCATTCTTTCCAGACCCAGACATATTTGCAATTCATAACGGGCGTGTCCTGACGACGTCGAGTCCCGGTCTGCTCGGTTTGCCTTGATCGATTGCAAATGTCGATCTGGCCGCGTTCTGTTTGTCATGCATCTCGTGCTGGACCACACTCACACAGATGGCGTGTACTATTGCACGAAAGAACAGAAGCATCATCTTCACAGACACTGCGCAAGAGCTCAATTTATAATGCCTATTCTGTCCTTCGCGTGGGACGAAAGAAGAAGAAATTATGGGTAAGTATAACCTTTGGCGTCGTGGTGGTCCATGCAACACAGATATTTGTCCGATTCAAATTTAGCAGAATAGCATGTTGACAAGTTGGAGACACCCCTCCAGAACTAACACCAGGTCGGCAAAAATATTTGCAATGCATAACCTTCCCCGGAGAGCGATTTCGCGGCGTCCGTTTCAGCGCGGGGCTTTTTTCCTTTTGCTGCAATCCGCGGGGCGGTGGCAGCTGCTGTTGAGGTTGCTCCGAAAAGGAACTGCTGCTGCTCCCACCGCCAGCCCCGACCATCGATGACTCTTGCTCCCGACTGTAGGCGCGGCGGCCGTGGCCCGTGCCACTAGTGTTCGCAGTGGACGACGCGGACGAGGAGGCCGAGCTGCTACTACCCATAGGCAACGCGACGTATCAAATGGGGAAAAAAGCCGAAAAATGTTAATGTATAGAAGCCAACTTGTCGTGTAAATATTAAAGTGGATCAAAATTTTGTTCTGAAACGATTGAGCCACTTGTGGGTGGATTATGTGCCTTCGAAGATGAGCATGCAGGGTCAGGATTAAAATTCCTTCAAGCGGGCATGACATCAAGTCGGTACAAGGATTATGAGTAAGTACAACTCTGGCGTCGAACAACCTCGGTATAATTTCTTCCACATTTGATACGAAGCTGTCGTTGCCAATGGTTATTATTTCCGGTCCGCCCGCGACTGTGCCACCGACCGAGGGGTCACTCCGACCGGAAGGGAGACGGGGAGGCTGGGCCTGGGATGGAATTTTCGTTTTGAGTTTTACATCAACATGTCTATATCATTTTTCATCTTATGCGTGGAAGAAAGTGGAAAATTGCGCATGACAAGTCGATAAAAAGCTGTAAATTCTCGTCTGATACGTCAACACCGCTCCGTTGGCCGTCGTCTTCCACTAATCGCACAGGTGGACTGTAGTGCCGCTTGCTCTCGTGGTATGGAAGGAATAAACAACGTTTTTTGTCAGGCAAAGATACTAAAAAGCTGCTGCTAGTACTCCTCCTGTGAGAGAACAAGAAAAACAAGAAGAACTGTGCGACTACTGCCAGTGCTGCGGAAAACAAACTTTCATTTTTTTTAGGATGTTTTGGATAATGACAAAAAATTGTTTTTCTCATCTTAACTCGCTTCTTGGCCCTCGGTCCTGCAGTTCCTTGACCCGGTAGGCGTACCTTTTTGTGAAGTATAGTTTGCATATGAATCTTCCATGCAAAACTTCCCCAGTGCGTTTGCTAAAAAGTACAGAACATCAAACTATACAAGTTGGCTCCAACTGTCGTTCATTTTCGTAAGCATTACAAACCACACATCAGAAACAAAGGAGCACATCATGGTACTATATTACCTCAACGTGTTGAGCGTGTGCTCGACCGTGGCTGCCGTGGGCGATACCGTTGCGATCATCACCGTTCTACAGTACTCTCCCACGAAGGAGTCTTTCAGCACTTGCGTCAACTTCGCGACTATCCAGTGCAAATATCGAAGATCTGGGCGTTCTGGAAGTAGAGTGCAGAAGTAGTTTGTCATGCACTGTATTTTCATGCCCCAGCAGAACGAGGGGGTCTGGAATGGGAGCTAAAGCTGCATCACAGGCTTTGCTAACGCCTCTCCAAGCCTATCCCGCATGTTACAAATCCATTTTTCACGGGACGGAAGTTTTTGAGAGAATTCTCTGTTCACGCAGCACAGATTTTATTTCTGTCAGTCGGATTTAGCATCACAAGCTGCGATGTTCCAGATCACAGCCCAGACATATACTTTAGGTTTAATGCATAAACCCACGAAAGGGTGTGTGCTCAAGCTGCTGATCCAGCGCGCGGATGCACTCTTTCAGTGCGATATCGCAAGAAAAAACTGTTTCACTGTGAACTTGTGACGCAGAAAATGGAGCACAGAACTATTTGTCTTGCTACACCTGCATAGAGCATTGGAGTTCCAACCGTGTTTTCCCGCCCTATGGGAAATGCGCGCATGACAAATTTATTTCAGGGTCATGTGTTAGTAACATACTGGTGATGCAGATCTTGCAAAAGGATCACAGTGAAACAGTTTTTTCTTGGGATATGCGAGCAGGGACTTGTTAATCTCGGCGCCGTCCAGCCGTGTTTGTCGGTCTTGGTCCAGTGTATTGGCCCCGCGCTCCGAACCTGAAATTTGATAGTATTTTCAAACTGGTGGCTCAATGTATTTTTTACTCACATGATTTTTCTTCACGTGTTCGATACTACTGCTGGTGACTTTGATGCGACGTTCTTTTGTCGGTTTCATTTGCTGTAGTTCATCTCACAGTTAGACATTTGCTGATGTGGTGCTTCTACTTATGCTGGGAAATAAGAAAAAATGTATGTAGAAATCGAAGAAACTACCTGCTAGGTCGATGAAGCTGACTTGGCCGTGGATGTCACCAGAGGTGGTTTTGAGGGTGATCTGCAGAATCGCATGTGACCGCGAGGAGTCTATGTTGGCACCGGTATCTCCGAGGGAAAAGTTGTCAATGGATCTGACTTCCTCGAAGAAAACATTTTTTATCAGACTGTCGCTCAAAGTAGGCTGCTGCAGCAATGTCGCTTGCCAGTAGATTGATGTCGCAAGCATCTTGCATCATGCTTCGCGCATTTTCATAATTTCTTGGTATTCTGCTTTATGCGCGGCCACAGTTTTTCATCTAAACTTTAGTCCGTGATGTGGCCATTGACAGGGTCTAGTTCCCCCCGCATACAGTAACTCCTGTTGTGCGGGCTTGCAGGCCAAACTCGATGACATACATTATCCAGTGAAAAAACATCCCCACGACCCCAGAGTCAAAGTGGGGATTTTGCTACACAAACCAGACAGCTTTTGCTGTTGCGCATTACAAGATTGGGCGAGCAATCTAGCCTCGTTCAGCTAGTGAAGCCGCGTCACTACAAATCGACTACCATGCTCGGATTCTGGCATAAGAAACGCCCAGATAGCACTTTAGAGAATTCTCCTTGCGCGCGTACGCATGAGAAACGCAAACCAGTCTGGATTGCGGGGACTTGCAGATTTGCATAACAAGTCTGGATTGGGGACGGTTTTACATCTGATATGCATCACTTCTTGCACGTTGGACACCTGCGTCTCCGTCAGTCCGACGATCACGACCTTCATTTTTTGTTCGGGATTTGTTCTTTCCACGTTTTCTGCGTACATATGATGATGCGAGAATCAAGAGATGCTCATGTTTCATCCATTCAGCTTGCTCTTCTGCATGCGGCGACCAAGAATCGGTTTTCCTTTTCCTACACATCTCTCTGTACTGGATGAAATGCTATAAACAATATGTGGTACCTTGTTTTTCGCGTTTTCTCTTGCGTGCAGCAACTGTCTCCGGTTGAGCAGGTCGAAGAGTTTGCCGCAGTAGATCTCGTAGAAGGAGATGATCACCTGGAGGTCCTGTTCCCGCCCCTTTAGCTGTTGGAAGAAGTCCTCAGCGGCGAGCAGGAAAATCCCTTTCGGGGGTGCCTCCGAGTCGTCGTTGCGCTCGCCTTATGCATTGCAAATGTGTGGTTTCGGACTGGGTTCTTCTTCTTGTGAATAATGACCGCTCTGCAAAAGTGCACTGCTAAGCATGAGAACAAATATTTGTGACTGTGCGGCTGAGTACGTGTTGCGCATTCCGCATGACAAACTGCGTCCCTTCATGACAGCAAGGATAAGGGCCTTTGACTTTATTTATTCGTGCGCACGACTCATTACAAACCCAACAGTCATGATGTCATTACAAGCATGACAAATTTATGCAAATCTTCTCCCGCCGATGATCCCAGACAATTTGCAGTGGATACGCCTTCGTCATCGTAGAATCGGCGACCCTCGCTGTCGACGGACCGCTGTCCGGGCCCCATCATGTATCAAAGTGAAAAAAGCCCACTCCCCATAGCGAAAATGCACCCAAAGGAGATCTGTGTTGCTGATTTATGTACGCAAATGCCTCTGTATTGCATACTTGGGAAGCAAAAGCGATGCGACACACTGAGCAGGCAATCTGTAATGCGTTTTAGCCTACAGCAGCAACATCTATCATGCTGAAGAGCTAGAACTCCAGAAACCTGAACGGGCCAGGCATGCGCCTGCGCTTCGTTTCTGCAAGACAACGCTGATTTGTGACCACAAATCTGCATCACAGATTTCCGTTTTGGTATGGGGAAGAGGAATTTTTCTTCTTGATATCATGGTGTAGGTCTTCCCGGACCCCGTTTGGCCGTACGCGAAGCACGTGCATCGTGCGCCGTTGAAAGCGGCTTCTACCAGTGGCCGGACAGACTGGTGGTAGAGGTCTTCGTTGGCGTGGCTTTCGTGGTAGGGGTATCCTGTGGAAATAAAACCGGTAGTACCCATGATCGTGTAAAAGTAGTCGAGTGGAGAAACTACTTACACACATTACATTCAGTTTTATGATGGGCAACATCATGGTGCTTACGTAACAACCTCGGGTTCACCGGCGCATCATCGTTATGCCCTTCCAGTAAAATGCCCATCCAACAAAATGGCAGCCGCACGGGCCGACACCTCCGACACATGTCAGACGAGCATGACAATAAATCTGGTACGGGTACGTACTACGTTTTTACTCAGGATAATGTGCGATCGAAGAGAAAATGGTGCTCCTCGGTGTATTTTGTCAGGTCCACCTTCAGCTTCGGCTCCCGCACAATGGCCTCGTTGGACGCACAGACCACCACATCTCCTTCATCACGATGGAAAATACGAACCAACGCTCTCCGCCGTGGTAGTTTCTTTTTCTTTGTCTTTCTTCTAGCACAGCAGGACTGCTTTTGCATCTCTCGGAGGTCCTCGTCGTGTAGCATGTTTATAAAATATGTTTATCGTAATTGAGGTCCAGTTTTGACCTTTGCATGACCGGTTGAAGTAGTACTTACTTGCTTACCACAGCAGGCCGCTCGTAAAATTTTTCTGTACGATATTTCTCCTCTTTCTCCAACTCGCGCTTGTTCAGGGGACGCTTGCGGACCTGTGAGTTGTGTAGAGTGCAATTTGTCATGCGTCACTTGGCATCTGGGTCCCAACTGGTTGTATCCATCTTATGCATAACAAATCATTTGAACATTATCAATTTCGATCCTGTCACTTCCATATCGATACCAGCACAGTTAGCCTCGGGTTGTTGTTGCCGCTTGTCCCCCGGTTTGTGTTTGGGTCGGAGTTCCGGCCATTTTTGTTTTTGGCTTTCTTGTTCTGCGGCAGCCTTATGGAAGGGGAAAAAATAAGGTGTAGAAGGTATGGTAGAGACAGCTTATCATGCTTCAATATTTCAAACCCTCGCGGCCCCCTCTCGCTTTCGAAATACAAAACGCTCTCGTTGTTCTACTTCGGTGTCATGCAGCACGAAGAAAAAAAATGTGCTTTCGCTTACGGTTATTTAGGGGATGGACTAGTATCAGTACTCTCTACAATTCCTTCCCCTCGCATACGCTCTGCAAACCGCTTCGTGAAAGCGAGGAAGGTCTGCGGCTTCGGCATTCTTCAGTTCTCACGGCCGCAGCAGGAGCAGCAGCGCTACGACCGTCGCTGGATGCTTCTTCCGCGGCCAGGCCTGCTGTTTTTACCAACTACTTGTCGCAGCGAAGCTGTAGAGGTACCTCATCATGGTCCCCGCAGCACAGGTTGAAATCTCCATGCGGCCCCGCCATCTGCCACTGCTGCGAGATAGTAAGTACCATTCGCTACTGCGCCGGCGTCGTAATTTTTCATCTCACTGCAACGTTGGCGGCGGACGCGGGAGTCGTTCGGCCATCTGTAGTCTACGACGGCGAGGAGAGTTGTTCTGGATGTTTTGCGGGGAGGACCGCGGCGTGGTGGGAGACCAGTGCGTGTAGGGTTCAATGGTGTAGTTTTTATACACGCTTGGTTATGGTTTCGACATCAGCGTCTGGACATCATTATTTCAATGTATACTCTTCCCAAAAAATCTTTCATGTACAAGGTTTATCTTCAACCCAGGACACCGAGGACGCTACTGGTTCGTAAATAAGGAAAATATAGTAGTAAGCTCCTCGTCACCGAGCAGCCATATATTCTTTACCGCGCAGCTGCAACGCGTGGGCCGCAACAGAACTAAAGTACTAATACGGAACCAAAAACAGTAGAAGGTTTTGGCTTCGCTCGCTCACCAAGTTCTTGTGCATACACTTTCAGTTGTCACATCACACGGCGGACGCAAGCCAGAAACAGCACGAACACAACATCAAGCGGACTGCTCCGTGCTTGACTACGTGACAGAGCTCGCATCTTCACAAGAAATACGTATGGTCTATTTTTCCAGCGTGGCCACTTATACCATGAAGCTGTTGCCGTAGCTGTCTGAACAATCCGCAGATGAACATCGATCCGCCCCTAGCGCGCGGAGGTAAGAGTGTAGGATCTAGTTTCGAAATGGAGAGGTTATTTTTTCAAGCGCAGACATACCGACTTCAAATCGAACACCATCTAAGTAAAACTACATCTTCAATTCTTCAAATTCACACTACAGTCTCCCAAGCTAAGATAAGTTTTCCCCAGTTTCTAAAATGTCGCGTTATCGATCTATTGTCACCACGTGCTTCCTTCGTCTTCTCTTTATGTAGGGCGGGTTTGGCTTTGGATTTGCCGCATCAACATGAATTTTGCTGCTAGTTTGTGTGAAGCTCCTGGAGGACGAAGAAGGTGAAGATGAGAACGACTCTACTGATGTTGAGGAGAGTGGAGTAGTTTCGATATTCGGAATTCATGGCTGTAAGCGACGAAATGCGATGCGCGACACTGCAGCGATACAGCTCCGAGATGCAGCTTGAAACGAACTCGAACCCCAACCCCTCCGCATGTCCCCCCCTAGGGCAGGATAAATTGTTTTGATGGCAGCTAATTAGAAGAAAGATTCCGTGCATACGCCAGCCGCAGGACCTGATCCTCTCTCCGCATTTCTGGAGGCACGTTGCCACATCTTTCAACAGCGCCGACTTCAATAGCCGTCAGGACGACTTCCATGTCTGTGAACAGGTGGGGCCGGAATTCACGCCAACACACAGGTTGCGGATACAGGCGAGGGTTCCGACGGGGTGGAGTGGGTTTCTTGTCATGGTCCCACCAGAGATCGCGAATCAGCTTGTGATGCAGGGCAGCAAGTAGAATTTCTTTGTCCTGCCGCAGCTCGTCCGGAAGGTCGTCCCACTTGAAAAAAAAGCTGGGGTTTTTTTCGCGGATACCGCTTTTGATCAAGAACAGCACGAAGTCTTTATCCCGCTGAAGCTCTTCTGGAGTGATGTCCCGAAACGAGGAAGCCGCTTGGACTGCATCCCGGTACTTTTTATGTCTGACGAGACGCGAAGAACCAGGTAAAACGGGAGGAGGAACCGCAACGAACCGAGATTCGTCGACGAGGTCCAGGACCTGTTTTCTCGCCGCGGCCGACAAAGGTTCAACGCCTTCCCGCAGGCTGGTTCCTGCACGCGGGTTCATTTTCGCGGCCTCAACCACGGTTACCCCGCTGGTAGCGGATGCGGCAAAGTAACTACCATACCAGAGCAAAGCCAACAACATGATCCTGGTTCTGTGGCTCTTTACAAGTTAAAGATACTGTGAGAGATGAGGAAGGCTGTTCGAAGAAATGCTATACGAGTTTGTTGTATTTTCGCCGACAGGTTTATTTTAGAGTTCCCAGGGTGGCAAGAATTTACTGTTACTGCAGAACTCAGCTACTTTTATCGTTCTTCTTGTTCAACGGTTTAGGGTTGCTATATTTTCCAAGCAAACACGACACAAAATGCGTGCTGCTAACTACTCAATTTCAACCTGGAGTCACGGTGAGAATTTTGTCGGCGAAAAGACGAAATGGCGTGGACCAAAATAATTCGCATTCAAAAGACAAGTGGTCCAGCTCAACCGAAGATGTCAATTTAATAATGTTTTCCTCCAGCTCAACAGAAATTCACATCATAATCGATAAGGGACATAAATGATTTTTCAGATCTGTACAATTTTGCAGCAGAAAGATTTCGACCAAGGGACCCTGGATAGTTACCTAGTCTTGGAATTCCGATTTTCAGCACCGATATTGAACCGAGATCTTGTCTTCGATTTCTGTCAACAGGGAGGATGAGGCAATCAGCAAATCATCCGCCCCTAGTGCGCGAAGGTAAAGTAAGTATCTCATTGCCTTCTGCACTTCGGGCCAGTGCAAAGAAGAGCCAGCGTTTTTACTTCATTGAATCGAAACCAAATAAACTTGTCGTTTGAAATTCATTCAGACAACATCAGCAGTAAGCTCGTCATTCGGTCGCGCCGGGCAGCTGTCCGGCAGAGGCGCCAGAACCTTCTCGGCCTGCGGCAGTTCGTATCTCAATATTATATAACTCATAGAAGCCACCTCTTCTTGGGAAGGAACCTGCGTTCTTCATTTTTACAGAGCCACTCACCCAGTGGAGCCACTCAGTTGGAGTAGTTGTCGTCCGATTCAATTATAGAGTCACGTCGTCGTTTGAAATTTTCTTTCCAACAGCCAGCTACTTGCTTCGACGGCACCGAATCGGTTAACAGAAAACACCTGGCGCAGTGCCTTCGCCTGCTATTTCAATCATTGTCTTTCTCTAGTATATAAAACCGTCGACCACACCAAAAAATCACTAATATCAATTTCAATACTAACCATGTGGACGGCATTATAAAAGACAAATTCCTTCGAACTCCTTTGGACGCGGCCCAGCAGCAGAAGTGCACTTATTTGTACAAACTAGTCTTCTAGAAGCCACTACTTTATGAAAAAACGCGCGAAAAATGAACCCGGATCAGGTTTGCTTGACTACTTCATTCAACTTCGCGGGCGTCGCGGAAACTACACGACAAGTATACCACTATAATCATAAAACGCGCTAACAATGTGACGAGCCATCAGCATTTGGAGCATTTTGGCTGGCGAAATAAATTTTGGCGAGTCAACATTAGATTATCATCGACCGACCAAGCGAAAAATAAACCGCACCGCGCTTGTAGTTCCAAGCGGTCTACTGCCTTTGTCTCACGCGACCCTTCTATCAAATGTAAAAGTGTCTGGGTCTGGAAAGTTGGAACTTGTGATGCTAACTTTGGACTCTAAAAAAATCTGTATTGCATGACCAGCAAGAGCAGCCACATTTGTGCTACGCGAGGAGGGCATTTGTCATGCGGAAATGGCATCAGGAAGCTTTCCAAAAATCTGTGAATGACAGATTTTTGGAAGATTAATGCCCCAGCATCACTGATGCTGGGTCATGCATTACAAGCATCATGGGTCATGCCAGACAAGCATGACAAGCCTTCCATTCTTCCAGACCCAGACACTTTTACACTTGATACCCTCCAAGCAGCAGCTGCTGTGGGGTCTTGCCGGCCCTTTCCGCTCGTGCAAAGGAGATCGCGCACCTCTGAAAAGTATCCTGAGTAAAAACGTCCCCACCACAGAGTCAAGATGGGGATTTTGCAACACAAACCTAGAAGTTTTGGTGGTCACGCATGACAAATTTCAGTTCGTACTGTAGTGCAGGTTAGTGTGGACAGCCGCATTGCAAATCCATCTGCTTATCCCGTTTACAGCATTACAAGTTCCAAAACACGACTGGAAATGCCCATCATCGGGATGCGCATCACAAATGTTCTTGTCATTGCAAATCTGCATGACAACTCTGGGGTGGGGATATTTTTGCATTTGATAAAAAGCGGCACGAATTTTGCTGGTGTCGATGCTCTGTGGGTTCTGGTAGATGATCACGACTTATCAAATGTAAAAATGTCTGGGTCTGGAAGGATGCAAGGTTTGTCATGCACATTTTGCATGACTCCTGATGTCTGCGATGCGTGCCCTAGCATCACAGATCTTGTGAGGGCTTTCTGATGCCTATACCGCATGAGAAATGCCCTCTCGCCGTGGCCAAAACCAGACCTCTTTTGCTGTTCATGCAATACAGATTTTTGAATAATGCAGACGCAGCATCACAAGTTGCATTCTTCCAGACCCAGACATTTTTACACTTGATACGAACCGCGAGATAATGTTGCTGTTGTTGGAGACGCTGGTCGTGTTGCTCATCGTGGTTTTATCGCTATAGTCTTTCCTGCTTGTTGTTGTTCCTGTGCCGTTGGCTGTCTCTAGTACTGTTGATCGGGTAGTGGTAGCTAATGAAGTTGCTGTTTTTTCTGCCCAGGTCGTGGAAGTTGTTCTTCTTGCAGTGGGAGCTGCTTCAGACGAATTATTTTCATCACGCAAAATAAGTTCCACTTCCGGCTGGGGGTCCAGCAGTTCCCACTCTACGTGATCTGCAACGCCCTGGACCATGATCCAGGTCAGCTTTTTCTGCAGCGGCGAGTCTTGCGTGACCAGCACCCCCTTGCAGCGCAGGATGCGCGCCGAGGCGTACCGCATGTAGAGGTCCGCCAAAAACGCGCGCACCTTCACCGTGTCCAGCGGCTCGCCCGTGATGACCAGTGACACACTGTTCGCACCTCCACCGCCCCCGCCAGTAGCGGAGGCTGTACTACCGGGGAAGGAAGTAAGCACTGGCGGTATTATTGGCGGTTTCTTTCCAAAGATGTGAAGCGGTTCCTGGGTGAGAAACTCCCGCGTCGGCGTGAACAAATTGCGGTCCAGCACCTGCGGAATCGAAACTCGCGCTTGCCGGCAGGGCAGCACATCGACGAGGTGGTTTCTGGATTTTAGGTGCTGCAGCACCGTGTCTCGGTCGTGTCTGGATTTGAACAGGTCAATTTTGTTCAATAAAACGACATCCGCGAGCGACAGCTGTTCGATGATCAGCTCCTTGCGCTCCTTTTTGGCTCTTTTCGTGGTGCTTTGTTCCAGCTGCTCATCGGAGTAGAAAAAATATCCTGAGTAAAAATGTCCCCACACCAGAGTCAAGATGGGAAATCCGCTAGACAAATCGGCCACCTTTGGTTGTTTCGCATGACAAGTTTATCCTCGTAGTGTAAGCCTGTTTAGCTAGTTCGGAAGCATTACAGATGTAGCACATCATGCTGATTCTAGCATCACAAATTCCAAAACAGGATTAGAAAATGGCTCTCATGGGCCTCCGCATGAGAAACTTTTTTGGCATGCAGATTTGCATGACAACGAACTCTGGGGTGGGGACATTTTTACTCAGGATAAAAAATCCAGCTGGTTCATGTCCGAGTTGTCCTGCATTACGGTCGTTTGTATCGAATGCAAATACGTTTGGAACTGGAGAGAATGGGATTTGTGATGCTAGCTGTCGACCACACAACAATCTGTATTGCAAGAGGGGCAAAGCACACTCAGGTTGTTGCAAACCGGACAGGACATCTCTAATGCAGAATAGGCATGAGCAGACCTGTGCGAAAGCTGCGGTGCTACAGCATGCATCACAGGCATCGGGAACCATGTACAATTTGCATGACAAACTCCCCCAATCTTCCAGACCCGGACTACATATTTGCACTTGATAGTTTGGTCCTCGTTAGAAGTAGTAGAGGTTGTATTTTTGATGTACTGGTCGTAGTTAATATCATTATCCGACATGGACAGCATCTGGACGTCCTCGATATTGAGGTTGCCATCATGTTGATCGTCCCAAGAAGAGGTAGTTCTCGCTGGAGGTTCTAGTCCTTTCGTCGTCCTTGGGGGAGTTGTAGTTGAAAAGTCTTTATCAAAGGCAAAAATGCCTGGGTCTGGAAACTTGTAAGGCTGCGTTGGGGATAGTGAATGCTCTGTAATGCACAGGCAAGCATGACAAATATCTGCGCTTCTTTGTGTTGCGTTTTTCGCATGACAAACTGCGTTTTTGCATGACAGGCAAATAAAGGGTCTCTTCTTGGACACGCATCACAAACTTTTTGGTCATGCCAGACAAGCATGACAAATCTCAAAATCTTCCAGACCCAGACATTTTTGCATTTGATAGTCTTCTATCGGTTCGCAGGCAAACTCGTCGTCGCTGTCATTTGCTTTTTCCCGAACCTCGTTGCCGTCGACGGTGTCGTATCAAATGCAAATATGCCTGGGTCTGGAAGGATGCAAGGTTTGTCATGCACATTTTGCATGACTCCTGATGTCTGTGATGCATTCCCTAGCATCATAGATTTTAATTTTTTGAGGGCTTCCTGTTGCCTATACCGCATGAGAAATGCCCTCTCGCGCTCGCCGGTTTGCTGTTTATGCAATACAGATTTTTGTAGAATCCCAATGCAGCATCACAAGTTGCATCCTTCCAGACCCAGACATATTTGCAATGCATATGTCGTCATCGAAATTGTGTCCCAGGATGAATTCTTCGTAGTAAAAATATCCACAGCAAAACAAGCGTCGTACAACTATTTACATCAAATGCCGGGTCCTGTTTGTCTTCTTCTTCTTCGAATAGTGATCAGCATTACAACATCAAAACTGACACTTGTGAAGATGCTATCACAGTCTTGTCACATGCACAGTTTGATGTACCAGTAGCGCATCAGTACGACGACACTTATTCCGCAGTTTTGCAACCCATAGCCGCTTGCCGTCGACAACACATATTACTCCATCGAGCTGGAAGTGCTGCTGCACATCGGCCTCGAAAAAGCATTGACACACCGGGACGATCTCACTGAGACCGGAGAGGGTATGGAAAAGAAGAAGAAACAGGATCTTCAAGGCTCAGAAGCAGTAGTAGTAGTCGTTCTCTTGTTCGTTGTTGTATTACTACACCCGAAATCGTTGCTGCTGCATCATGTAGTTGCTGATGAAAAAAACATCAATCATAAGAAATACCGTGCGGTCTGCAGAATGATTTTTGCGGTCTGCAGAATTATTATAATTTTCTCGCGGCGCGGGCTTGGCAGCATGCGGGCTTGGGAGATGATCCTCATGCGTGGGGGCACAGAACCAACTTGGGGGCGCGGGGGACGGGGCAGCGAGCGGCGTGGGCTAGCGGCTTTCGGTTTTGCTTGCTTGATCTGTCAAAGGGCACAACTCCGCATAGGGAAGCGCGCGGCCTGGTGCGGACTTTAAAACACTTTCGCCAAGAACAAGAAAGCAGCTCTATCTTTTTTCCGGGGGAAGTTTTTTTGGGGCATCGACAGCGCGAGCGCGAGGCAGTCGTGTTTTGATTCATGTCCACTTCCGGGAAGATTGCAAGACCAATTTTCTTTCGCAAGAACCTCCTCCAAAGATTCATCTTGTGTGGTTCTCTGTGCCTCGTTCCCCTGTTTTCGTCCGCGATTTCGTAGCACTCGAGCAGGATGTAGTCGACATCCATGGTGTAGGCGAATTTCAGCATGGCGGTGACCAAATCGCCGCGCACCGTGCAGCACACGCAGCCGCTCTATGAACTGCAACAGTATCGTAGTCGTATAGATGCATTACAAATTTTCTCCGCATGATAAATGAAATTTGTCATGCTGATTTACCTATAAGAAAAATATTTGTTATGCAAGAATTGCATTTGTACGAGTACGATACTTTTGCACAGGATACGTTCTCGAGCGATACCACTTGCATCCCGGACTCGGAGCAGGTCTCGACACGTTTGTTATTGCCAGCAGACTATGCATTGCAAATATGTCTGGGTCTGGAAAGAATGGAACTTGTGATGCTGTCGGTGGATTCTAAGAAAATCTGTATTGCATGATCAGCAAGAGAAGTCTAGTTTGTGCTACGCGGGGAGGGCATTTGCCATGCGGAAAAGGCATCAGGAAGCCTTCTAAAAATCTGCGATGCTACGTCATGCATTACAGACATGCTGGGTCATGCACAATATGCATGACGAACCCGGCAACATTCCAGACCCAGACATTCTTGCACTTGATACAGACTTCAGAAACTTGTCGTCTATGGTGGTCTCACCGAATTCGTTCACGACTACGCCTTATGAATTGCAAAAATGTCTGGGTCTGGAAGAGTACAACTTGTCATGCTAAATCTGAATCATACAAAAATCTGTGTTGCATGATTACCAAAAAGCTGTTCACTTTTGAGAAGGCCGAGAGGCAGTTTCTCATGCGGAAAAGGCATGGCAAAGATCTCACAAAATCTGTGATGCTGGGGCATGCATCACAGACCTCACACGTCATGCAAAGTGTGCATGACAAACCTGGCAATTTTCCAGACCCAGACATTTTTACATTCGATACGCCTATTTTCTTGTTGTGCGTATTGGAGGTCAGCACGTAGTTCAAGAAGCTCGTCTTGCCCGATCCGAGAAACCCGTATCGTGAGCAAAAACGTGGCCCACCACCTCGCAGAGTCAAATTGGGAACTTAGCAACACAAGTCCAGAAGTTTTGGAAGGCACGCATCACAAGTTTCTCTCTGTTCTGATGTGCCGTTTACAGCAAGGACAGGGGCATCACAAAGCCATCTCCTTATTCTCTTTACGGCATTACAAATTCTAAAACACGATTGGAAATGTCTCTCGTCGTGGGGACGTGCATTACAAATGTTCCTGGAATTGCAAATCTGCATGACAAGAACTCTGACCGGAGGGCGCTTTCGCTCAGGATAAGCCGGTGACGACCGTCACTTTTTTCCGCTTCTTCTTCATCTCCTCGCATTTCTCGACATCCAGAACCTCGTCCAGGACGGTGTTGCCGCTTCGGAACCGGTCACAGAAGATGCACATGGTCGTGTAGTCGGTTTTCCAATCGATGAGAGAAAGGATCTCCCCTCGACGACGTCAAGGGAGCCGCAGGTCGTGTCTACTTGTTTCGGTTGCTGGCGTAAGTATGGAGTTTTAATATTTACGTTTGTGTAATATAATTTCTGGGTTGTTTAGCACGCTTTTCCTATGGGTAGTTTGATGGGTAACATGGAGTGGTGGCCATGGTCGAAATGAGGGAAAACAAGCTCATTTCGATTCCTCGACGAGCAAGAAAAAGATCTACATTTTGGGGGTTGTGGTGCGCGGGTATCTACTAATGAGGGGCAGCAACAACATGAGGTGGGAAAACACAAAAAATAAAAATGCTCTGGGTAGTACAAAACAGTGCTTGTCGTGTATGGGAAGGAACTGCTGTTCGTCGCTGCATTTGTGCATTGTTGCCAAAATAAGAACGATCCTTGGTGGATAAATCGTCACAGAAATAATAACCAAATCACAATATCTAGTTTTGACAAGCACATCAAGAGAGATTTTCTTTTTCAAAACCCGAGTATTCTCCTGGTTTTCCGAGTTCATCTCTGTCGTAATTTTATCGAAAAGAGCTTCAAAAAGATGGCTCTGGACAGTGGAAAACGCAGCTTTTGTGGAACACTGGCTTCGGTCTTCGCCGGCTAAAACGACTTGCCTTTCTAGCTCGACCAGAAAAATGCAGTTACGTACATGTCTTCAGTAGTAGAAATTAAATCTCGTCGGGGAACTTCTGGTGGGTTTTCAAACTAATGATTCAAAGAACATTTTTTGCATCTGGACTTCTCAACATTTCTTCTTGCAGAACGTCGCTCATCTATCTTTAGGGGGTGTCGTGGTTATCAAGCTGCGGCTAGTAAGAAGAATACCCTTAGCGTCGAACGCCGATCACGTCTCTCGCATCTACTTCACCGTTTCCATGTAAGCAGATTCCGCTCTGCACGTGCTCTACAGCCCCTTCTTCTCCTTCAGCGCCTCGGCCTGAATCGGGTGCGGTTATGCACGGCAAAGACCTAGTACATGCCAGGGGCTGGTAGAATATGGCTACAGATGGTTCTTGCTGTAGCTGATTCATCTCACATTCAGTCAGGCTCTTCCTCTGGTTGATGACACGTGCGCAAAAAAAACATGTGGCAGCATGACAAATTCTTTTCCACAGACTTATCGAATCGATATTCGCATTATTGCGTATGTTGTCTCGGAGATCGAAGAAGCTGTTTTGTCCATTAATGGTAAAAACAAGTCATCATCTCGCATGACAAAGAAACCTTGCCCCCGGCACGACACACTTTCCATCGCATAGCAACGGCGGTTTCACCAAATCCTTGACAAAAAACACGGCCCACGTGGAGAACGCGAGCGCGTGAAACCCAATCACCACGTACAGGGGCATATCAAATGCAAAAATATTTGGGTCTGGAGGAATGCAAGATTTGTCATGCATATTGCCCATGACCCATGATAGTCTGTGATGTAAGCCCTAGCATCACAGATTTTTAGAACCCTTCCTGATGCACTTTCCGCATGAGAAATGCCCTGCCCGCGTAGCACAAATTGTAGCTTCCTTGCTGGTCATGCAATACAAATTTTTATAGAGTCCAAAAACAGCATGACAAGTTACATTCTTCAGACATTTTTGCATTTGATAGGGCACCTCCAAGTGCTCGGGAATCCCAATAGCCTTCAGAACCATTTTGTCTGCTGTCGTGTGTTTCGTGCGCGACAGGATGCTATCGTGCAGTCGCCGTGGTAATCAAACGAAAGTGTACTTCTTCTAAATCACGTCCCTTTATTTTCTTGTAGTTTACTATTGCAATGACAATGTCAATATGGAACTTCTTTTCCCAAACGCCGCACAGCCCTTTGCTTTTCGACGCAGTATGGGTGCAGTTTGTTGTTGAAAAAAATTTGTAATAAATTGACTGGAACTTTTCTGTCGCCATGCACAGCTCAGTTTGTAGGGCGACTAGACGGAAGAAAAAATAAACCTGGATCCAACTTTCGTTTTTCTATGTCCGGAACGGAACAGCAGCGAATGTTTGTGCGAATAAAACCGAGAAATGTATATTTTCAGCAGGATTTTGTTCAAGTTCACAGACACAAAAACTTGTCCAGGTGTTTCTTCTACGTGTGGACCGCAACAGAGAAAGCAACACACACGTGGTCACGTGAACACTATTATGCCGAGCAAAGAATTAAAGCGGCACTGTTGTACTGCAATGAAGTGCTCGAGGAGCAAGCGGTGGTCCTCTCTACTTGGGTTCTGCGATAAATCTGTATAGGTGTTTTCATTCGTTGCAGCCACTCTCCTTCCTGTTTGAATTGCGAATAGCGCGTTGTCCCAGTATATGGGGTCGTCAACGTTGTATTTGCCTCAGACCGTAAAAAAAATTCTGCGCGCATTTTTTCGCGGCGCAAAGCTAGTAAACCTGTGCACGCTAGTGAGGGGCTGACTTGAACGCGGTTTGTTTTAGCTAGCTTGTCAGCAGCAGTGCTCTAGTAGGTAAGTGAGTATTGACGCGAAGGGGGGTGGGGCGCTGGGGGTTCTTCTGTGGCTGATGTTTTCACCTAGAAAACGCCGGGCGCGCGCAATATTTTGCTCCGCTTCCCCGATTGCTCTCTCCGTGCAGGTATTTGCCGCTATGGCCTGGATCAGCGTGTGAGGCTGGCGCCCCGAGAGATGTCTACACAGGCCCTGGCCTCGTCGTCTCTAGCGGGCACCACGCATATATGTTGGCCGCGAAGGCCTTTCCGGAGCCCTTCCAAAAAGGGGGGGCCGGAGGGGTGCCCGGAACCCTAAAAAAAAGCCTATTGATTTTTCTTCGAATCACGATGGTGCTACCCCTCCCCAAAAGGGGTCCCGGAACCCCTCTGGGAACCCTTCCCGAAAGGCTCTCGGGCTTTTCGCATTTTGACGAAAAAGCCGCAAAGGCAAAAAGCGCGCGCGCCTGCCGGTACACGCGCGCACAGTTGCGCCAACTTAGAAACAAGGGAAGGCGCAGCCGCGGCCGGTTCCGTTTGCGCCCTCGACTCCGACCGACTTGCACAGATTGAGGCCCATTGTCTAGCGGCTGGACTGCAAGAGGACCTGCTGCAGCACCTCCAAGCTGCAGGGGCACTCCGAGGCAACTCCGTGGAGCAGCAGCGCCGGATAGCTCCGTCTTTAGCCACTGAGAAGGGCTGCGAAGAAGCTAACTAGGTCATTAGGTGTGCAACACAGTGGGGGGCTATTCGTTGCAGCCACTCTCCTTCCTGTTTGAATTGCGAATAGCGCGTTGTCCCAGTAATAGTTCGGAAGAATATAGAAATCCAACAGGTGCTGCAACAAAATACAAAGAACCTCTGCGCGCGATAGAAAATGAGACCTTGTCGTAGTTTTTTGTGTGTGATAAGAATCTTTGTCGTTTTTGTGTTTTTTTTTGAGATGAATATATAATGCTGGTGTGTGTACTACTAGCGCGCAACAGTACGTGCCTATGAAAGTTTTGTTTTTTTTTGAGATGAAAGTGCTTTTTATGCTGATTTTCTGATGTTTTTGTAGTCGGTTTTCGCAAGATTTTGACGTTTTTTTGCGGAGGTTTTTTCGGTTTTGGATACTAGCAGGTACAAGGAGAGAAGTTTTTGTCCACATCAAGTTGTAGTATTGTCCACTCAGATGCGCTGCTTCACAGCGAGGTAGTTAAGTTAGTGGTCATCACCAGTTCTTGCAGCGTAACTACAAGTTTGCAATAAAGTGCATCGTGCAAATACTACTAATACCAGGAGCTTCTTCGAAGGTAAACGGATCATAGTACAGTGCAACTCCAAGAAGTTATAGACTACCCCGAGGAATATATTCATCCCAAGAGCAATATTAGCATTTTAGGAAATTATAAGTGTGCAACCATTCGATGTTTGAATTTGAATTGTTTTTTTCGATGCATTCGTACGTAAAATCTTCTTTCTCTCGAAGGACTAAAAAATCTAGTCGGCCCCAGTAATAGCCAGTTGATACAGTTGCAAAAGTGTAAATAACCTGCGCGAAAAATCCATATTCCACTTGTTCCTACCCAGCCCACTTCCCTAAACCTAATCCCCGCCCTTCGCGCCACTGACCATTAGATCCTTGTGGAAGCGTGCGTTGCGCATCTGCTTCATGTGTAGGTGCAATTCCTCGCTGCCGATTCTCGCCTCCGGGTCATGCTTGGCGCAGCGGGCGATCAGTTCCCGCGGCAGCTCAAACCACTCCTTGTAGCACTCGGGGGAGACCTTTTCCTCCAGGCCCGGAATCACTTCTGCGGTTGGGCCCTTGAAAGCCTCGATCAACAGTTGCCGCTCCATCTGTGGTTTAATATTTGTTGGTGGTTTTTTATTGAAGATTTTTTGTGTAATGTAAAACAGTACTAGTGCGTTGTGTTAAAAAGCGGGCATGAAGCCTGTCTGGTGACAGGAGAACCAAACGCCTGCACGATGTCTACAAAGAAATGGAAAAAATGCATGACGTCGTGTTGAATGAATCCAGCTCTCTACCTGTGTCGTGAATCTCGGCGACAGCAATTGCAGCATAATCAGCCCCACTGCGTACACGTCGGTTGATTCGTCCAACGAATTTCCTTCTGGCGGCATGTACATCGGCGTGCCCCAGTACGGGCTCAGCGGGCCCCGCGTGGTGGGTATGGATTGCAAATATGTCTGGGTCTGGGAGGATGCGAACTTGTCATGCTAAGTCTGGATCGTACAAACATTTGTGTTGCATGACTACCGAAAGCTGTCCAGTGTTGGACAAGTTTAGAGGCAGTTTGTCATGCAGGACAGGCAGGATAGGGACGTCGCAGAACCTGTTATGCTAGGTCCTGCATTTCAACCCTCATGGGGCATGGAAAATATGCATGAGAAGTTTGCAGTCTTCCAGACGGAGACATTTTTGCATTTGATAGTGGGCTGCACCGGGTTCTTCACATTCTGCTCCACCAGTCCATTCTCCGCATTGTAGATGGAGAGTGAATTCGCGGTCGTAGACACGGAAGACAGGCCAAAATCCCCAATCTTCAGCAACCCCTGTCTCAAATCCAGAAAGCAGTTCTGCGGCTTTAAATCCCGGTGCACAAACCCCTTCTTGTGGATGGCGCGCATGCCCTTCGTCAGTTGCCGCATCCACTCGAACTCGACCCCCGCATTCCACCAGGGGGACTCGTCGAGCACCCCGGGATTGGGTTGCACCTTCTCGTAGCAAAAGTACTGGTTATTTTGGGTGGAATTTGGTTGGGTGGAATGCGTGGTCGTGGTCGACGTTTTCTGGTCTTGATGCTGCTGATCAGACGTGGTCTTGTTCATATTATTGTTCAGGGTCGTCGCTTTGGAATCACTGTTCAAGACTTCTTCCTCGGAACTGTTGTTTATGAGGTTGCTGGCGTTTTTCTCGTCCCCTTGCTGCTCATGTTTAATATTATTTTCATCAGGAGTGGTCTGATGCCGGTCTTCATGTTGCAGGTGCCCTAGTTGTAGTCCCACTTCTCCGAGAGCCAGTGGCGGTGAATCAACAGCGTCCCGATCATGTGAAGTCGGGGAAGACACGTGCGACAATTTCTGCGGTGTGTTCGTCCCCCCGAGCTGCTGCTCAAAGTCAGACGAAGCGGAGGAAGACGATTTGTTGTGCAAATTCTCCTGCGCGGAGGATTTTCGGCTCAGGGAAAGAAGGTCGATCACCTCACCCTTAGTGTTGTTCATCTGTGGAGTCATAATTCCGCTTTCATTTTGGTCTTCATCTTCCTTCCCCATAATTGCAGGAGCTGCATATAGTCCTCCGTCGCTCTTGTCCTTTTCAACCTCATTTAATATTCCCGGAGAACTACCCCGTTCCATCGGACTACTGCCATTATTTTCCAACGCCGCGTTTGCGGCGGACAGGCGCGCAGAGGTCAGTTTCAGACTGCTAATCGACCGTTGCCTGGCCTGGATTTCCACCGCCTCCATGTCGACCTGGAGAATCCGGCTGGTTTTCCGGCTGGAACTCTGATTTCGTTGTAGCGCGGCGACGGCAGTTGGGAGCCAAAAGTCGTACATCGAGGTGAACACCCCCCAGTCGAGACTTCGTCGGCTATCCTGCAAAAACGCTTTCAAATTTGGCCCCTCCACGAGTTCCATGTGCATCACGAGGCACACGTCGAACAACGGCGCGATCTGCTCTTTGGTGATCAACTTGTTCTTCAGCATCTCTTGCGTGTCCATGTAGGCTGACTTCGCCCGGACAAAGTCGTCCAACGAAGTCGAATCGGAGTTTTCCGAGTTGCTGCTGCCGTTTGATGTCTTGTCATGGTGTAGTTTTTTTCCCCTTGAAGATGTTCCTCGCAACGCCGCCGCGGCGTTCATCAAATCGGCCTGGATGTCAATCGGCTTGTAGAGGCTGTTGCTGGTGTTAATGTTTTCGTTTTCAACCTCGGCAAACCGGACCGCGGCGGACTCGATGACGGATTCGTTTACCGAGGATTTTATGAACTGGATAGAATTCGTGTCGTCCTGGGAGGTCTTGTCAAACTGCTCTTTGAACTTTTTTGTCAAGAACGCTTCTTGTTGTTGGCCCTCGATATTATGATCCTTTTCTTGCTTGTTCGTAGTTTTCATCTCCAAGATCTGGTTCACGCGTTCAAAAGTACCCCCGGAGGAACTGTCGCCCTGTGTGGTCGGCGATTTGTTCTGAAGATTCTTGGACGATAAATTGTCGTTATTTTGCTCCTTTCTAGAGGTATGTGCTATGTCGCTGTTATTAAAACTTGCCGTGGCGGACACCATGCCGGCGGAGTCGCTGTTGTGGGTTTGCCAGGTGCTGGAGGCAGACGAGCTGTGGCTGGCCATGCCGTTGAGGTTCTCTGGATAAAGATCTACATTCTCAACTACATCAACATTACCGTCCTTGTTGGCACCTCCTTGCAGTGGCTTCTTTCCAGAACCTGTTTTCTCCAGAGATGATGCTATTATTCCCGCAGTAGTACCACCAAACCCGGGTTGTAATTGTAACTTGGCTTGTTCCGCATCCGCATGATCATGACCGTCTCCGGAAGTACTAGCAACGAGCTGCAACCCGGACGTTTTCTTCTCTAAATTTTTCCCCACTGCTGGTTTAAACGGCGGCGAATGCTTCCGGGTCCAGTTCGCTGATCGTTCCATCGAAAAAACGCCACCTTCGGACGTATTCAGTGTGCGATTCATCAAGCTGTGCTGCTGGTAATTTTTAGTACTCTATTGAAAGGAAAAATCCCCCCTCCCCACATTGAAAAGGCACGACTTCGAAAATTTGTGTTGCTGATTTGAGGTCACAAATCCTTTTTGTCTTGCAAGAAGACAAGGGCAGGAGCTTTAGCCCCATTCTGGAAGCGGTTTGTGATGCTGTTGGGCCTAAAGGGGAGCCGTTTGCCATGCTAAACAACTAGACACGCCCGCCCCTATCTAGCCTGGAGATCTGTCCGCAATGCCTCTCTGCAATACAAAGCTGATTTGTGTACCCAAATCCAGCATCAGAAACTTCGTTTTGATATGGGGAGGGGGGGTTTTTCCTTTTGATATACTCGCATGGGCCGCCGGGTCGTTGGGGAACAGAGCCAAGTCGTCCGTCCCGCTCCCCTATCAAATGTAAAAATGTCTGGGTCTGGAAGAATGCAACTTGTGATGCTGCATTTGGATTCCAAAAAAATCTGTATTGCATGAGTACCAAAGGGAATGCAATTTTTGCTACGCTGAGAAGGCATTTGTCATGCGGAATAGGCATCGAGAAGCCGCCAAAAAACCTGTATTGCTAGGGTATGCATCACAGACATCATGGCTCATGCAAAACGCGCATGACAAATCTCGCATTCTTCCAGACCCAGACATTTTTACATTTGATATCCCCGGTTGGTCTTCCGGATTGTTCGTTCCACCCAAGGCAGCTCCTCCTACATCCGAACTCAAACCTCCACCCGCGTTGTCCTCATCTAACGGCCACTCTTGCCCGCCCTTCTGCACGGTTCTTTTATCGGGTAAAAACTGGCTCTCTTCGCACCAGTGCATGTGGAAATCCACTAGGTGCTTGTGCTTCATCGCGAGGAAAGTTTTCACTTCGTTGAAAGAGCGCTCTATCTGCGCGATGTTCTCGGTGGAGGTGAGTCGGTAGTTTTTCACTTTAAACGCTGCGTAGGACTGGTCGAGCTTGTTTTTCGCCTTGTAAACGACCCCGAAACCGCCTTCCCCCAAATAAGTAACGTCCTCGTACTGGCGAAACATCAAGGTGTTGTTCAACGACAACCCCAGTTGCGAGTCCGGCGGAACCTGGCACTGGCGCAGCCCCTGGTAGCCGAGCAGGAAATTCCCCTCGAGTTGCTGCGAAAGCGAAGTGCTGGCTGCAATAGTGGTGGTCCTGAGCTCTGGGGAGCCATTCGTTGCTGTCTTTTCTCCACCCGGATGAAATTTCGTGGTTTTTTCATTTTCTCCTATCGTAGTTGTCGCCCCGGGTGCAGCTGTGGTGTTGTCATCGGCGCCGTCCACTGTTGATTTATTTCCACCGTCTTGCGTCGTCAGCCGCGACGTATCAATTATATTACCATTTTCTCCCACGACCGACGACGACCCCGAAGCGGTCGACGCTCGCTGCAGCCTTGCCGATTCCTTTTCGCACTGTTCCTTCCACTTTTCCACATCTTCCACCGGAACCTTCAGTCCGAGGTACAAACAGGGAACCGCGAAGGCGACGGCGGTGAAAAACAACCGCAAAGCGGAGAAAGTTGGATAGTTTATTATTCCTGTTGAATCCAAAGATGTTGAGCCACCTGCTCCGGGTAGAAGACCAGCGCTTGATGCTCCTATTGTGGCATAATTACTAAAAGGCGAAATAACGCCGGCCTGCGGCGCCAGGATGATCGCGAGAATGCTTGCGTAGACGCTGAGCATCATGAACCACGGCGCCATCCCGGACCTCTCCAACGCGTTCAGATACAAGCGGAGCGCCATGGCACCGGCGATCAGCGGGACTTGCCGGCGGAGTTCGTAGCCAAAGTACATGTCGAAAACGAAAACAGAGGAAACCATCCCCACGACGATCGCAGCGATAATCGCCTTCCAGAAGTTGGAATCAACAATCGAGTCCCGTACGTACTTGCGGAACCCCTTTTTATCTCGACTACTCCTTTCCAGCTCGTCCTTATCGATAATTTTGGACTGCACCGGCAGCTTCTCCTGGTCAATGAACGGATTGTAATTCGCCCCTTGCAGGTACTCCGCGATTAATCTAGACCGCTGCGCGTACAAGTGGCGCATGGCCGCTCTGGAAGAGGAGAATTTGTGCTGCTGTGGTCCAGCGTTATGTTGTTGTAACAAATCTTCCTCCCCCTCGAGGATGGAATTAGCTGTACCGGAAGAATCTGTAATGCTGCCATGAGTGTAGTCGAAGTACTCCAAGTCGTCAAAGTAATCGCCGAAAAAAGGTGGCAGCTGGTCCGCATCGCCGTCTCGAAAGCTCGTCCTATACCGGTCCCGGTCGAGTAAAGATTTCAGCTTTTGCCACACGCTCGCGGACAAATGCGCCGGTGGATGCCCGCCACGGAAGTAGCGGTAGTTGATGTCGTCGTGTGAGTCGTGATTTGATGAACCATGCTGATGGTGCCCGCTGTTGTAGTGGTCTTGGTTAGTGCTTCCAGCCGGGCCGGGCAGCATTAACAGCCTCGGGTTGTTAAGAATTGATTCGGAGGGGTGAAAATGATGTTGACCGGGATGGTGTTGCTGATGATACCTGCTGACGGGGTCGTGCTGACCGTTAGTAGTACTACTGCGCGTCCCATGAGGACCACCAGCTTGATGTTCCACCATCCCAGCCGACGGTAGCCCTAACCTCTGCAAAACATCCCGCTGCAGCAATTCGCTATTCCGCGTCTGCAGATGAATGTCGCGGACCAACACCAACTCCCCGCCCCCGCTGGGACTGGGGCTCGGGTGATACTCCTCGCCGTCGATCACCTGCACGTTGCCGTTCCGTATCAATTGCAAATGTGTCTGGTTCTGGAAAGTTCTGAGACTTGTCATGCACGTTTTGCATGAGCCATGATGTCTGTGATGCATGTCCTAGCATGACAGATTTTTTCAGAGCTTCTTGATGCCCCTTTCGCATGAGAAACGCCTTCTCCGCCTAGCAAAAATTACATGCCCGTTGCTGCTCATGCAATACAGATTTTTTTGGAATCCAAATGCAGCATCACAAGTTCCAATTCGTCCAGACCCAGACATATTTGCAATGCATATTCCGCAGAAAGTCGATGCTGTGGTCGTGAATCTGGTTTTGCCCGGAGGGGGAGGCTATCAAATGCAAAAATGTCTGGGTCTGGAAACTTGTAATGCTAAAAGTGAATGGTAGACGCACCGCTACAATACGCAGCTACGCATGACAAATTTTTTGGCTGCCATGTCTTACGTATTCCGCATGGCAAACTGCGTTCTTGCATGACAGGCAAGAGGGCCTTTTCGCGCCTATGCAACACAGATTCTCGAAACATGCCAGACAAGCATGACAAACTTGCATTCTTCCAGACCCAGACATATTTGCATTTGATAGAGGCTGCAGGTACTAGAGAGCCGTGCCGGACCGCCGCCACGGTGAACCGGTTCCACCGGGATCGCTCCTGCTGTTCCTCCCGGTCGAGCTGATGTTGTGGCGGGACGGTGAAGGAGGGAGACAACAAGGGGGCGAGGGCCTGCAACGCCGCGGACAGGGTCGGAATTAACGCGTGAACGGAATGAACGCGGGACTCAAAATGCAAGCGGCGGTTGGTGTGGGCGAGAATTACAGAATCGCCGTCGACGAAAACCTATATTTTGTGTGAATAACATGAAGAACTTGGTGTTTGTCATGTTGCAAAAACAGGATTTTGTCATGCAGAGGCACCTCCAACAACTAATAGTACAAAAACAGCAAAATATTTTTTATACGTTTTTTCGATCTTGAAATAGTGTTCTCAGCACCCGTTGCTGCAACGGCTCCGGCAAATCTCGAACCTGCTCGAGCTCTATGGGCTTGATTTCCGTGTGAAACGCCGTCCAGACCCGGGAATGGGTCTTCGCGTTTCTCGCTTCCAGCATGTACTCCGCCTCGCCAAAGACGATCACTTTCGCCGTCGATGTCGCACTTTCTTGACTGCTCACGACGTCACCGCCCTGAGCGCCGGAAGTAGTAGTTCTTGCGAATTCATTTTGCTTGGCGAGGTGTGCTGGCGGCACAATGTCGCAGGAGCCGGCGTTGCTTGTCGTTGATTGCTGCAAAATCGTGTTCACCGTGGTGGTGACTTTGTCTAACACAGAGGCCGCAGCAGCGGAATTATCATCCGCGCCCTCCGTTCCGTCCGAAGATGTTGTTGAAAACAGCCCACCAAAATGACTGTGCGCTTTATCTTCATTCGAAGGTCCGCTGGCGCTACTGCACGCTTCGCCGGTTATTGTACTTCCGTCCATACTATGTGCGGTGACCGTGTGTTGTGGGGCCAGGTAGGACAGCCCAACGCTATAAGGGGTCGTCGCTCCTCCACTCGACGTGCCGACATGGTGGTGCGCAAGACCTCCACCCGGGCTGTTCGAGGTGGTGGTGGTTGTTGCGATGCTGCTGGAATGCGGGCTGTGCGTGCTACTGCTCGGAGTTCCCAGCTGGTCCTCTGAGGAGCCGCTAAATTGCGAAGTAGAGGAAGAAGTGCTATGAGTACCGCTACCAGCACTCCCGTCGCTTCCACTCGAGCTAGTACCCGACGATGTTGGTCCAGCATTTTCAGCATCCGCTGCTGTTTGCCCGATAATCGTGGACGCGTCGTACTTCAATTCTACCTGGTGGAACTTTGTTTGCTTCTGCCCCGTGAAATACAGGTCTGGGAACCCCGGTAACGACGTAATCGGGGATTTTTCCACCAAGTCCTTGAGCTTCAGGTGCGGCAGCGCGAAGAACTGCACACTGTCACGCGTGTACAAAACGCTACCGTCGAAATCCACCGCGAACCGGGGGACGGGGTCTGGACCAGCAGCTGCACCGGCGTGGTTACTATTTCCTGCACGACCAGAGCTACTCGCACCTTGATGCCCGGCTGCATTTGGTCCTGTTGCGCCACCGGTATTTTTCGTACCATGGTCCTCGAATAAACCGTTTCCCCCATTAGTTCCAGTTTTGGCACCACTACTTGCCTGTTCCAATGACCCTCCGACCAGCGGCCTCCCTAATTGGTACCTGAAAATCGGCTCCCCGGTGTCCTTCCGCACAGCCCGGACCTCCCCCGGGTCCGCGAGAACCACGAGTAAAACGTCGTTGCCGATGTCCCCTGGGGGGATTGGCGCGCGGGCTTGGTGCGCAGATGAACTGTGATGGTGTCCATGAGCACCATGGTGGTGAGTTCCATGATGATGAGATGCACCGTGAAGACCAGTCTTGACTAATTCCTGGCCGTTGATGCGAGAAGATCCTGGCTCTACTGCTTCCACATCTGAGGAGGGGAAATTGGAATTTCTCCGACTACTTCCTCCTGCCGAAATGATAAAGTCGTCGTCAATCGCGGAGCTCTGCTCCTCCTCCTCCTCCTCTAAGTCAAAAATGTCGTCGTCGAGCACGATCTGATTCTTGTTTTTATCGGAAATAGTGGTAGAAGCTGCTGTCGTTCGTCCTGTAGTTGACAGGTCCTCTTTTGCTCCTTCTTTCGCTTTACTACTTCCGTCACCTGCAGGAGGTAGTGGTACTGCATCTGAGCCACTTTCGCCATCGGCCTTCGAAGATGTCGATGAGGCACCGCTGCTACTCCGGCTGCTTTTTTCGTTGTTGTCGTTCGTGTTGAGCAGAACGTCCTCGTGGTCATCACCCTCCGCAAGCAGCAAAGCCTCGTCGATCGAGGCGGTGGTTGAGTCACCACTATTCCCGGACAGTTCACTACCATGCGCGACGCCAATTGCGGTATTTTTGCCTGTGTTCCTCGAGAACGCCGGCTGGTTGTAGTTCTGCTCGTCGTAGTAACTGGGAAAATGAAACCCTACATTGTCGCGTAATTGGGTGGAAAAAAAGGTGGGGGTTGTGAAAAAAATATCTGCGGTGGTTGTTGTTGTCTTCGTCGGGGGGGCCGACGACGTCATGAAGTTTTTTATTCCTGTGTCGCCGTCGTTGTTTTCTACTATTGTTCCGAATTTTTGTGTCGTCGTTTCTATTCCGGCCAGTGCCAGCAGCAGTGAAAACAGGAGTACCACCCGGACAACTGCTCTCGTAGAGACAAACTGCAGCTGCAATTGGGAACAAATTGTGCTGCTGTTCTTGAGAGCAGAAGTTCTGCCGTCGTTCTTGTTCTGGGCAGAACAAATCCTCCTGCTTGCTCGGTTCACGACACAGCTGCGGCGACCGGACGAACAACGGGGAAAAATCCACCACTTGCTGGTCCTCATCCAAGGCTCCGTGTATGACAGTGCACAACTCCCCCTCGTTCTCATTTCTCATGCAGAATACCAAATCCACGCTTTTCCTCCTGTCACTATTATGCATGACAAGTTCTGGGCGCCCAAATAGCACTACAATCCAGTGCAAATTTGTCATGCAAAACCGGCACTCTTGCTGATGCCTGTATTGCCGGTCATGCTATACAAATGAGGGGGAGGGGGAGTTGTGCACCGTCATACCGTGTCTGTGCAGTAGAGAAGGCATATGGGATAATCTGCGAAGTAAAGTAGGCCCGGAGATGGGGTTGTAGGTGATGAAGCTCGTCTGCACTACTCGTCGTCGTCGCCGCGGGAAAATTTTCAACGCCGGGACGAGATGATGTTGTTACCCACCGCAGTTTTCATGTATTTTTTGTACACTAATTGCTATGTTGATTTCGTTGTGTACTATGTCGTTTCATTTTTTACTTTTTCTCACCTATCATGATATGCTGGCTTTGTCGTGCTGACAAGAGGTAGTTGTGTTTTGTTAGATTGGTGCTATGTGGGCGGCAACCAAAACACGCTTGTAGCCCAGTAGTCGAACCACTGTGCAGCGACGTTAAGGTGCCTGAGCAACAATCTCTTACTAATTTTTTTCTAACTCCGTCTTTGGATCTGTTTTTTTGCGCAAAATAAAAGCACGTGGAGACCAAAGAAAAGGATCCCTGTGAAACACACAAACTCAACCTAAATTTGCGATTTAGAATGAAGAGAATTGAAATGTTCAGAATAAGGTGTCGTCAAGTTCTAGAGAAAAAAAGTTGCCTGTTCGACGTTATGTCGTCAGAAATTGATCAAAAAGAAAGTATCAAAGGGCCGGTGCGGTTTAATGTCATTCGGAAAAACATTCTGCAAATTGAGATCTAGATCTATCAAGGACAGAACCTTTTGGAAGCACCGCTTGATGAAGATCTCATTTCAAAAATTTGCGATTCCGATTTCCTGAACTGACGAAGTTGCTGAAGGTAAACAGGATCCACAACGGAGAATTTGTAGCCTCCAACGCTCATTGTCATTTCAGAGCACAAATTTCGAACCGGAGCCGGATACTTTCGCAGAGTGAGTACGGAGCATTTGTATAATTTGCGGAACAGGAAGATTTCAATTTCTTCGATTGTGTACACAGATTACTATCGGCTGTCGCTAGTGATTTATCGATTTTTCGGTTGCACTATCGTCAAACATCAAAACAGTCGCTTTTTATCCACCGGCTGGTGAAAATCTGCAGCCAGAATCCAAATTTTTTTGCAATCAAACTTTAAAAATTGAAAAGTCTATAGTATTCCTCGCAATACGAGCAGCTGGTTTTCGGTGTTCGATTACAGTTGTTTCGTCGTCCGTAATGCACCAAGTCATGGTTTTATACATTACAATCGTGTAGTAGTGGCCGTCCTCGAATTTTATATACCTGTTAGCAGGTTTATTTCTCAGTGTGCTGGTCTTCGTTAGTACATTTAAAACAGTACAAAACTGTCTTACAAACACGGTACTACGTATGTGCATCTTCGGCGAGAACTGATCAAAGGTAGTTACCGCCTGCAGCTCAGTGAAACTTGGTCCTCGTCGCACAATAGTTGTGATACTACCATCCTGGCTACTGTATTCTTAGAATTTGTTGTGGTGTTGTGTTGCCGCATGTTGACAATCTGCATTTATAAATCTGATCTGTTGTGTCTCCTGCTGATACACGACTCGTCCTGACAGCATGAGTTTATTTGTGTTTCTTCATCTCTCCCCCAGTTTGTAAATGAGTAATAGTAAGCCCTCTCGAGAAGTACTATCATCTTCTTCCGGTGAAATAATAATCCAAAGTCTTGTGAATCCAAACATCGCTCGCATTTTTCGACGCATCAACAATTGATGCGCCTATTTTTCGTGTCTTTGCTATAGAAGGTTTAAAAACAGTTAGTGAAAAAGAATCAAGTGAAAATCAAGTGAGGTGTTGAAAAGTTTGTCTAGTGTGCCAGGAGATTAAGGAAAATTAAGGTTGTTACAAGAGTCTCGAAGAAGTGCATCTCCGAAATCGAATTCGGAGTGGCAAGAAGTATTTTGTGTGGTGAGATAAAGTAGCTGTCTTTTTCTCCGAAAATATCGTGGCTTGTCGTCGTCCTATATATTGCTGAAAGTGTCGTCTGTATATTCGATTTAGAAGTCAATGTTGTTGTTCTTTCAAGAAGTGAAAGTGCCTCCTCTAAATAAATTGTGTCTTCGCCGTAGTTCGTCCACGATGAAACAGTATCAGAACCGGGAACTCTTTGAGTTGTACATAGTTCACTCTTTGAGTTGTACATAGTAGTACTTTCGCATGAAGAAACACTACAACATCTTCTACTTATTCCCACAACAACATCCTGTTCTATTTTCCGCCCTGGTGCGGTCCGTGGGGTGCACCACCCGGGTTTCCGCCGTGTCCGCCGGGGGCGAACCAGGAGTAGATGTTATCGCAGACGAACGCGATTTCCGCCAACACATCCTCCGCAGAGAAGGTGCGGTAGTTGCGCTGCTGACACTTCTTCAAGAAGGCCCGTTGACTGGCCTTGCGCACGATGTAGGAAGCCAGGATCAGGATTTCCTCCGGGAACGGGGCGTTCATCTGTTTCCGCGGGTCCCCGCTCCGCAGGCAGATCTGGTGCCACGCGAACAAGGCACCAATCACGCCGGACAAAACGTCCCCCAGCCCGCCCGCGCGGATTGGGGAAGACCCGATGGAGTTCGACACGGAGTGGAAGACACACGCGTTGGTCACCGTCCACTCGTCGTAATCCACGCCCTCCTCGCAGGTGTAGGCAACGGGGGTAACAATGGTGTCGTTTTTCCCCTTCGCGACGATGTGCAGGGACAGCCGCAACGGGTTCTGGTAGCTGTTGGTGGTGTACTTGCTGTCAAACGAGATCAAATATGCCCTGCAAAAGTGTCGTACTAGTACAAATTGCAATACAATTTCGCTCAGCATTACAACTCAAATTTGTAATGCGGATTTACCTTAACAACCTAGATTTGTGATGCATAGCTGCAATTAGTTTTAGTACGAGTAAGAAACTTTTGCAATGCATATCAAAGAAGACGGGTCCATTCGCATCCTGTACTCCTGCATCTTCAGCATGTCGGCCATTTTAGTCGGGTTGTTCCACGCAACCTGCGGCACGTTGGGGTCCACCTGGTAGTTGTAGTTTGGGTTCATCATTTGTTGTAACTGCTGGATGGTGTGCCCCTGCTGCTGTCCTGGTTGCTGTTGGGGAGCTGGTGCATTCTGCATACCCAACTGCTGTCCGATCGTTTGTTGTTGCCCATTATTGTTCTTGCCACCACCTTTCTGGTTCTTCTTCTGCTTCTTGGTCGCCGGGCCGTTTTGCGCCTCCTCCTCCGCCTGCATCAGCTCCTTGATGGTGTGCGCGACCTTCTTCTTTTTCTCCCCCTTGCCCTCGGCCTGAAACGGGTTCACCTCAATCTTCACCGCGGACTCGGGTTGGTGGTGCAGCTGCTTCTCCACCACAACAGAGTTCAGTTGTTTCGCCTCCATTTCCAGTGCGACTTGGTTGTCAGCGGCGTCCTGCCCGGCGTTATCTGTGGTCGCGGTCGACGGGTGTTCGACGCCACCGTACCCGTTCCCGACGGCACCGGTGAAGTTCTTGGGCTTGTGTTTGTACTGCTGCTCGATGACATTATCGGGTTGGAGCTCCGGGTTGATGTGCTCCTTGCCGAGCTGCTCCGGCGGGATGTCGAAGGAGCCAGACTTCGTGATTTTCCCATCGCCGCCGCCGTTGGCAGCACTGTTAGCGAGAAAAATATTTCTTGGAAGATACTATTTTGGGTGGTGGAGGCGGTGCCACTTCGCATGACAAATACCAGCTGGTGCTGTCTCATATTCACGTCATTAGTGCCGAAATAATTTATGCATATCATGGCATTACAAAATAAGTATTTTTATTCAGCTACAAACAAAACAATGCATACAGGATAATAAATATTATCACTTGATATCTGATTATGCATGACGCTCCTGCTATTTGTGTACCTCTGCTCCTTCAATTTCTGTGCTTGCGCTGCCGCCGCCTGCTGGGTTGCTGCCTTCGCCTGGGCCGACGCTGCGTGGGCCGCGGCTTCCTGGGCCGCGGTCTTCGGTTCTTCCGTAAACGTGTGCTGCATGCGCTGCACGGGTTTGGCCTCGTTGAACGTGACGCCAAAGGTCGGCTCCCGAACAAAGTGCTGCACGGCCAACTGCCCGGACGCGTGTATCGTATTTAAAAACGTCCCCACCACATAGTTGTGATGCAGACCTGCACGCTGAAAATGTTTCTCATGCGGAGCCCCATGAGAAGCATTTTGTAGTCGTGTTTTGCGATTTGTCATGCTCCAATCAGCGCGACATACTAGATCTGTGATGCTGCTGAACCAGCTCAAACAGCACTACACCACGAGTTCTTGAAATCTGTCATGCGAAACAGCCAAAACTTTTGGATTTGTCTAGCCGATTTCCCATCTTGACTATGGGGTGGGGACGTTTTTACATAGGATAGCGTGGTCGTGGTGGACTTGCTTCAAAACCGGCCACAACTCGTCGACGTTCGGATAGTTGCCGTAGAAGGTGTGATATGGATTGCAAATATGTCTGGGTCTGGAATAAACTTGTGATGCAAATCTACGAATTGTGGGCGCGCTACAATATACAGCCCAGCATGACAAGTTTTGCCGCTTCTGTGTGTTTCGTTTTTCGCATGACAAACTCCGTTTTATTTGCATGACAGGCAAGAGGCCATTTTCCTGCTCATGCATCACAGATTTAAGACTCATGCCAGACAAGCATGACAAATCTCGCAATCTCCCAGACCCAGGCATATTTGCATTCCATATGTGGTCCGTATGCTTCTCGTTGAACCACAACACGTGTTTGTCCAACGCCTCCGTGACGTACTTCAACTCGCCCTATGGAACTGTCAGGATCGAAATTGACAAAATCGAAAAATTTGTCATGCATCAAATGCACGACGCGAAATACGTGTGTTGCAGAGCAGGCAAGTGAGGCCGATTCTAAGCCTGTTTGGGGTTATAGCTCGCGCTGCTAAAGCAGCATGAGAGAATCAGCCTTCTTTGCCTAAACAGCATTACAAACTGGATTTGCACACCACCAGAGTTTGTCATGCGCCACTTAGAAACTGAGTTCGAACTGGAATCCATTTTATGCATGACAAATCGTTTTGATTTTGTCAATTTCGATTCTGACACTTCCATACGCCCAAGTTCGGGGTTAAAATCGTAGGCGCGGCGTGGTTGGAAAAGGTCGTCATCTGCTCCACGGCCTTCTTCGTCCCATCGGGAAGATCCTCTTCCCCGTTTTGCTGTTGCAAAATCTTTATGCATTGCCAAAGTATGTCGTACTAGTAGAAATCGCATTTCCCCAGCATGAGAAATAAAATTTGCAATGCTGATTTACCTTGAGAAAAAAATTTGTAATGCATGATCGCAATAACACGAGTACGATACTTTTGCAATGCATAATCTTCCGAGACTCCAACAAGTTCCAGAACAGGTCCATGGTTTCCTTGTCCGCGCTCCACTTGTCGGCCGGCTTCCCGCCCCGGGCGGAGGGTGGTGGGGGCAACGACGCGTCGGGGGCGGTCATGGCGTAGAGGCCGTCGGCGTCGATCACGAGCGGCTTCGTCGGCGGCCAGATGGTTTCGTCCGCGAGTAGCTCCCGCAACATCTTCTTCACCTCCTCGCCGCGTCCCAACCCCGGGCCGATGATCAGACAGTCGCACTTGGCGAGAATTTCACGGTCCTCGGTGGTGAAGGCTTTGTAGTCGTTCGGGTCGTCGTATTCCGCACACATGATGTCGCACGATTTTGCCTTGATCCCCTTCGCAACCGAAGCGTGGCCTGCAATGGAGTGGAAAAATTGGGGAGATTTTTGTGGTTTTTTTGTAGGTTTTACAAGAATACTTGGAACACCAGGAGGATGGAGCTTGTTATGATGCACAGTCGTGGTCTATGACGACGTAGAATTACTGTTTCCAAACTTTGCAAAATGTTGCTGCAAATTATTTGGAATAATACCATTATATATGCAAGGTACTTCTTATCAGAAACAAACCTACAAAACCGCAGACATTCTGCTCCTGTTATTCATCACATTTTGATACCTGCTTTGACGAACACCAAATCGATCCCCATGAGCTTGGCGGCCTGCGCCGCAAAATACGGCGCTCCGACGTAGAGATGCGACCCGCCATACACCGCGACCCGGCCCCCCGCGCCTTTCCTGGTTATCCTATGTAAAAACGTCCCCACCCCAGAGTTGTCATGCAAATCTGCATGGTAAAAATGCTTTTCATGCGGAGCCCCATGAGAGGCATTTTCTAGTCGTGTTTTGAAATTTGTGATGCTATAATCAGCATCATGCGCTAGATCTGTGACGCTGCTGACCTACCTAATAACAGGAATACACTACGAGGACAATAAACTTGTCATGCGAAACAACCAGAGCTGGTTGGTTTGTCTAGCAGATTTCCCATCTTGACTCTGGTTTGGGGACGTTTTTACTCAGGATACTGGTGCGCCAGGGCTCCAGTCGTTGGAAGATGTCCCGGAACTTGTTCTCGAGTGTCAAGTATCAAATGTAAAAATGTCTGGGTCTGGAAACTTGTGATGCTGGTTGGCGTATCATGAGGCGGCCACAAGTGCTGGCTCAGCATGACAAGTTTCTGAGCTTCGAAGTGTTGCCTATTCTGCATGACAAACTGCGTTTCTGCATGACAAAAAAACGGGGCTCTTGGGTAACGTGCATGACAGACTTTGGGGTCATGCTGGCAGAGCATGACAGACCTTCCATTCTTCCAGACCCAGACATTTTTACACTTGATATGAAGGAGCTCTGTGTGCGGTAGTTGCACTGCGGCGGCGCGTATGAATTGCAAAAGTATCGTGCTCGTATTGCGATCATGCATTACAAATCTTTTCCCTAAGATAAATCAGCATTACAAATCTTATTTCTCATGCTGAGGAAATTTGTAATGCATTTATACGAGTACGATACTTTTGCACTGCATAGCACGTAGCCCTTGCCGCCCGGCTTGTGGAAGCCTTGGTTCCCCGACATTTCTGATTTGGTGAGTTTAGAGCTTTAGTCTCTGATATACGTAGAAGGTGCAGTAGCGAGTAGAAGGATTATTTTCTAGTGCACAGCAAGAGTCCGAAGAAACAAAACGCTATAAAAACACTGTGTTACTGTGTTCTTCTCTTACTGCTACCTAGTTGTAGAAGTATTTAATGGTGTTGACAAAACAGGGCGGTAGTTGTACACAGTTTTTCGAGGAAGAATCTCGAAATTTTATTGCACCGGCCTAGATTCGTTTTGTCTACTAAGAAATTGTTTCCGGGAAGTAGATGCTTTTTCCTTTACTCTACTGCAAGGACAATATCGTACAATTTTTTTTGAAGCAAAACTGGATATAGAACTTCTGAAGAGAGGTGAAACTACAATCTCGTAAAACACGACACAATTAGAACAAATTGTCGTGACCCTAGCTGATGACTGCGGTACAACAGGAACAGATTATGGATAGCAGATCGAAAAAAGTAGAAGAACGACTAGAACTCAGTCGGGATAAGAATCAATATAGGAAGAAAGCTGGAGTCCAACAAAAGTTCTCGCAAATTCCCTTCCAAGCTTAATTGAAAATTACCTCGAAGAATTCATGAAGCCGATTCAGCCCGTCCTAAAAAGTAGTAGACCTAGTAATCTTAATCAAAAAATTGAAATTACCACGATGGTCTCCTGTTTTTTGTAAAGAAACAATTTTTTTGGAAGGGATAGTTTGGCCACTATAACATAATTTTTCGAGTCGTCAATTATTGTAGTAGGATTAGTTGGGCAGAAAATTATTGGTTTCGATGGATGGGTACTATGGAAAAGGTGTCGGTTTGAAGATCCGGTTCGTATTCTGGAGGACGGATCAACGGCCTCACGCTTCTATTGCTTCGTGCATGTCATTATCAAGGTGAAAAAATCGCGGCATGACCATAGCATTTCAAAAAAGAAGGAATTTCAAAATGGAACTATGCAAAAGAATTTCTAGCGCCGCTGCTCGGGGATCTTCGGAGGGTAGTATTAGGGTTAAGCTTTTACGTAAATTCTACGTTAAGCTTTACGTACAATCACGTACTATGCGAAGATCCGTTTTCTCTGAGAGCGGTAAAAATTTCAGTACGTAAGGCAGCATCTTCAACTTCTTTTTGCGGTCTTCGATCCAAACTGATTTGAAAAGGAAAAACGCGTTCACTTTCGTGTGCCTTTTACCTATTTCGATAACGAGCGTTTTTGCTTTTGTGCTTGCACTTAGTTCACCTCATGAACACAACTCCGCTAGAACTGCTGCACTGGTTCATGATTTTCTGTTCCTCATCCCTAATCTGGGATTGTAATGGAGAAGAGGTTTTCATTCTTATATGATTCCACACTGTTTTCCTTTTTTCTTGCCGTCTTTCTCAAGACAAAATCGGGCAAAAAGTTTGCAGAGCGCGGCATTGAGTTCATTACTTTTCGTGCCTTTCAGAGCTTCTTTTTTTACATGACTTTCTGTCTTTTCAAATTGTTTTTCTCGAACTGAATTGCAATTAACTTGAAAGCGTGTGAATTTCTCAGGAAAGAAATAATATGGTTGTAGTGCTGATTGTCCATAATTTGTCTCTAGTACAGCGGATCAGGAGCGCAACAAACGATCATCATCTACTTATTTAACCAGTACCTAATTCCAGCGCTCGATATTGTGCTTTATTCCCGAATGGCCGTTTTTATCTATGAGTCGAGGTTTCTTCGATTTGCAGACTTGAGTTGATCTGCGAAAGAACTTGTCACAGAGGATTTTTCCATTTTCAATTCTGAATTTGCGGGAAGTACCTTGAGCAATGAATTTGTCTATATATTTAAGTATTGTGATGTGCAGCTAGGCGGGTAGTGGTAAATGCCTATAGGTACTTACTGTTGTATATCGTGCAAAAGTTGCAGGTGCGACGGCATGAAGCTGTCTAATTGGTTTAGCAAATACGGAGTATTAACGGCAATAAAGACAATAAGAGTTTGTATTTGGTTTCCTCTATGCTTAAAATTACTTAAATCTGTCTATAGAATTCAACCACCTGGCGTAGTGTTCATCCTCGCAAGGCTTAACGCAACGGAAGTCTGTCCACAACTGCTTCAGTACCAATACTTAGCACGATGAAAGCAACTACCCATCTTTCCCTATCTTCACGCGGCTTGTTCTAGCACTTTCCCAATAACTTCCCACTCTTCTCGCAGTTTCTGCAGCTTTTCCCCAATCGTTCTCACCGGCTTTAATTCTTCCGTTAAGAATTTCTGGTTCTCCTCCATTTCCTTTCCACTTGGCAACAACGGCGGCCGGAACACCTTCGCCACCGGCTGCCGTACCGAGCTGGAGGCAATAGTGGATTGCTCTAAGAGTCGGAACAGCGGGGAGTTCCCGAGCTGGTCCAGTAAAAACTGAATGCGGCGCTCCATTCTCACGTACGTTAGATTGTCATCTGAACAATTCGGTTGTCCCGTCGTCTCGCTATTTTCAGCCGGTACATCAATCGGTATCCGCCAGTCGCCCAGCTCTTTCCAGAGCCTCGCTTTCGACTCCGGCAAGCTAGATTCTTGTTGTCGATTAGGTGGAAGTAGTTCTTGCGGAGGTGTTGTAGGGCTGGAAAATGTTGTTGTTGACGAAGAACTGGCACCGTTGGCACTTGTCCTGCCCGCAAGAACGAGGTTCTTTCTTTTCGCGGCATCACTTATTTTCCTTTTCCTTCGCTCCTCCTTCCCCTCCCGCGGGCCGAAAAGCCTCCGATTTGCCTCGTTGTTTTCCACGAGAAGAGCAGGTTTCTGCCCACCAGATTCATCTTGTAGTTGTTCCCGGTAGGCGTGGTCTTCCAGCAGCCTGGGATCCGCCCGCGCGAGCCGGTACTTGAGCGCTTCGGACAATTTCGTGTGCGCGCGCAAAAACAAGTCGAAAAACAACGTCCACTGCTGTTTTTTCTCCTGGTCGAGACAATTCGCGTCTGCCCCCCCTGCGGGAGCATCGATGCCGACGGCGACGAAGTACCTGCCGGTTAACTCGTTCCGGGTTATTCTCCGCGTTACCGGCACCGACTTCAAACCTTCCGTCGCGACATCGCCCAAGAAGCCGCCGACTTTCTCTTGCGCAGCTAAGGGGAGACGGTTTACAACTTCTTCGAAGGAGGGAATGTGGGTATTTCTGTCTTTTGCAAAATTGTCTTTTCCCTTTGCATTTTTCTCCACTGCCGATACCAACTTCTCCGACACTTTTAGGAGCAATTCCTGAAACCGCACGTCTTTTTGGAGCGCGTCGGGCGTCAACTTGTTCGCGAAAAGCCCCCAGGCGCCTATGTAGCTGGAGAACTCCGCGTCTTTTTCCTCTGGCATCAGGTGGTATGCAATCCCGTTAATTTCCCGCTGGCGGAGCGTTATTTCGGAGGATTCCGCAACCCGCGTCGGGTCGGGGTTGGAGACCTGGTCTGCTTTTCGGGGAAGGACAAAAGAGGGTAAATTGTTCAAATTCCGCCCGGCTTTGTACTCCAAAAACCAGTTGAACCAGTGCAGCCCCTTCTCGAGAAATTCCTTCGTAAACAGTTCCTGCAGCTTCCAGTCCTTTTCACCCGAATACAACGACCGCATGGTCGCAGTGGTAAACCGGTTGAAGTTTTGCGCCATTTCACTATAATCGCTGATTTGCGCCGTCTTCCCCGCGGTGATATGGATCGCAGATTGGAGCTCGAGAACACTATCGGTCGGGAGGAGGTGCAAGAAATCTTCCGGGTTCAGTGCCTGCAGCCCGTTTCGCTTCTCGGAAAAATCCAGCGCGGACACCGGGAGTGGGTTGAGTTTGGGATGCAGGAATTTAGTACTTCTACTGGTGCCGAAGGAATTGGTCCTCCGAGTAGCCGGATCAGAGCTGCGAGCAGGGGAAAGGTTATTTTCTACATCTTCAACATCCGCGGAGGACCTCCCTCTCGGCTTGTAGGTCCACGCGAAGGTTTTGTAGTACACGTTCTTGATCCACTGGGCCTTGCTGCTGAGGGTATCAACTGCAAGTATGTCTGGGCCTGGAAGAGTGACAGGTTTGTCATGCATATTTTGCGTGAAGACCCAAGATGCCTGTAATGCATGACCTAGCATCACAAATTTTTACAGCGCCTCCTCATGCCTGTTCCACATGAGAAACGCCCTCCCCACGTAGTAGAAGGTGGATTCCTCTTGCTGGTCATGCTCGACAAATCTTTTTTAGAAATAGAATCCAAACACAGCATCACGAAAAGTTGCAACCTTCCAGACCTCCCAGACACATTTGCATTTGATAGAGAGGCACCCAGACAAAGTTGCGATTCGTTCGCCAGAAGGTCAAGTTTTTCTGCAAGTTCAGCCGGATGTATTTCACGATCTTGAAGAAATCCGGAAAAACACTCAGGTACCGAAAGAAGACTAAGCTTGGCACTTTGTGCGTCTTATTCGGTTTCGCGTAGGTCTTGCTATCCAGCAGGGTGGATTTGAGAAAAGCTCGGTGGATCTCCACCGCGATAGCGTAGTTTGCGTTCCAGGTACTCAAATGCCGATAATTCATCCTGCTCTGGGGATCAACATGTTGATAGTCGTCCTGCTCGGGAGCCACTACAATCGGCGCCCCAACCAGACTCCTCACCATCAGTTCCAGCGCTTTCGACAAGGCCTGGTAGATGAACCGCTGCTTGTCCAGCCGGTGCCGCATGTAGTTCGTCATGTTGAACGCGAGGTGCGCTTTGCTGCACAACCCATCTCGGTCGCTGTCGTAGTCCTCCGGGAGCTCCTCGTCGCTAGAACTCTCGCTGACCGCTCTGTCCCGGTCCGGAACTTCCCCGCAGACCCGGCCCCCCCGGCACCTCCGGTATTCCCGGTTCTTCGAGTTGCCAACGCCGTCGGGCTGTTGGAATTGGGCGTCGTCGTTCTGAAACCCGTCGCGCCAGAAGGCTAAGGGTCCTGGCTTTAAATGCACCGCGGCTTTTGCGGCGATTTGGAAGATCGTGGAGGAAAAATCGGATTGGTGGTTCAACTTGAAATTATTTCTCCCCTTCCGGTACACGACAGAGAGCAAAGAGGTAATCTTGTCCAACACTTCCAGTGTTTCCTTGTCTACCGAATCGAAATTTTCGTGCACGCGCCCGTTCGTCTTGATTCTTCTCGACTCGAATAAGTTCTCCCGGTAGAATCGGCTCGACTTCTCGCCGGACAATCCTTCTCCCCAGTCTGCGCTTTTCCGCAGTAGAGATTTTTGCAAGTGGGATACATGGTCGAGAAGTAAATCCGAGAGGAAAACGTTGCTATCGTGTGCTTGCTATGAACTGCAAATATGTCTGGGTCCTCTGGAAGATTCCGTGGCTTGTCATACAAATTTTCCATGATCGATCTCGTCCGGAATGCAGGATCTAGCATGACAGATTCTGTGAGATCCCTATCGTGGCCATCCCGCATGAGAAATTTCCTCCCAACTTGGTCAAAAGCGGACAGCTTTTGGCATTCATACAACACAGATTTTTGCACGATCCAGAATTAGCATGACAAGTTGCAACTTTCCGGACCCAGACATATTTGCAATGCATACTTGCCACCACACGGTCGGGAAGGTTTTCTCCGTGATTTTTTCCGCGAGAATTTCGTCGAATCTCGGTCTGTATCCTGTGCAAAAGCATCGTACTCGTACAAATTGCATTTATGCATTACAAATCTCTTTCCCAAGGTAAATCAGCATTACAAATTCAATTTGTAATGCTGTGCTAATTTGTAATGCAATTTATACTAGTGCAGGGATGCTTTTGCATTGCATAGACTGTCCTCCGCGATCCGGCGAAGGAGGGAAAGCCAGGCCTTCTCCGGGAAGCGAAACCTCGTGGTCGTGGGAAGATTAGCAGCCGAACCCGTTGCGAACAGGAAGTGCGCTGAGGAGGTTAACACCGTTCGGAGGAACAGCGAGTAAAGCGCGCTGATCTTATTTGCAGACAGCACACCAAGACCTACTCCGGTAGAATTATCATTCGTCGCACCATCTGAAGATGATGATCTTCTACCGGATGATCTACCTTCCTTCCCACCGAAAAGTAGTTCTTTCTTGGCGGTGTCCAACCGCCGCAAAATTTCGTTTCCATCTCTTCGCAAGAGACTGAGGTGGTCGTTTACCATCCTAGCCGCGCAGCACCCCTCGGCGTTGATAACGGTGAGGTGGTGTAGGTATTGTTCGATCGTGTCGAGGATTTTCTCCGAATTATCCTCGCCACACTCCTTGTTAAGTATATCGACTAGCGGATCGACGTAGACAGTGAACTCATCATCTTGCCGAAAGTTGTGCTGAAAAAAATGCTCGGGCTGCGGTTGGTGCCCCTGCAGATAGTTCGCGAGCGGGACGGCGCAATAAAAAAATTGGCACTGCTGGTATTGTTGCCCGATCGGTTGGGCATTTTGAAGAGGACCACTTTGTTGACTTTGATCGGTCGCCGTGTGATTCCACCTGATTTTGACGATTGGTCTCTTTCACGCGTAGGTTTCCCAACGACTCCAAAGACGAGAGACGCAAAAGAAAACTCAAGAAGATTCTGAACACTACTAGGAATCAGAATAGTATCCAGTTTGTAATGCACTCCGGTGCTTCTCGTGTGTAGTTTAGGTGTTCCTTTGCCTTCCAAAATAAGCTATGCCGTTTGTGCCCGTATTAGGGTGTTTAGAGGTAAGCGTAAATAATTTGTAATGCTGAAAAGCATACAAGCCCTAATAGTTTCCCGTGGAGAAACTAATGCATCTGCAGTGAAGGTTGACAAACAAAGCATGAATTTGTAATGCTGGCGGCCGTTCTGCTCGGAAATGCCCGACAGCAATCTGTCATGCATATTTCGACCATTTGGTGACGATGCTTCTTCTCCTCTTTCCCTTTTGTGATCGCGCTCACCATTTAGTGAGCGGCAGTGTGGTCTACGGTTCTTGTACGAGCTAAATCAGTACTACAATTTATGACGAAGGGATTTCCGGAACCTTTGATCGTGCTGGTGCTTTGATCTTCAGGTTGATCCTTTGGCCAATTTGTAATGCTGTTTTTGATCTGCGGTAAATCTGGGGCTTTCGGAATCTAACATGTATTTGTCTTGCTAATCACGACCGAATTCTTGATTTGGGTGGACCTCACACAAAGGTCCACCTCGACAGCAAAACGAAATAAAAGAACGAAGTTGTTTCACGACCACCGCTCTGGGGGTGGTCGGGACAAGAAGCAAGACGACCTTAAAACCAGCAAAATGGAAGATTTACCCAAATAAACGATTGGCTCCCGGTAGTGGCGCACAATCGAATACGAAGACTCCCATCGAAAACCCTTTGTCCTTGCTTTTGTCCCACTCTGTATCCGGCTACTGCTCCGTTAAACTAATAACCTCCCTATCTTTGTAGCGCCATCGGTCTTAGTAGAAACTTCACCCAGATCATGGTTTGAAAATCATACAAGAGAATAAAATAAAACCTAAATAGCTGGAATCCCAGGAAGAGAGAGTACACAAATCCATCATACATGTAGAAAGTGGAGAACGGGGGGAAGAGAAACAAGTTTTCCCCCTTCCTCCTATTCTAGAAAAGCGGTTTCTCGTCCTGAGGAATCAAGATCCCAGGACTTTTGCCGAAAGTCCGGGAATCCTGACGAAACCCGCATTACAAACCAACAAATAATGTTTTCAAAACCTTAGCTGACTATCATCATACAATATAGAACTACCATGCGAAACCAGAAATAAATGAACGTCTTTAAATTTCCAAAACTATGAGTGACCCTGGTCGAAACTGCAAGAGAGACTTGAGCCAAGAAAATCCTCTTCGGCCCAGCCCCCCTAGTTCACGACTTTAGCCCCACGATAAAACGATGTCCGTAGCACGATAGTAATTACGACCTTTTTCCAAAAACGATTTCCCCAATTTGTAATGCTAGAAACGACTTGTCTTCCCAACGATGTAAACGATAGCGAAGACCCGAGATATGAAGTACGATTTTCAGTGCTGTGCAAACCAAAACCAAATAAATCTTAGAAAGCGCGGTGAGTAGGTGCGTACCAGCATCGGTGGTTCTAAATCTAACGTCTTCATCTTACAAGTGTCATGTAGTCGGGCGGGCTGGGGTAAAGCACAATTTTTGAATTTACCCAAATGCCCCCGCTTTACACCAGGACGCCTATTGCGCTGGCATGCTGGATATCGGTATGACTTCATTGTCTAAAAACCACTTCCGGTAGCGGACTTCCATGGGAGCCGCTTCTGCTAGTGTGACAGTGGCGGAATCCCTCCAAACGCAAATAATCCGAACCCAGCCGCATCCGTTCCGAGCTTTGAAAGCGTAGTCGTCCCTTCGGTATTCGGCGATATTTCCAATCACGGTCACTCTGTCCAAGCTGACTGGATTCTTCATCGGGATATCGGCCGAGCCATTGCGGTCAGCCAGGTATACTGCACGGTCTAAAACTCCAGTCACCTCGTAGATCGGCTTTCCGTAAACCCCAGCGAGCTCTTGCTTCCCACGAACCTGAGCCGGTGGCAACTCCACCTGAACTAGATCCCCCACAATGACATCAGGAAACCGGCTACCCCTCTTTGCGATCAGTTTCTTTCGAGTACGTTCCGCCGCCAAAGCCTTATCCTCGAGGCAGTCGACCGCCAGTTCCCGTCGTTTCCGTTCGACCTGGTCCAACGCATCACCGATTGATAGCTCAACAGCCCTACTGGGTTCTGGCACGGCAGCTCGTAATTGTGGAAACAACTGCCCCCGAACCTCAAACCCCAAAACGTCTAATGCGGATCGACCATTCCTTCCTTCGAGCGGCATTCGGTTCAGCGCCAGATCGAGATCTTCAACCCTGTCAGACCACTCCAACTGCGTGCCCGGGCCTGGGGACGTTCTGAAGAAGTGGGTGCAGAATTTGTGAACATACTCAGCCGCATGATGGCCCGCCGGGTGATAGCTGGTCCCTGGCACAAACTTCACGGCCGGGAAGTTGCGACGCATCCACGCCCGAAGCTTGCCATAGCCCTTGTTTTTGAAATGCTCGAACCCGTTGTCGGCTCGCAATTTCCTCGGCGCTCCAAAGCGCTTGAAAATTTTCTCCAAACACTCGATCGCTTTCTCGACGGTTTTGTTTTCTGTGCTGAATATCCAGTTATAACCACTGAAGACATCGCAAGCCGTGAAGATGTATTTTTGTTCAGTGCCAGTAGTGGTTTTGTAAGGTCCGGCATAATCGAACATGATGCAATCCAAGAACTGTCCATATTCCAGCACCTCCGCCCGCGATGAGATCAACTGCTGTTCCCGCACGTTGGTGTTGCACGCCGGGCATCTTGCGATGAAGGCCGCAACATCTTTCCGCATGTTGTTCCACAAGAATCCGCACCGCAAAATCTCAACAAAAGTTGCATACTCACCCGCGTGAGCAGCCCCCACGGCCGAACGGTGGATGGCCCAGATCAAGTATTCGCGAAGCGAAATCGAACCCGAGGGAAACAGGTGCGTCAGCTCTTCTTCTTCGAACCCAGCAACCCCATCCACAAATTCCCCCGATGGAACCACCACCCTAAAAACGTGGTCGCGATCTAACCGGATCAGAACATCGTCTGCATCTCGACAAAACTGCCTCTGCTTCACATCGTCGATAGCAGTCTTTGCCCGTTTCACACCCCAACGACGCGCCGCGCGTTGAAGTAGTTCTTCCAACGAAAACCGGCCCACATTGTCCAGGACCCAAAAATGTTCTGGCCAGGCCTTTTGCTGCATTTGCGCAATTCTTTCTTTGGTAACGTCCACCGGAACTGCCGTTTCTTCGTCCACTCCAGGGGGCGGAGCTTGTGCGCCAAAAGCCAGCATTCCCTTGTATCCGCTTTTCCAAAATCGTCGCAGCGGCAACTGCGACCCTACTGCCCCCAACCCTGCTCCTGTTCCTGCCGAAACCTTCGACGGAGCAGAGAAAATGAATTTCTTGTAGTTCCACTGCTCCTGGATCTTGTAGTACGCTTGAGGAGGTCGCACTACTTCCACAAATTCCGGAACCGTTTCGCCGTAGCAGTGCTGGCAGAGAAGTAAAACACCATCTAACGGCTCCAAATCCGTAATCGGAGTCGCCTTTGTCGGAACCGCCCCCGGCCGGTACAGGCTTTGCAGCCGAAAAACAGTAGGTCCATCGTGAAGAAAAATTCCCTGGGCCTTCTTGAAGATAGCATTTACCCAAATAGCTTCTGGATCGGCTTCTTCCGGTGCTGGATCCAAATCTGCGTCTTCGTCTGCCACCTGTTCCGGAGGTAGATTTGCAGGAAAATTCGCAATCGCCAGCAACGGCTCTACGTTTTCATCCCTGTTGCCCCCCTGCAAATTCTTCCCATCCTCCTCTTCGACGTCCGAATTACTGAAATTAACACTATTCCCTTCATCACAATTCGCATGAGCATCCTGTTTGTCATGCAAATCGTCCTTGTTGACATCAGCTACATTTTCGTGAATTTGCAGTGGTGCAACAGCAGATGACGACGACAAACCGTTTTGCGAAATTTCCAAAGGGGGAGCGGCCTGCTCCGCTTGTTCCTGTAAAATCGGTAGGAGGCCAGCCTGATTCCGCTGCTCCTGAAGCGCGTCAAACTGCTCTACTAATTCGGCCAGGCGAGTACTCCGCTGCCTGGTGTTCCGTTTCTTCAAAAGTTCTTCCGTTTCCGCAACTATTAAATCCTCTTGGTCCTTGATGGGGAGGCAAAACCGCAAACCATCACCCGGATCCTGGATAATCCGCTGTCGCACCGGGGCCACGCCACAATTGCACTTGCACCGCCTACCTGGCGCCCGTAGAAGTGCTTCCCCGGTGTGTTTCGGACAAATTAGTAGTGGCGACTCAACTGTTTCTCGACCGGGATTCCACTGCGCTTTGAATAGCTTAACCTCCTGCACCCCATCAGTGCATTGCAAATCCCGCAGCGGCTTCGCTATTGCTTCCAAATCGTGAGCGATAAATTCCTTCGGATGGTTGGAATGGGATAAATCTGAGCGGAACCGGTCCGGCAGCCCCTTGATCGCAGCTTCTTTTGCCTCGTCGAAGTTGCGATATAACTTCCTCGGCCCCCAAGAGTACTCCACCCGATTCCCATTCTGAAGCACTACTATTTTCTTCTTGTTCCCATCGGCAGTTGCAGAAACGTGCAGCACTTGGCTTTGTTCTGCCACCCCGAGAGGCTGCATTTCTCCTTGACCCACGCTCGGGTCTTCGTCCTTCTTCGACCCAAATAGCCATCTGATACAATCCCGAACCCCATTCGGCATCTGACCTAATACCCGCTGTAGGTCGGCCCGCACTCCTTCGCGGTCTTTGCCCTCTGCTGGGAATCTGGAAACGATATCCGCCAAAATATTGCATTCGCCACTAATGTGCACCCGGTGAATCAATGGAGATCGCAATTTCGGAAGCATACCTTCGACCCAGCGCTGGACCTTGGCTGACTTCACCTGTGATCTTGCAATCTCTTCCAGCTCCGATTCCCCCAAGTTCTTGTGATCGAAAAGTAGGAAAATTTCGCTGCCCTCCACAAGGTTCAACCCAAAATCACAGAACATCTTGACCCCCGCCAACTCGCGTTCAAAAGTTCCCAAATTCGCATCGCCAGCTGCAAAACTCCTCGACTTAGCCATTATCGGACGCAGGGGCCCGAACTTCTTCTCTGGCTGAGCGATGACAAAACCCCTTCCATAAATGCTTGCGTCGAGCAAAACACAAATTGGCCGCCCGGTAGTGCGCCAATTCTGTCCCGCCGCAAGGTCTAAAGCCCTCAAAGGAACGTCCGACCGGAGGGAGGTGCGCAACCGTTTAAACGCATCCATTGCTGCTGGGTCGCCTTGGAATTTCTTGAAGTCCGATTTCTGACGAAGGTAGGGGCGGAGCGGATGACAGATTTCCGTGAAGTCCGGTATGTATTCACGACTGAAATTCGCAAAAGCAACCGCCGACAACAGCTCCGCGCGTGACTTCGGTGTTGGCCAGTTCCGTAACTGGTCGCAGCGTTTCTTCGTTGGCTTCCGTCCTTCTTCCGAAAATTCGTAGCCTAGAATCTCCAAAGACTTGCACCCAAAACAGCTCTTCCGCAGGCTCAACGCAAAACCCGTCTTCTTACATTGTTCCAACAATGCCAGCGACCTCGCCTTCAACTCTGCATACGAAGCCGACTCGTAACAAAGGTCGTCGATGTAGACATTGATAAACTCCTCCCCTGTCTCCGGGCAGGGAATGGGTTCAAAGGTTGACCGCGTCCAAGCTTGAAACACGCAAGGTGCCCAAACGGGTCCCAAAGGCATTCTCTGTGGGAAATAAATTCCCTCGCCGGTCGTCCACGCCAACCATCTCTGTAGTTCCTCAGGCAAAGAAAGCTGATTATAGCCAAGCGCTAAATCGATCGCCGAAAAGAGACGAGAACCCCGCCGCAAAAGCTTCGAAAAAATTTGGTCCGTTTGCGGCATCTCGTAGAAGATGTTGGTGACCAAAGAATTGCATTTCCTATAATCAACAACAATTCTTTTTGCTGCGTGTCCCTTGCGCACTGCAAGAAACGCAGGACTGAGCATCAACGGGAAGTCATGCACTTCGGGATTGAATTTAATCAACTTGCCCTCCGCAACTGCCTCTCGAAGATTAAACTCCATCCGGATTCTGTCGAGCGGCCCCAGCTGGAATGGTCTTGGTGCTGTGGAATTATCGACCGACTTGTGGTCAGGAATAGGGATTTTGATGTCGAGCTCCGGATACTCGCGCCCGGTATCGTGAAACTGCGCGGCATGAGGAACGATGACTTCGTCCCGAAAATTTTCAAACTCCTCATCTGACAACCCACCCGCAAGTCGTTCTCGATGTTCCGTCCAGTAATTCCGCACCTGCTCCTTCCATTCCTCGGAGTCCGCAGCTAGTAGTCCTCCTGCCTTCTCCAGCTTCTTCGTCTTTTCCTCAATTTCCTTCATCAGTACTGCGTATTCGTCTTCGTCGATTTTGCCCAAGCGAAAGCTACTACCACTGCCCCCCGAGCTAACTCTAGTAAAATCTGTAGTAGCATCCTCTTCGTTTCCTCCGCCGGAGCGAGTTATTTTCCACGCATCGAAAAATCGAACTGCAGCTTCCTGAACCTTTTCGCACTCGGAATGCAAACCCAACCGAGTGGCCTCCAAAATTTGCAGTAGCGGTGGGAGGTGGTCCAAACTCCCATCCGTCGGTAGAGCTGTAGCCAGGTCCGCAAATGGAAAAGATTCTTTTCCATCCTCCACCGCCCGCTCTTTCCAATTCGATCCAAAAACTGTTTTTAGGTACTGCCGTCTTTGTGCCTCCGGGCTGTCAAGACCTTGTTTCCCTAATACCGCTGATCGGGCTCGTCGGACCTGCCTTGTCAATCGTCCCCGCAGGTGTTCGCCGTGTTCCTGCCGCCAGGCCCGAAGGTAGTCCGCAAGCTTATGCCACTGGCTCCAATCGCAATCCAAGTTTTTCAGTAGCTTGAGCGCAGTGTCGGGTCCTTTTGTTTCGATAAACTCCTTCCAATCCTTGAAGTTGCGTTTTTCTCCTGTTCCTTCAGGCATCGCCGGGACGTCCCAGCACCAGGCCGGGGTAACCGAAAAATCGCGCAACACCATGCAGCTTTCATCTTCTTGATCTTCGGCTGCCCTTTCGCATCGGGTGTTGATTTCGTCCGAAACTAGTTTTGTCATCTCCGAAGCCGACAAAGCATTTTCATCATGCAGATCCGGTTCTGACACTGTCGGCGCCGCAAAATGCGGAACCGAAAATCCTTGCCACCCGACTGCTAGTCCCGCTGCTGCTGCGACTGCTAATTTTCCAACAAATCTTCCTACCGACTGTAGAGGCCCACTAGCAGTCTTCTTCGCTGTTCGACCCTTCAATGTCCCGAAAGCGCATTCCTCTTCATCCTCAGCCCGCCCTTCCACATCGTCGTCATCATCTTCGCCAAAAAATCCTTCTCCGACTTCAAACGACTTATTTGCGGGTAGACCGGGAACAGGAGCCAACTTCAGGTCGACATGCTTGAGACAAAACAAATCACTAGGAACCAGCGCCCTCCCCATAACATTGGGATTAGTGATTTGCACCACCAATCTATCGTCTTCCTGCACGGTATCAAACTGCGAGCTGTGCAGCACGATTGGCAACGTAGTTTCTATTTTCTTCGCCCTGCCCATCGGAGACAGATCCAGCACAGACGTTCCATTTTTAATACGATCTGCAGCCCACTCGGTAAGATCCACCCGGACCGTATCCCCGGCTTGCAGGATGATCTCCGACTCCGCGTCGAGCCGTTTTAGGCTGTACCCAGATCCCGTTTTGCTGTTCACGATCGGCACGCAGAACCACTGCGGCCCCCGACCCCAGTTTTGCCCGAAAAGTGTAGCAGCATCGTAGGAGGTCGCTTGGTCCAGCAACTCCCTTTTCGGGTCGGAAAGCAGAACATAATGCGCCAAATTCGCATCCAGCCCTTCTTCCTCGTCCGACACGAAAACACCGAGGCCGCGCAGGGTAGTATATCCAATGTTCACTCCGTCGGTGAGGTTGTCCAATACGAGAAAGTCCTTCTTCAAAAGACCGGATCTTTCCCCCTTGCTGTTCTCGAGCCTGAACTCGAGAGAAACATACCGAGCGTCATGAACTGTTTCTCGAGTGCCCTCCGTGATAAACTGTTTGCGCCCAGTATTCCGGATTTCGAGACCCAATTCTTGTGCCACTGCCAAACTCATGGCGCAATTGTCCCCCCCCCTGGAGGTGGTGCCCGCTCGGTCAACTGTATTTCCGGTATCCAAGTGCGCCAGAATAGTTTCATCTCCGACGAACACCTTGACGAAGACTCTGTTTGGGGATCGGCCAAGCCCTGCGTCGACCTTTCCTAACCCCATCCATTCATCATCAGTTGCTTCCGGATCCACAAACCGAATCGCAATTCCGTTATACAACTCCGAATCGTCCTCCCGAAGCTCAAAATAGCGGGTCTTCGCACAGAAATTGACAAAATCCGACTCGTGCCACCCCTTAAGAAGACCATCCTCTTTAAAATCCATATAGATGACACCCGCGAAACCGTTCCGAGGCTCGGGCGGAGGATGGTGGACTTCGGCCGCCGTCAATCGTTTGTCGCAATCCATCACCATCTCCATCAACTCTTGTTCTTCCGGGGTCATGCCGCCCGTACTGGTGCTGCCCGGCTCCTTTGCGTCCAACGAGTGCAAACTTCCCTTGCCCCCGCCTTTGCCTTGTTTCTTGTTGTTCCGCTGCGGCGCACTGTGGGAATAAATTCCGCGTTTGTTCAGTTCCTTCCAGTCGTTCAACTTCGGCCGCCAAGTTTTCTTCTGTTCCACCGTTAGCCCTTCGTACTCCTTACGCTGCTTTTCTTCCCATCCCGGGGTGAGAAAATGTTCTTCCACAATTCTCGAAGTCGCGCCCGGCGTAGTACAAAGAGCGCGGGAACAGTAACCCGCCGGAAGTTGTGCCAGTTTTTCCAAAGTGAGGCCGCTCGCTACTGCTCGTTCTGTCGGGCACAAACTCTTTCCGGTTAGCTTCTGAAACGGATCGCAAACCGCATGCGTTACCTGTTTCCCATTCAAGTCGGAGCAGAGTTTGCACGTGGTGAACTGGAGCTGTTTTGCAAAACAAATTCGCGCATAAGCGGTATCCACGTCCGTCTCATCATGGTATCTGACGGAATGTTTCAGACCGCAAGCCATGTTGACCGTTCGCCCCTGAAGACTTGGCCCCCCCAACGGCATCAAAGCATTGCCCTCCGGGTCGTCGACATCGATGCAAGCTAGACCCCCACCCCAAGCTTCTTGATCCTGCGCCTGGTTCAGAGCCATTGTTGCCACCGATGTCATGGCGTTGAGATAATCCCGCGTCGTCGTGTTGTGGGGTTGGAGAGAGAGATGCGGGGCCTCCGGGTCGCGCATTCTTTCCAACTCAAATTTGATTTTTGTCAGCTGCTTCTCCGGAATGCCAGCTGATAACTCCGGTCCGAGTTTCGAAGGTGCAGTGAGGCGACGGTGGAACGCAACTAGGAAATCCTCAGTCCCGGCTTTGTCGTCCAGGCTGTAAACCTTGTCCCCCTCCCTGCTGCGGAAATCCATAAACCCGCTAAAACGTTCTTCCAGCGTAGCGGCAAAATCGGTGAGATTCGACTTGTGCACGACCTGCATGCGCTTCTTCTCGAAAACCTTGACCCGCGCTGGCGTTAAGTTTGTGGCCACGCGGCACCGGTAACCGAATTCGAGGATAAGAGCCCGCCATGCTTCGTCTTCCTCCATCGCCTCTCCGTGCGCCCGTTCTCGAAGTGTCCGCAAAATGCGCCGCGCACTGGTGTTTGCCTTTGCTTGGAGTTCGAGTTGTTTGAACCCTCTGTGGAATTCCCCCCCGATAGTCTCCATCCAATCCAAAACCAGGCGGCACTCCTCGAAAACTATTGCATCGGAAGACCCTTCCAGCACTAAAATCTGTCCGTCCTCGCGCTTTACTGGTGGAAAAACGTCTTGTTTGTAGTTGCTTCGAACGCCGTCCGCCCGTGCTGGAGCGCGTGGGGAGATATCCAATTCAAACCGGATCGACCCGCTCGAGAGTTTGACGGCGCACACAAATCCCGCCGGGGTTGTGAAGTGTTTCGCGGCTTCCTTTCGAATCGCTCGGCCCAGCTTGTACACTTCGAAAGGGGAGGCCGGCAAAGCGCCCGCCTTGTCGACGCCCTTGACCGTAATGCCTCCGCTTGCATTCCTGGCGGCGGTCTCAATGGTAAAACCATGAGAGCCGACCGCCAGAACACGGCCCACGACGCTGCTGAGACTCGGGGAAGCCACTGCCGGGGCGGCTCCGTCGCCGTCTCCATCCTTCGGCGCCTCTGCAGTAGTGGTCTTGCTTTTCAGTCCTTTCCCAGATACTGTTTTTTTCTTGCCGAAGATCCCGGTCTTGGTCGTGCGGTCGGTTTCCGCACAAGAAGACGCCACATCGCTGCGCCTCGCCAAACCGCTTGAAACCATTCTTCCGGAGCCGCGCCGCGGGCGAGTAACCATCTGTCGTAACCCCGCTGCCCCGAACGCTTTCCGGCTTGTTGCATAGCTGTGGACGCTGCCTTTTTTCGGAATGTCGTCTGCGCTTCCAGTGTGACTACTGCTCTTGCCCCACTGCTGGCTGGCAGTGGTTTTCGCCCGTAAAACAGCAAATCGCAGTCCTTTCCAGACGCAAACGCCGACCTTCTGCAAACCCGCAAAACACAGTGGCAAACAACTCGACCCGGCATCCTCCTTGGACGGGTATTTTGACGTTGCCGGGAGGCCATCCTCATCCAGAACCCGCACCGGCGTGCGGTGTAATTGCATGTGCGAGATGGTTGAAGCCGTTCCAACCGAATGCATGCGGGAGGCGCCGACACCCGTCACCGGATCCGTTTCCGAGTGATGCAGGCTGTCCAGGTTTTGCCGCGTCAGATTGCTAGGCCGCTTGTATTTCCGGCCGCGGACATTGAAGATTTTATTCGCCATTTTTTGTTTGAACCTAGATTCACTTCTGCTTGTTACCAAACCAAAATGTAGCCCGTAAAGTCCGTTTCCGTAAAATTCTCAAGATGCAGTTGCAAAACAAAATAGAAACCTCAGAAAAATTAGTAGTAAGTGATAATTTGAAATGCAAATTCCCCACGGGAAAGAAATAGAAAGAAATAGATAAAATAGAAACTCGTAGTAAAAGTTAACTTTATGCAGCAAGGCCGTGCGTATCTATTATTTACCCAAATAAAAATAAAAACGCTCTGGCTTCGTTGCCGCTCGGGTCCACCACTTGTGACTCCACCTGATTTTGACGATTGGTTTCTTTCACGCGTAGGTTTCCCAACGACTCCAAAGACGAGAGACGCAAAAGAAAACTCAAGAAGATTCTGAACACTACTAGGAATCAGAATAGTATTCAGTTTGTAATGCACTCCGGTGCTTCTCGTGTGTAGTTTAGGTGTTCCTTTGCCTTCCAAAATAAGCTATGCCGTTTGTGCCCGTATTAGGGTGTTTAGAGGTAAGCGTAAATAATTTGTAATGCTGAAAAGCATACAAGCCCTAATAGTTTCCCGTGGAGAAGCTAATGCATCTGCAGTGAAGGTTGACAAACAAAGCATGAATTTGTAATGCTGGCGGCCGTTCTGCTCGGAAATGCCCGACAGCAATCTGTCATGCATATTTCGACCATTTGGTGATGATGCTTCTTCTCCTCTTTCCCTTTTGTGATCGCGCTCACCATTTAGTGAGCGGCAGTGTGGTCTACGGTTCTTGTACGAGCTAAATCAGTACTACAATTTATGACGAAGGGATTTCCGGAACCTTTGATCGTGCTGGTGCTTTGATCTTCAGGTTGATCCTTTGGCCAATTTGTAATGCTGTTTTTGATCTGCGGTAAATCTGGGGCTTTCGGAATCTAACATGTATTTGTCTTGCTAATCACGACCGAATTCTTGATTTGGGTGGACCTCACACAAAGGTCCACCTCGACAGCAAAACGAAATAAAAGAACGAAGTTGTTTCACGACCACCGCTCTGGGGGTGGTCGGGACAAGAAGCAAGACGACCTTAAAACCAGCAAAATGGAAGATTTACCCAGCCGCGAATACGACTGGAGCGATCGTGTGCAATAATTCTTCTGGCTGTAGTGGTGCCGCACCACCCTGTTGATTAAGATTTTGCTCTTCTTGTCCCCCATGGTTCATTCCTGGCGCAAACACGAACGGCGGCGGAACAGCCCCAGCGCAAGAATGTTGTGAGCTGCTTGCAGCTCCGCTCGGTCCCGGCACGTCGACCCCGCCCTGGCGGGTACTTCCTCGCGAAGAAGTACTAGAGCTCCGGCTTCTAGAAGAGCTCGCCCCGCTATTCTTGTTGTGGGCCAAAGGATATGCCGAGGTCCTCGAGTGGTAATTTTCCTTACCCGGACTGGATTCGCGCGAAGAAAGGTAGGCGGCTTCGATGCAGCTGGGAGCGCTGAAAAAACCGCCCACGACGAGAAGGAGAGATGACTTCTTGAAAGCTGACATCGTGTATTGTATTGTGCAGGATAGTTCACCTGAAATAAATTTCCGGCTCTTGTTCTACTGGTCAAATCGAAAAAAGAAAACGGCTCAGACAGTTACTTTCTACTGAGCACTACCAGGATCCTTTCGTTGTTCAAACAAAATTATACACGCAGTAGGATTTTGGTGCTGGCTCCGTACTGAACTACTTAGGTGCTGAGTATTCACAGTGGCGTTCTTTTAGAAATCTATTTGCTTCTATCACTTCAATCCTGTTTTCCTCGCAAAAGCGTGAAAAGTAGCGGTAACACAAACTACCAAGAACTATCTTCGGTTGGATGAAAAAATTATCGAAACGGACTGACGTAAATTCGTAGAATTAATGGCTGCAAGACGATGTACTTAGACTTCCTGAATTTTTTCGGATGCAACACTAAATCAAGTAGTGAACAATGAATTGGTGCAGGTACCAGTTGGCTAATTAAGCGATCTTGTCACAAGGACTCAGACCCGGACGTAGAGGTTAATTAGGAAATACTTTAGCACTTTATGTCAGTATACAATGTCTACAATAGAGCAGCTATGACGCCTACTTCCGTCGACAAGAGTCGTGTCCAACAGGCACTTGCGGTTACAAGATGTCTTGAAGTTGTTGTGTTCTTGGTAAGTGTCACTTCGCAAATGGTAATTTCAGATGAACTTCCTCCTGTGGCGGCTTCGGTTGGGGTGAATGTCTCGCGGCTGGTTCAAAGAAACACAGAGTGTCAGGATTTGCGTTACTTTTTGATTCTGAACTCAGAGCTCATAGTGACTGTAGGCTGATTATGATTTTGATCTGGCTTTGCGAAATTTTGCGACCGTGTTCCGCTAATCGGAATGGATTTCGTATTAAGCAATGTCGGAGCAGGATCTTGAGTACACTTTTCCATTCCATCTCTCTTCACGACCCAACCGATAGACTGTCGCTCTCATTTATGATCTGCGGTGGTCTCAGATTCAGATTTGTTCTGAAATCACTCGAGTGAGTATTGTAAAATTTCAGTGTGCCTCCCACTGTCCTGATTTTTCTACGGAACATCGAAAAAGAGTGTTAGGTAAATAGCCTTTGTATGAACTCGAAATATGACGATTTGGCCGCATCTAAAGCCGTGGCCCTTCCGGAGATTTGTTTTTGTATTTTTTTTGCAAATTTTTTGGTACAGCAATATTATCGGCGTGTGGTAAGAAGCTGTGGTTTTTCTTAGGCGTTTTGGGAAGAAATTCGTGGTAGCTTCAAATCAAAAAAAAATTCTAAAAGCAGTAGGCTATCAGCAGTGTTGCAATAGAAGCTTTGTCGTGGTAAGATTCGAGCAATCCGTGCTTGATTATTTCGAAAATAATGTTTACATGGCATGTACATAGTTCCGTGTCTACCACTGCAACATCCGCGATTGCTATCCGCTTGAAAAATTTGCCTTTCGTTTATTGAAAAATCTGTGCCGAAGTACAACGCACGTGTCCTCTACAGTCCTGCACGTTCTTGCCTTTTTTGTACGGCGATTCGAAAAATGTCATTTCGAACCATAAATCACGCTAGCGCACCAGCAAGCATGACTTTTTTCCGTCGGATCCCCACAAGGAAGAGCCCGCGGTTATAAGTACTGCTTGCCTTCCTTTATGTCCTAGACAAGAAATTAGTGCTTCTGGCTCCGGCACTGACATTCAAAACGAAAATTATATCCTCCGTAGTACAGTGAAGAGCAGTACTGCGTCGCCGGGTGTAGCACTACTATCTTCTCGAGCTATCAAAGGACCATCTTCGTAATATAGCCCAATATTTGTACAGCTCTCCTAGTCGTGTTTGGAGAGAAATAGTACTTTTCTCGACCACCGTCCAAAATCCCATATCTTTCCAGAAATCAGTGTCTTAAGCTGCTCTGAGTATTACGTATATCTGTAACAATCGGTGTATTTGATTTTTGAGTAATAGTAAAAAGTGTTATAGGGTATTGCACTAAACGATTTTGTTGTTGAAAAAAAACCTTAGTTTTGTTGTTTGCAATTTTTTTTTTAGCTTCTCTAAAGTTACCGTGCGATAACAAGAGAAAATCATAAAGAAAAAGACTGCTGCTCTCCCTGTTTATCGCTAGAAAAAGCGAGAACTACCCGCGGGGTGGAACCATACTCACAATAGAAAATATCGCTAGTGTAGTGATCAGTCCGCATCACAGTTCTCCACTATCCTCTAACCAATACAGCTCAATGAACAGCGTCTATTTCTACAGTATTTTGAAATCCTTGTATCAAATGATAAAAAGTTTCAAATCCGACGCAGCACAATTTAGCGGCGACGAGAGTCGCGGCGGCCACCCCGGCGGTCTCCTCCGCGGGAGCGGGAGCGGCGGTCTCCTCCGCGGCGGTCCCGGCGGTCGCGGCTGTCGCGGCGGCCGCGGTCACGGCGGTCGTCCTTCCATTCCATGTTGCGCTTGCCGCGGGTGGCGTATGCATTGCAAAAGTATCGTACTAGTACGAATTGCATTACAAATTGACTTAGCATTACACATTAAATTTGTAATGCTGATTTACCTTGCAAAAGAAACTTGTAATGCATAAATGCAATTACTACGAGTACGATACTTTTGCACTGGATATGGCGAGGACGAGCTCGATCTTCTGGTTGTCCATGGTGATGTCCGCCTTGGCCGCGTCCTCGGCCTCATCCTTGTGCTCGAAGCGGACGAACCCGAAGCCCTCTCTATCCTGTGCAAAAACGTCCCCACGCTAGAGTCAAGTTGGGAATTGTGCAGCACAAATCCGGAAGTTCTTTTTGGAGTCACGCATGACAAGTTTTTCTCCGTGCCGTAATTTGCCTTTTAGCAAGGACAGCCGCATCACAAAGCCATCCTGGTATCCTGTTTACAGCATCACAAGTTGCATGACACGATTGAAACTGCTTCTCATGGGGATGCGCATTACAAGGTTTCCTGTGATTCTTGCAAACCCGCATGGCAATTCTGGGGTGGAGACGTTTTTACTCAGAATACTTTCCGCGTCCGGAGCGGTAGTCGCGCGGAATGTACACGTCCTGGACGGTACCGAACTTGGAGAACTCCTTCTCGACCTCTTCCGCCTTCACGTAGGTGTATGCAATACAAAAGCAGTGCACTTTACCAGAATTGCATTACAAATTATACGGACAAATCAAATTCTAACTGTAACTGAGTTTGTGATGCTGAAGCTCGAAGAAAGAAAAATCAAAATTTGCCATGCAGAGGTGGTCAACATCATTGCAAAAATCATGCGCACAACAACCGCATCTGAAAGTAAACTGCTACTTTTGATGTACACAGCGTAACTCGGACAAGCCGTCCATCTTCACGGAGTGCAGGTCCTCCATGCGCAGGCCGTTTTTGCGGTAAGCCATTTTCGGGACTTCTGGGTGTCTGGATTCAACGCTCTAGACTGGAATAAAACTGGAAAACAGGTTCCTGGATTCTGGAAAAACTGGAGTTCTGCGACGCAGGTTTCGTTTCGACTACTGGAAAGCTAGGTGAGTGTCGTTGTAGTAACTGGTGTGCTACGTGAACGTAGAGTGAAGATTTTATAGACAGGATTGTCCGCAAAAAAAAATTGGGAAAGCTGAACTGGCCTGGTGTAGTTGAGATTGGATTGTGACTGGATCTGGAGTCTGCTCTGCACGCGGTTTTGAATTTTCGCAGGAACTGGGTACTACAGTAGTGCCGCAATTGGCTACCGGAAATGTCAAAAATCCGCGGTCTGCTAAAATATTGAACTGGGATTTTTCCGGAGTCTTTGTGCGTAAGTAGTTGCCGCAGCCGTATTGCTATAGCGCGTCACCGCCCAAAAAACTGGCAGCACCACGCGGAGTTTCTTCGCCCTTGCTCCGTGGTTTCTTTCGCAATGGCGAACTGGCAGAAGTATCAGTGCTGCAGGGTCGTTTGTTATCTACAGGAACAGGATTTCAATTTCTGCATTTGGATTTCAGGATCTGCTTGAACACATTTGCATCAGTTTCTGGGTTCAGGAGCTGGAAAGCGCAAGCGGTCGCGTTAGTAGTATCACACCAATTTCTGTGCCGCTAAGAAGTTTCCGCTGCAATCCTTGCTGCATCGCGGCTGCTCTGCACTACAGGAGCCGCGTCTGGAGTACGTATCTGCCTGCAATAAGAAGTGGAACTCTGGGTCAGAGTCACTATATCTGGACCGGGCAGGAGGAGTACTTAACAACATGATGGAGTCAAGTCTTGTTCTACGTGACAGTTTATCTCGCAAGGATCCTGGAATTCTCTGGCATTTGGAAGGAAGCGAAGTGCGGACCAAGATTTTAGGATCGAGTGCATTTTTCCTGGTTGTATCTCATGGTGGGCTAAAGGACTGTTTACGGGCCGTCTGCATGAGCGTACGCCCACTTCATTTTCATTCTGTGTGCACCACTAACCTGTACGTAGCATCAGCGAGAAGAAAAAAATGTAAATGCTCTTAGAGTAGAGAAAGATGTTGATCAATCTTGATGGGGTCGTCAGCTTGTGCTGTTTACGTGAATGATTCCTAGTTCATCGGTGGGTCTGCCGCTGATGAGCGCTTATATATATCGTGCTCCGCTTCTCAGCTATCCCCGTATAGCATATAGAACACTGCTGCATCAAGAACGTGGGAGAGGTACAGCCGGCACCAACCGCCAACAACACCACACTGCGAAGCTCTGTAATCTACCAGTGGGCAGCGATGGTTGAAAAGGCCCGCGCCAACATGGGGGCGCGTGAGTGAGGCCCGCGACCCTCCGCCCCGCTGTCCACGGGGCAAGCGCGCGCCGGCGCCGGCGACCGGGGTGGACAGGCCTCGCGCAGGGAGCAAATTGGCCGCGCCGGCTAAGGGGGTCGCGTCGTAGATAAAAGCGCCAAGCCGGCCGCGGCGGCGGCCCAGTTAAATTACGCAGGCGGCGGGCACGGCGGGCCTTTGGCGCGCGGGCCACCGCCGCGCCCTAGCTGCGAAGGGCGCCGGCTGCCCTTCCTGCTAGGAAGGGCCTAGCAGGAGGGGCAGTCGGCGCCCTTCGCGCCACTGCTTCACCAATTCCGCCGGGCCCATGGCGGGAGAGCGCCAGCGGGGTCGCTGTCCGCGGCGGCTTGCCCCAGCCGCTCCTTGCAAAGCTGCCGACTCTCCGCGCGCCCGTCGTAGATTACCTGGCGGAGCTTTGCGGCGAACTCCTTGCGCCATGTGTCCGCTTTGTTCGGAAATAGTTCCGCCGCGCCCTTTCCTGGCTGGCAGTGTGCAGGGCAGGCTGGCAGGCTCCAGCCTTCCGGCGTGTCGGGGGCTTCAAATCCCTCGGCAAAAACACCGCTCAGGCAGCCGGCCCGTGGCAAGCTATTTCGTTAATTCCTGGCTGAAGTTTAGCTAATCCCCAAAGCGAAGGAGGGCAGGCGCAAGAGGGGCCCGACTAGAAAACGTGCGGGGGTGCCACCATACTTCCGGGGGCGCATAACCATCGCGGGCGCCGCCCGCCGGGCACCCCCCCCGCGCCCCCCTAAAGGGGAGGCGGGCGCGCGCCGGGAAAGGCGCCACGGGGTGCCCCGGAACCGAAGAAAGGCCCAGGAGCCTGCGAAGCCTGCGCGCGGGGGGCCTCCACCAAATCACAACGGAGGCCGGAACGCGACCCCGGCGGGCCTGTTGTTCGTGGGTTTCCAGAGCGCCACCCCTTCAATCTTCGGGGCAAATTGGGAAAGACACCGGTCGGGGGGAATCCATTCAAAGACGCAAAGGCCACGGGCGGGCGGGAACTGCGGGCGGGCGGCCGGCCTGCCGAGAAAAAGCAGGGCAAATGGTGGCAAATGGCGCCAACTGAAAACCCAATGCTCTGGCGGAGTGACTGCCCCCCGGGGGCAGGTTAATTCCTTGGGTTTTTGGGGTAATTTGTGGTCTAATTTATAGTCTAATCTGTAGTCTAATTTTTGGTCTAATTTCAAAACCAACGAAACCTTCCCGATTTCGTTGTGATCAGATTAACCCCGGAAATTACCGCCGGGATTACCCTCTTCATTAGCCGCCCGGGATCGGGGTGGTGCTTGAAAGACCAAAAAGCCCCGGCCTCGCGCCTGCCTGATTTCCAGAGCCGGGCCCACTGCGCGCTGCCCCCCATAAATGCAAAGGCGCCGGGCCCCGGTGGATTTGAGCCATGGCCACGAGGAGCAGCCCCTGTGTGCCAAACCACACCACAGGACCCCCCTCCCTTGCAAAGATACCGGACAAAGAAAAACCGAAGGCCCGGGCAAGGGCCCGACCCGAGACATTCCCTGAGGTAAGGGAAAAGAGCGCCCGAGGGCAGGCCACCACCAAAAGCAAAGGCGCCGCGCGCGCGAAAAGGCCCAACGATAAGCGGCCCCCAACCCCAAGAGGACGGGGGAGAACACACAACCAGGGGAGACGGCCCGGAAGCTTACGACACCCGGGAAAACAAAAAGCGGGGGCGCCACACTATGCCGCGCCCCCCTCCCCGAATGCGGCGCGTGCCCAAAGGGTGCCACACCCAGCCAGCCGGCCCGCGATTCCCGGAATTAGTGACATTGTAAAAAAATTTTACTAGCGGAAAATGCCTCGGGCCGGCTGCCTGACGACCGCGGCGAAGGACTCGGCGCACCCCACGGCCATGAGCCGCGCGGTCGGCAAGTTATTCGCCGGCCGCCGCCCCTCCGCCCAAGCTTGCAGCAGGGCGGCGGATTGCCCCCCGGCTGTTGCCGTGCCTGCGAACCGGCAGGGCAGCCCGGCGGGCCCTCTAGCGGGCCGGGCGCCGTCGCAGGCTTCCATCCCTCCCCGAAGCAAGCGGGTACGGCGAGCAGGGCGCCCACTCGGAAATGGGGGCGCCCCGTCTACATTCATGGACGGGGAAGCCGCTGCGGCCTCCGCGCCCCTCAGAGCAGCGCAGGCCTTGCCGGCTGCGCGCTGCACTTGCTGCGGGAAACCAGTCCGACCGCAGCCCGCGTCGACATCGGTCTCGTCGTGAAATCGGGCCGGGTGTTTTCACCCACACGCCGAGACCACTGCTCCCCCAACCATGAGCGCCCGCCCCTCTTCCTCCGTGCACGGGAGCGCTGCTGCCCCCCTGTCGGCCTGCGCGGATCGGTTTGTAGGGAATGCCACGAAGCACCCACCGCGGCAAAGGTGGAGGACCGCAGGCGCGGCCCTGTTGCTGGCGCGGGCCGCGGTCGCTTGAACATAGCGCGAGGCCTCGCAAGCTGTCGCCACATGGCCCCGCGAGGTTTCCCGCCAGAGCCCTAACCGGCTTGGCGGGGTCACAGCCTCCATCTCACAAAAACTGCCTCGAAGCCATTCGCGCCCAATGTCTTGCCGCCGGCCAATGTCGCGAGCGCTGTCATGAACCTGCCCGCGGCCGGCTTTGAGGCCCGCGGACTCCTGCCCACCTCCGCCGCGGCCCGCCCACGTCCTTGGAGCCGCAGAAAACCCGCAGCGCGGGCACGCGCACCCCTTCCCCGCCAGCGGCGAGGAGGGGCGCGCGAGCCCGCGCGCTCCTAAGATATCCTACAGGGGCTCTGTGGGTGCTGGAGGCTGCGGCGCTTATCTCGCGCGGCCTGGCTCGCCTGGGCAAAAGTATTCGGTCAACAGCTATTTCAAGTGATCCCGTGAAGAAATCCTCGCGCCCCAAATGAATCAATGCACCCTGGTGAGACAACATCTCCATCAGCGAACACTCAGACAGGAATCTGGCCAAACAGCAGGCCACAAATTGGCAACAAATCTTCTTGCGCAAGCAATTACTTGAAGTTCTCATACCGCCGTTCTTTCGTTCGTCAATCAAAGATTTACTTCAAGGCCGGGAGTTCCGGTTGACAAGGTTCCAAACATCTCGAGAGCAGACAAATTTGCGAAAGAAATCACATTGAATTTTGACAAGAAAAAATGCGCGTTTCTTTTCACAGGTTTATGCGTTTTTTGTTCTCTAGATTTCTAAAACAACAAGTTCCGAAGACATGTCTACATCGATATACATTTTCAGGTGGAAGTGCATTTTGCAAAACCTTTCGAAATGCATATTGTAACATCTTCAAGAAGCGCGTCAACAAGTGTAGAAACCGAAAGCCGTGAGTTCAGCGGTGATAAGATCAGCGTTCTGTTATGTCAACCAGGGCGAGAAACTGTGGTTGACACAGCCACGGAGACTCTGGTCTGGCGTAGTACTATTAAACTTGGTGTGTATAGTACAAAGAGATGTTGAGATGAATCTATCAAATCATAAATATAAATCAACGTAAAAACTCGTAGTAAAACAACTTTAATAGCTTTTGTGTCGCTTTTTTGACAGTCGCGGTTTTCTTTGGAAACTGTATTTCCGAAAAAAAAATTGAAAACAAGTTGAAATAAATTTTGCAGAGGTGGATGACTCTTTGACTACTGAGAAGTACTTGAATTCCCCTATACAACGAGGAATCACTTCCTGAGGAAATAATGATTGCTTTTTCGAAACAGGTGTACTTTTTTAGACGAGCAGCATACAAGAAGTGGGAAAAGAGTAAGTACAAGTCAGTCCTGCCGGTCGCGCGACCACATATAATTACCCTGCCCGCCCGCGTTCTAGATGAGAATCAAGAACCAAATCAGTCCTCAGTCATTCTCGAGCCCCCCGTCCTGGAACAAGTAGCCGTGTTCGGGCCGTTCGGGCGTTTGGCCCTTCGCGATCGCGTCGTTCAGTTTCTCTAATTGGGCCGCAAAGTCCATCCCGATTCGCTCTTTCATCCAAGCCAAAACCGTGGGGTGGGAGTTGGTGGAGAGTTGCAAGTCCGCGCTGTATTGCAGGAGCAGCTCGATCTTCTGCCAGCAGCAGGTCTGTTGTACGAAGTTCAGTGGGTCGTGTTTTTTGTTGTCATCTACTTCGACGGAGGTGGTGAAAAATTATCACATTATCTGTCAAGCTGAATATGCACTGCACCAATTTTATTTTCATGAAAAGTGCAAATCGAAAAAAAAAATTATACCTGCGAGATGTTCATAGCACACAACATCAGCGGTCGAAACCCGCTGATATCTGGCTCGTTCGGATTCGCGCCCAAGTCCAAATATTGCTGCATCTCTTCCACGTGCAGCTGGTGCGAGCCGCAGAGCCGCTGTAACCGTTTGTTCAGTTGCTTCTGCTGCGATTCGCTGATTAACGACAGATTCCAGCCGCCTCGAGAATTCACTGATGCAGATGATATTCCTTTATTTGGAGATGGAGCTGAGCCCTCGTGTTCGTCCTGTTCACCACCAGCAAGTTGCTGCTTAGTAGTTGTTGCTTCATCTCCCTGTACTACAACTGCACCCCCATGTTGAAAATCCGCTCCATTCGTTCCGGCCGTACTCCTCCCTTCTTCGTAATTCATATTGATGTCCACGCTTCTTTTTCTATCCGGCGGGGAGAACCCTCCCGGCTTTTCGTTGGAGGTGGATTTCTGCGGGGTACTGCTCGAAGTGGTCGCTTGGTCGGCGTCGTTTGCATGCCTTTCCTCCTGCTGCTGCTCAAGAACGATGGTTTGATGTTGGGGTGGTCCTGTCGCCGCTACGACTGCACCGGGAGTTGTACTTGGTTCTACTACTTGCGGGCGTGTACTATTAGGACCGCCACCTGGTCGTTCAAGGACTCGCGCCACTTGTTCTCCTCCCTCCTCCGAAATTTCCATGCGCATTTGCACTGGGGATGAAGTGCTAGATGAAGCTGCTCCTTGGCCGCTGCCGTTCACTCCTTCCCCCATCACCATATTTACGACCCGGGGCGAGCGTATAATGTCTCGACCTCCTAGAGATTCCGGGGAGGACGCTTCCAGCTGCTCCATGATTTCTCGTGCGGTCTGCAACCCGCCCGGGGAACTGGGATTCGGCAGTTTCCGCTGGAGGTTACATGCCTGCGGCTGCATGTTGTCTTCCTTCAAGTATATCTGAAACGTGACAGAGTCGCCGACTTGCAGGGCGAAAGGTATTTGGGACTTCTGCAGAAACGGGTCCTGATTGTACTTCTTCCTCAAGACCGGGCAGTCTAAGAAACCGTAACTGTCAAACATTTTTTTCACGACGCCGTCGTAGCGCCGTTTGTCGGTCACTTCGATTTCCGCAGTCAGGGTCATACCTGTGGTATAGTTGACTTTATTTTTCTATCAAATTTAAAAGTGTCTGGGTCTGGAGGGTTGGAACTTGTGATGCTAACTTTGGACGCTAGAAAAATCTGTATTGCATGACCAGCAAGTAGAGGAGTCCGGTTTGTGCTACGCGGGGAGGGCGTTTGTCATGCGGAATAGGCATCAGGAAGCCCTCTTAAAATCTGTGATGCGCGGTCGTGCATTACAGACATCCTGGGCCATGCAAAACATGCATGACAAATCTCAGAATCTTCCAGACCCAGACATTTTTACATTTGCTATTTTATGTACAGAAGGCGTTCACATTCACACGCTCAGTTCACACGAGGACCTCCAGATGGCAAATATTCAAAGTCGAATCGTGAGTCAGTCAATGCCAGTTGACTCTTTATTCTACTGCAGTCACCTCAAAAATACAATTGCCCATACCTTGTGCCAGCAAGCTGATCTGCTCCTCTTCCGTCACCGCGCTTAGTCCCTGTGCCGTGATTTTTCCGCTCCTCAGCACGACGGTGAAGGAGCAGAAGTCGCCAATGTTCAGGTTTGAAAGGTCTTTGACAGTGGAGGGCAAGTACACATCGCAGCCCTTTCCGTACCGTTTCTGCACTTCGTTTGAGTGGATGAAACCGTATCCATTCTGCTGGTTGTAGGATTTGATCACACCTGGAGAATTTTTATGCGTGGGTCAGTTGGCATATTCTCAGTTGCTTCACTCTACCCATCATTTTCAGTGTGATTTCATGCGACCTGCGGTGGAGCAACCTACCACAATAGCATAGACCAACAAAATCCTATAATCTTTACCATAGTATCTCCCCTCGTTCTGCGGTTTTCTTAGTCGCAGTGCCTGCGGTTTGTTGTTGTTGTTGATCCACAAGCAAAACTCGACTGACGTCCCTACAGGACACTGCTCCCGGACTTCTTCGTTGTACGCAGTCGCCTGCACGAAAACGTCGCCGGTGTATTGCGCGGACAGTTCCTCACACCGGATAAACCCGAAGCCCTTTCCGAGGTCAAAGGACTTTACGAAGCCAACGTACCGGTTCCCAGGCACTTCTTCCACGTTCGCGGCCTGTTATGAACTGCAAATATGTCTGGGTCTGGAAGGTGGTAACTTGTCATGGTAAATCTGAAGCATGCAAAAATCTGTGTTGCATGAGTGCCAAAAGCTGTCCACTTTCGACCAAGTTGGGAGGCAGTTTCTCATGCAGGATAGGCATGACGGAGACCTCGCTGAGCCTGTCATGCTAAGTCCCGCATTCGAGACCTCATGGGTCATGGAAAATCTGCATGACAAGTTTACACTCTTCCAGACCCAGACAGTTTTGCACTTGGTACCTGTGGTTTCCCGTCAAACTCCGTGATTTGGAAACGGATCTGCTCCCCCGGCTTGTAGTGATTCGGCGGAAGGTTGCGGACAAAGACGTCGCGACCTGTGTAGAGTGTGGTATTTGAATTATCGAATGTGCATGACAAATCTTGTTGTCACATTCAAATCCCGCATCACAAACACAATAGTACTCTATACCGACTTCGTATAACCCTTCTTCCTCCAATTCCTTGCAGCTCGCGAACCCGTAATTTTTGTCATCCTTGTAATTTTTCAGCATCCCCGTGTACCACTTCCCCTCGTTGATCAAATTTTGGTCGTCCGCTCCGACGCTGGCACCGCTCTTCGAGTTCAAAATAGGCCCACTGTTAGAAGCGTCGGGAAGTAGCTGTGTCGTTGTAGTTTCGGAATGTAGACCTGCTAATGCCGCAACATTTCCGTTGGAAGAACCCGAGTGCCCTAACGGCTGTGTGTAGGAAAGTTGTCCACCTCCAGCTCCTGAGGTAGTAGTGCCATTTGCAGTCGCTGGCGTGCCATCATGAGACGTTAGCAGCCCGTTATTGTTGTTTCCGTCGCTGCCTGGCGATTTTGCCATGCTGTCTTGCGGTTTCGGGTCCACGCCGAGCTGAATTCGCAACTCGCGGTAGAATGGAGAGCAGTGAAGAAGCACACTATCGTCTACAGGTTGTTCGCCTGCGTGCGGGGTGGAGCAGTGCCCACCATTACTAGCTCCTCCTGGTGGGGATTGGCTGTGATCGAAGCTGTTGTCTCCCGCTGCACAAGAACTACCTGTAAGTCCCCCGCCCGAATCTGTCAAGCCCGCTCGTTGCAGGAAGTCTAGCACCATTTGGTAACTGTCCAATCTTTCCACGTCCTGCGGCACCATGTTGGAATAGGGTGGGGGCAGCTCCAGCATCCTATGCAGATCGAAGATCATCTGGTCGCCTAACGTTGGGCGTGGGTGCAGCCGGAGCAGCTCTTCTTCCGCGACACCGAGCTCCATTTCCCCGATATTCTTGATCGTCGCGGTCAGGGTCGCGTACCCCGGAAGATTCGGGATGTCGGAGGGGGGACCGAAGTTGGTCAGTGTGCCTGATGATTTATTTTTCACTTTTATTTTTGAAACGTGTCTGCAGCTGCACCACCAGACACATCTGCATTTTCTTTTTCACGGAGGCCACAAACCTAAACCTGCACGACAATGAAAGACCGCACAAATAATAAATGCTTACTATATTACCACAAAAGTATGAACTTATACAAAAATAGCTCTACCAATGATTGCCTCCTGCAGAAAAGCTTGTTTCCGGACGATCCCCCGGAGTTCAAAGGCCTTCGGCTGCGGTGACGTCATATCCGTCAGGGTGAACCGGACCAATACTCCGCTCAAATTCTGCTCTTCCCACGTCCTGTTGCTGGTCGACGAGCTGCTGCCCCCCTGCTGAAAGTTGTCTGGTGCAGCGCCCGGACTGATAGACCCGGTTGTATTTGTTTCGTTTGTATTCCGCTGGTTATTGCTTCCATTCGTCGTGCCTGAGGATGAGGAGGATGATTTTGTCGTGTACCCGAGGTAAAATAATTTCGCCCTCGGCTCCGGGTACTGCCGGATCAACTCGTCGACTACGTTCTGGTGAAGAAACACATCCCTGCCGAACATCTGCCACGTTTCCTCGCAACTGACAAAGCCGTAGCCCTTCTGTCGCGAGAAAGACTTGATAATCCCGAAAAACTCCATCTTGATGGGGTGCCGAATTTGTGTTGCGTCTTATGATATTTTTGTGCGTATTGTGATTCAACAAGTTTTTTTTATCTACATAGTACTTTATTGTAGAATCAATTTCTCGTTTTTCAATATAATTTCTCTACTACTGGTACTAATTCATATCGAAAACAATTTGACGTATAATTTTACTTGTGTCACCTTGTTTTCTGGAAATGTCGCTCGTTCTTGATTTTACTACTGAAAAAGTTCTTATAGTAAACTGCAGGCTTTGCTGCGTGACGGACTGAATTTCAAAAAAGTTGCGGCGAAGTAGGTTCTTGGCCTGGATGTGTACAGAATCGGATCCTGCTGTCTTTTCTGTATACGTTTCCTTCCACAAAGTCGTATCAATAAACTCGTCCATAGCAACATTTCAGGGGTCGTGAAGAGGATCTTGCTCTTGGGGTGGAGGATTGAGTAGTGATACAGCCGAGCCCCTTCATACAATTGTAGGGCAGTACTGTGGATGAACAAGAGCTCCGTCCTAGTGCTGGACGTGACACCACAAACACCGCGGAAGTTCTTAATTACAGCTCTTTTCATTATAACTCAGCGACATTTTCACTGGTCTATCGGAACATGCGTTGGGAATACTTTTTTCGGTTTTACAGTATCCTTCGGATGGCAAAGTAATCACATAGATGTTGTTGCTCTCTGTCTGTCTATAATGTACTAGGTCTTGCTTTGGTGGTACTTACGCAAAGACGAGATATGAACTCTGGATCAAGCACCAGATAGCATCGCGCAAATGACTTCTCCTTCTGCTCCTCGACGTCGGTCCACACACAGGTCCGGCTGCAGCAACATGCGGAAAAGAAAAGTATGGTCTCGGAGGTCATCTGCGCAGGAGCGGATTTTTCCATCAACCTCAAACCGCGCGGCAAGAGTACCACGGTAGACTTTAATCCGCTTCCACCAGTGCTCCCTCGCGAAACAGACCAGAGATCGCCGTGCCGTCTTTCCTTTTGTAGCTACCCCGACCTGTTTTGCGAATTGTGTTTGTTCTGTCGTAATTGCATTAGAAAATTCCGCGTTTGTTTTGTTGCTTTTTTCTGATGACAAGTTTATCGTCACATTCATTGTCATGCGCAACAAAATCACGACGTAAAGCAATTCCCCACCGTGTGGCAGTCCCTGGTAGAACGCGCCTTGATACTCGTCTCCTGACGGGTATTATGCGCTGCAAAAATGTCTGGGTCTGGAAGGTTGGAACTTGTCATGCTAAATCTGAATCACGCAAAAATCTGTGTTGCATGATTAGCAAATGCTGCCCACTTTTGATCAAGTTGAGAGGCAGTTTCTCATGCAGGAAAGGCATGATAGTGATCTCACGGAATCTGTCATGCTAGGTCCTCCATTACAGATCATGTTGGTCATGGAAAACCTGCATGACAAGTCGAGCAAAGTTCCAGACCCAGACATTTTTGCAGTTGATAGGTATTTCTCGTGCCCACGGCCGTGTTTTTGGTTGTCGCAGAAGTCGCCCGTGTACATGGATCCGTTGCTCCATCGCATGCACCCGACGCCCTCGTACCTGACAGTAAAGTTTTTCATGCGGCCGGGTTGGTATTTTCGCATGAGAAAATGATTTTGAGTACAACGATTTTGCATGACAAATCGATACAGCATTATAGTACTTGTCGTTCGCAAATTCTCCCTCGTAGACGAAGTCTCCGTATCTACTTCTCTCCAGCCCAGTGCCGTGTCGTGTTGAACCCAACCATTGCCCTTCGTACCTGGGGTTGATAGTGTTGTTAATAGCAGTAATCTGTTCATTTATCTTTTCCATGGTTCATGAGCATCAAAATCTGTCACGCAGCCACAGCGAGCAGATGCAGAATCCAAATAAAAATTCCGAAGCAAACTATCCTTACGTTCGGCCGTCCTCGTACGTCCTCTTCGGGCGCCAGCGCAGCTTCTGCACGGTTGTTTTGTTCTTGCCGGCGTTCGTCGGGGTGGAGGTGGGATTTTTCTGTCGCAGGCTGTCTTCCTTCCTTCTCCGTAATAAAACTTCGTTGTCGTCCACAAACATGGTCTTGCAACAGGTAGCGGCAGCCGAGCCCGGACAGAGCAACAGCCACATCGGGTTTACCGTTGGGGTGGTCGACATTTTGGTTTGTTTGTGGAATTTGTAAATTTGGATTTCAATAGGTGTCCGGAATAAACAATTGTGTTTTACTTACTCTTCCGATCTTCACGAGGCGGTCCGGAACCGATCGATGAAGATCCTTGCGTCCCCATCCTCAATTGGAAGATGGTGGCGTGGCTGGGATGAAAGTGCAAAATGTTTGTAATTTTCGTTGATTTCAGAAACGGTGAGACAGCGTGCTGCAACTTCGCCGCCGAACAATTACCACGAGATACGACACTCAGCAGCATCTACTCATCATACTTAACAGGATTTACAGCTAGCCAGTAACGGTTGCTTCTCACAAGCAAGAGCTGGACAGGCACTTGGTCTCAACTCGTGCTACAACGGGCGAGAACACAACTTGAAAAAGCTTCGTGATGACGAAAATCAGCGACCTGTGCTGCGTATTCCCGGATGGCTGCGACGCGTAGCAGAGTCAACGAGGAGGGAGCTTCGCTTTGGGTAGAGGCGCCCAAGCAGGCGCGCAGAGTAGAAAGGAAGCAACACAAGGCCCACAGCGAAGGCGTGCGCAACATCGGCGCCACACAGGCAAGATGCGGGGGCGCGCGCGCACATAAAAAACGTCGCGCCGCCTCTGCGCAGCCCGGCACAGCTCCTGCCAACGCTTCTCCACCATTGCCACGCTGCCCCCGCGGGCGGCCGCATCTGGTCGGCAACCAACGCAACGAACAGGCGCGGCGGCCCGTTCTACGTTCGGGCCCGCCACTCCGAATCAACGCCAAAGCCCAGCGCGTGCGCCCCGAATGAGCGCCCGCACCCTCGGCCGGCGCGCTGGATGGAATCACGTCCGGAGGCCCTGCCACGGATCGCGCCGCGCGCGGTGGGACTTCTCCTTGCGGGCCCGCGCGGCGGCGCCTGGGCCACGCTAGTACGCCGGGGGGCCCTGCGTCTGTGGTGTAGTGTATCCGGGCCCGCCCGCGATTTTTGCCCCTGGCTTCGTGCTTCCGGCCCGCCTGCTGCCGCTCGGGCTTCAGAAAATCCTTCTCCCACTGCGTGTTAGTTTGTGGGAGGCAACGCAAACGGGCAGGGCGGCCGCGCCCTGCATGTTGTTGCCCCCTGCGGCGGTGCTGGGCGCACCACCTGCATCCGCGGCGCCCTGGAATAAAAAATGGCGCGGCGGCGGGTAACGAAGTTCGGGGCCACGTTCCGAGCCTGCGGCGAATCGCCAGGCGGGCCGGAAACCTCCCGGGGGGGGGCTGCGTCGGCGCGCTGCCCCGCCCTATCCAACGAAGTGGGCCAAGACGACAAGCGCCGGGGCCGCCTTTTGGTAGTCCCAGCGGCTAAGCAGCGCGCGGCGTCGTTTGCTGTGCTACCAGAGCGCCGGCAGCCGTCCCTTCAATGGGCCCGCTTGGCCCGCCGCTGCGCACGCAGCAAAGCCGCCCGGCGCCTTGCAGCGGGCGGCCACCTGAGTTGCGGCGCGCGGCAATATCGGGCCAGGCCGCGGCCGACCCCCAGGCGCCTGGGGGAAGCCGGCCGGGCCCTCCGGCCGACGGCTCCGCCATCCGAGCGCGCGCGGTGCCCCTTGGCCATCATGAGCCGCCGGCGTGCCGCGTTGTCCGGAGTTTGGCGGGCCGCCAGGCCTCGCTCCATCTTGCAGGCAGCGGCGCCGGGCGCGCGCGCACGATCGCGGCCGCCTGCGCCTGCCGTCGGTCAGGCCGGGCCGCCGGCGTCGGTGGGCACGCGCTTCCCAGGACCGCCCGGCGCCGACGCTTCGAAATTTCTCGGCGTGCTGTTCGCTCAGCAGGTTGAGCTCGTCCCCTTGCGCCCATCTCCCTGGGTCGCTTGCTCCCGTTGGAGGATGACGAGGGGGGGCGCTGATCCTTCGGCAGGCGGAACGGCCCTCCGACGGGGAGCTCGGCGGACGCCCCCAGGCGAAGACTGAGGGGGGGCAAGGGCCTGCAGTGATCATTCAGCAGCTGCTTGCCTCGTGTGTGCCTCTTCACACAGAAAGCTCAAACAGCGGAACACGGGGCTTTGCGAACTAAATTTACGGGGCACAGTAGGCTTGCGTTTTTCTTATTTCTTGACAGCAGCGCAGCCGTTGTGGAATGGTAATCAGTTGCTCATCGCTAGTACAGCCGCAAGTTCTCTGCGGAACCTGTTCATTTTAACATAGAAAGATCCGTCTTCCTGTTGTGATGTGTATCATCTCGAAACCGCATCAAGAGCAATGCTTTTCTTCAACAACTACCCCAACTGCGTTCAGCACCCAAAGCCGTTTCAACAAGTCACTCAACCATCAAACTGCCGTGTTACTAGTTCCGAAACCCTGGATCCGCCAAAATCTTTTCTGCGCAATCCTTCCGTGCGTTTTTCATACTTGACTGGACGCCGGAAGTAAAGGTCGGCTCGCCCGGCCAGAAGGGAATTTTTAACGTGGCCTGAAACATTTTTTGATGATCAGGGCCGCCCACGCACTCGTTGCTAAACGTGGGAGTGCAAGAGATCGGTTGCTGCTGGAACCATTCGCAGACTATCGAGACGGGGTTCTTGTGTTGTGTTGTTGATGCTGCGGGAAGTGGGAGCGGCGGTGGTGGTCGCCGAACTGGTACCTGAATACCTTCTGCTGCCGCTGCTTGAGGCGCTGCTACTGACCCTTGTTGCTCCACCCCAGGCTGGTCCAGTTGTGCCGGCTCCTGTGCTGCAGGTCGTGCACTTACTGCCAGCGTCGTCGCCTGTTCCTCAGAGGAGGAGGGGGACCTGGTATATTGCGGGGCTGGTGGTGGTTCTTGCGGTTCCAATACGATTGCACCCGATGAGGCCACCGCGCTTCCTCTCGATGCGCATCTTGCTGAGGACACTGTAGATGAACCAGCATGGCTTTCATCAGTCTTTTCGCGGAGTAAAGACCCAACATTACGAAAAGCATCTCGGCAAAACGGCTTTAATGGGCAGTTTCGTCTTGGAGTAGCGTCTGGCTGCGCAGTTGCGACGACGAGAGAGGTTGATTTGGCAATTTGAGCCTGCGTGGCGCCTGTGCTAGTTTCACCTTCCAGCTCGCTGATGTATTCGTCCTCGTCTATGATGCCGTCGTCGCTGCTGGACACTAACTCGTGTACTTTTCGGTGGTCTACGACCTGTTTCTGTAGGCCAAGTTGCATAGCTCTCGCTGGCGACGCAAGCTTTTCCAAAACGCTCGTCAGAATCTGCTTGCCCCGAGCAAAGGGCGAGAGAAGGGAAGCATAGGTCGCGTTCCTCGCGGACGAAGATAATTTTGCCGGTGGGGAGTTTGCATTTCCATTTTGATGATTGGTGTCTGCGAACTCTTGTTGTTTTTCTCGGTCGAACGAGGTGCCTATATTTGCGTTGGATGAAGTGGTAGGCTTCGACGTATTAGTATGCGCTGGCCTTCCACCAACAGTCTCGTCCACTGCAGCTGTCGTCAACTCGGTCCTACTTCCATCAAGCTGCGGAGCGGGGTCTGCGATAGAAGTACTGGTGGGCGTCAGTAACGACCTTGTCGTTGCAGCAGAGGCAGCTGGCTTTCCAAAAAGCAGTGTCTCGATTGCATCCTCCAAAGACATGATTCGCGCAGCGACATTTTTGCAGTTTTCTTCCACTTCCCCGAACAAAAAGTCCGTAAAATGATCTCCGTAAAAAATGCACGTTCCATTGCTATTTTCGGAATCGTGGAACGCCGCTGCACGGCTGCCATCACCACGCCGGGGTAGAAGTTCTTTGCTGGCCTGCTCGACAACCATGGCAAGGGAGGTAACGTAAATTTTGAAAGCGGCGGCTTTTGCTCCCTCCGCATGATCTCCGTGGGAGCACGAGGGGCTGAATAGTTGCGCAAGCTCGCCTGTTTCTTCCGCCACTTTCTGCACCACCTCGCGCACCTGCGCGCCGTTGAATCCTCTGTCAATGATGGCTTTGACCAAAATCGTCCAAAATGGGTGCACGAAGGCGCGGTCGGGGAGGATGACGAGATGAGCTTGCGCTCTTTCACAGCCTGTATTTCGTGATGATGATGACGATGATCGGCCAGACATGCCTTTCTTATCTCCAGGGCCGGACCGGAGAATACCTGCCTTTTCATACTCCTCTATCAACTTTCCCAACACGGGCTGCAGTCGTGGAACCACTGCTCGAGCCGAACTATCGCTTCTTATTTTCATCTGTGCCGCGTCGTACAGGTGTAAGTTGGTGCTCGTCTTTTGCGAAAGTGCAAGTACCCCGGGCAGGCCCAGGAGGTCGAGAATTCGGGTTTCCAAATGCTTGTATTGCGGAAGCAATAGCGGCAGGAACTGGGAGGTTGTAGCTGTGTAGACGGTTTGGGACTGCCGGTTGTAATGAAGTAGAAACGTTGATGCTCCTGGAGGAGGCTTGCCTGCGTCGAGCCCGAGCCCGTCTACCTGGTTGCACGTAGTTCTTTTCAAAGTTGTCTCGCCAGCTCCTTCTGCTGCAGCTAAGTCCACAGCCGGTTCGGAAACACCTGATAAGAAAGCGCAACGACTAATTTCGCCTTCTGCCCGTGCGTCATCTCCAGGACCACGGGAGGACGACGATGAAGCGGACGTGCTTGTGCCCTGGATTCTCGCTACCACCGAGTTCGCCTGAGCGGTCGCCAATTCCTTGCCCACTTCCGTAGCTGTATCCTCGGTGTTCGTACCAGCATCGTTTTCTGTTGCAGCGGTCGTTGACACGTTGCTGCCAGGTGCGGGGGGTTCTACGGGTACAGAGCAAACATGATGTACGGGGGGTGAGGTTGCACCACGAGAGGGTACTTCCACCATTAGAGGACCAGGTGACGCGGCTTCGAGGGTTGACTGAAGTCCATCTCCGTGGTCTTCCTCGTGGGCTTCTACAACAACATCTTTGATGGGCGAAAACACGGCCTCCTGAGTGACACTCCCTCCGGTTGGCGACACCATCGGGGAGTTCGCCGGCGAAAAAAATACCACACTCCGACTCGAAGCGGAGCGGCTGCGCGGAGCAACCGATGTTGAATCCATCATCTTGATCGCGACGGGTTGTTGCGAGTTAGCGTCCTGCATCTTGGTGTCTTTCTCAGGAGGACGACACGATGTAGAAAATGAAGCTATGCTGTTGTGGAAAGTAGCGGGCATTGACGCAGAAGCTGTGGCTGACGAAGTTTGTAATTCTCGTGGTGACAAATCGGCTACATGAACATGTACATGATCCTCCGTACCATCAGAAGCGCATGCGTCTACTTTGGGCTGCTGGCGTGTCTCGCTGCTGGCACGACAGCCAAACTCTGGAGTTGCGGCATTGGAGATCAACAGGCTAGTTTGGATCGTTTCTGAAGAGTTTCGCAGCGACGTTGCGGCCCGAACGTCGTTTTCGAACTGCTTTGCAGAGGGAAGACGGCCAGTATCTAAAAACGCGCTGTCATTACGGTCAGATTTTGATTTTGTTGGGGATCTGCACTGCTCGTTTTCGTTTTGTCGTGAGGGAGAGAGGGAGGCGATGTTTCTCGTTCTCCCATCGTTACATATTTCCTTTCGTATAGGCGAAAAGGCTTCATCGTTGGTCAGAACGGTTTCCATTTGCTGACTCGCTTCCGACGCGTTGCTGTGAGACAGTGAAAATTTTTCCTGTTTGGCCTCCGCCTCTCCGGGGACGACAGCGCATAAGGGTTGATGGCAAGCCCGTGCTGATATCAGATATTCGTGGCTTGTCGCTGGCTCTTCTTCGTCATTCAGATTCACCACCGGCGGACCTGAGTTGCTATTTTCCGAAGTAGGTGCAACAACAGCAGCAAGAGCAACTGGCTCACCCTTCGGATGATGAAGAGGTGTTTGAATATTCGTAGTTGCTACACCAATCGCCGGAGGCACTGTTTCACTCCCTGCTACGTCCGTGGGAGGTGAAGTAGGTTGCTTTTCTTCTGCGTCGGGAAGTTGAGGTGCGTCCGGATGATCGGGGGAACTACAGGGTTTCGAATCATGATCCTGCGACGAATCTTCGTCTCGGCCTTCTACCTCCGAAGCCGATTGGCCTTCTTTGCTCGCATTTTCAATTCTGTTGCTAATGTTCGTGTGGTATTCGAAATTGCCGGCGCTGGAGCTGTCGTCTTGCTTTCCAACGAAGTGGTTTTCTGTGATGTTTTCGGCTCCATGCACACGCACGACAGGACCATGTTGTGCAGCAGGATTCCGTCTTCCATTCGTCGTTTCGAACTTCCACAAGTTCACACTTCTGCCGAAAAACAAAACCACTTTGCAGCTCGACTTTTGGATTCTTCGCCTCACTGCATCTGTAATCAGTCGTTTCGCCGCATCGGAACTTGTAGTAGCTCCCGTTACTAAAACCGCGAGATAGGAGATTCTTTTCCAAATTAGTGGCAGGGCGTCAAAGAAAGTAGTACTGCTGCAGGTGGCGACCAGGATTCTCGCGGCGCGGATTGCGCAGGAGGGGGTTGTTGGGCTGGTTGTTGTAGCGTTGAGTTGTAAAACGGCAGGTCGTTGTTCCAACGGAACTTCGCTTTCATCGGCACGTGGGTTTTGTTTTGCCGTCACTGCGCGACCGCGCAGCTCCGGGTCTGCATCTTTATTCCCGTGCGGCGGCCGGGACGAGCTGCAGCTGCTGATTCGTTTGCGCAATCTTTTCGCGACGCTGGTTGCCAAATTTTCGTTGGTTGTCACGATCAGAAACTGTGGACCCTGGGCGGGGGTGCAGCGATGCAACTGGCGGACGCGGAAAAATTCTTGTAGCAGCTGTGTGGGGGAAGGTGGCTGCGGCTTGCTCCTTGTCAGCGGGGACGAAGAGGGTTGTGCGGTAGGTAAACGCGGACTGGTTTCTAGTTTTTCCTGGACCATTTTAAGAACTGCGCCAGTGCGGGCCCGGGCACTGTATCAGGGGCCGTCATTATGTGAGCGCATGCTTGCTGTTCTAGTATAGTATTGATATTGAACAAATGTTCCGAACCTTCGACAGGACAATTTGATGCCGAAGTAGCAGTTGTATCGTATAATTTCGTCAGAGAATGATCCCATTCATCACGCATGTCTGGAACATGGGACTACAACGACTAGCGAAGGTCACTGATCACACGATTATTGAAAAAAGGCATAGGCCGCACAGCCTCTCCAAAATTCAAGCACGCACTTAAACGGAACCCTTGTCCTGGAAGCGGCTGTTTCCATCTCACAAATGCATCTTCAAGAAAAGCTCACGTCGCACTTGGCACGGACACCAGCTGAACAGATGTTCAAATAGTGTAGCCGCTGTTGTTTACAGAATCACGGCCCAGACGGTCATCAAACGCCAACGCGAATTATTCCGGTTCAGCGTGGGCGGCCGCGGGCGTACGCCGAGGCGTAAGCGCGGCGGCCACGGCGGCACGAGGCCATCACAGGCGGCGCAATTTCGGCAGCAGCGGCCAAAAACATGCTGTATTGTGCTTTCTCTGATTGCGGGATGGGGCTTTCCCGGGCGCGAACTCCGCCGCGCGTGCGCTCGCGCGACGGCCTACTGCGGCCGGCCCGTTGGGGCGCGCCCGGGCCCGTCCGGACGAGGAAGGGCGGCCGCCGCGTCATCACAACCGCGGCGGCGGGTTAAGCCAAGGGCACGCCAGCGGCGGCCGGGAGCGAGCGGGGCGCTCGCCCGCGCTTCGTCAACCGCCAGGGCGCGGGGGGCTCGGCCGAAATCGTGCAGCGGGAAGTCGTATATTTTTTTGATGCTGCGACCCATCGGCGCCCCACCCCGCGGTAAGAACGGCAGACGGGATCCGGTCCACCTAGCTGTCGTGGCTTGGATCTCACGGGCCGGGCCAGGTCGGCGACCTACACCGACGCGCCGCGCCCTGCTTGTTCAACAGGGTCAGATCAACTCCGCAGAGCGACGTCTGGCAGGGGGTGAAAATGGAAACGTTTTTCGGTCTTCTACCATGGCGCCTATAATCACTTTCGAGCAGACACAACAAGTCTCGAGCATGAACTAGATCATCATCTGACAATATTGCCGTGAGGCCCGCAAGCCGACACTCAAATCTCATCTCCTCTGACATTTTAGAAGAAAATCTTAGCTCATCATGTGCTCCACAGTCGCTCTTACTTTGTGTAGTGCTCAAAGGCCTGTTGGGAAGACACACTCGTCGTCGCAACATCGCGCGTGAGCCAACAGCACGTGCTGCTCAAGCACACAAAATATCTATACGTATGTATTTGGGAAGCCATCTATCAGAGCAATAGCACGGGCCGCTGTGGTCTGCCAAACGCAGCTGCCGCGCCAACGCAGCGGCCTCACCTCCGCGGCCCTGCTTGCGGAAAGCAACAGAAAGTGCGCAGGGCGGCCTATGGCCGGCGGAAGCAGGGCCCTCGGCGCAGCCCTGCATTCGCCAGAAGTGCGGCCACAGGGGCATGCGAACAGCCGCAGGGGCGGCAATATCCGCCACAGCGCCGGCCCAAGAAAGTTCCAAAGGCTCGCGCTGCACAACCAGCCGGCGCGCGCGGCACTAAGACTGTTCACTGCCCGGCCCGCCGGCCGGCGCAATGCCGGGGCGGCTCGAACGAAGCGCGGCGAGCCGGCCCGCGCGATGCGCCCAATTCTTCACCGGCCACCTGGGGCGAGCGCGAGGGGCTTCCCGGCATACTATTCAACATACAGGGAGGGCAGCAGCGGCCGCGGTTAACACGCCAGGCGGACCGACGCAATTGTCTTATCGTACTCAACCCCGTACACGTAGCCGACCCTGCTGCGGATTCGGTCGGCCCCGTCCATCTGGCCGGGCAAGTGGGTACCAGCGCCGTCGCCGGGTCGATGTGTGCGCAGCCTTTCCCTGTTCGGGCGTAGTCACAAGCGACGGCGCCGACTTGCAGGGGCGGTTGGTGACGAAGGTGCAACACCGTGGCCGTCATGGGGGGCGGCGTAGTAGAGTGTTTCTCTACATTGGCCTCACCGTCGCCACGGTTTCTACACGCACCAATACAGAGTAGCTACGCACACCAAAAGGGCCACGGCAGTTGCGTTGCAAGCTTCCTTTCTTCCGGAGGGCTACATCTTGTTTTTCAACAGTAAGACCAGCCCAGCGGCGATCCGACGATGAGGTAAAAGTTGACTAACGTTGCTCAATTGGAGATGAACATTCTGAAGCTGATTCTGACATCGCCTTTCAATACAAGATCCTCTCAACAGGGCACACTCATTTATCACGGAGGCGGCCCCGCCTCCGCCATATGCGCGTCGCTTTAAAAAGAACGCTTGAAGACGCCCGTGCCAAAGTCCCACAGTCGCTCCTACGTCGCATTTGACACTCGAAGCGCGACACACTCACGGACGCTCGCCCTTGACGGGCCGCCCGCCGAGAAGCCCTCTTCTGGCACTCAAAGAAAGTTTCTCGGAGACCGCGTCGGCGCAGAGACGGCGCGTATTTGTGCCGGTGACCAGAAAATACGCGTAAACATGGAGGACAACCAGCTGCGCAACGAAACAGAGGCACCGTGGCTCTGGTTCTTTCAGCACGAAGGCAAAACTCGATGGCCAGACAAGCAGGGCCCGCAGCGGTACTACCGCGGCCCTCTAGCCGACTAGGAGCTGGTGGGGCAGCTGCGCCAAACACTGCAGAGCGGCGCCCCGATCGCTGCATGTCGGGCCGGGCGCGGCGGAAGGCCGCGTAGAAAACAACCAGCGCTGGCCACAGGGCGAAGGCGTTGCAGCCGCCCGCCGAAAATAAAACTGATCCTACGAGCGACCACTCTTGGCGCTGCTTGGCAGGAATCCGTCCAGCGATGCGGCGCAGCCGGGTTCTTCCTCCATACTTACCACGCTGCCGCAAAACCGGGGCGAGGGAGCTCGTGCGCCGAGGCCGGGCGGCGCAGCGGGCCGGGCGATGGCATGGCGCCGGGCGCCTTCTGTAGGGCGGCGGAGTCTCCGGTCGGTTCCGATTTTGACATGCGCGCGCGTCATTAATTTCCTGGACTTGCTTGAAAGCTTAGCGCCACGGCAGATGCACGCGCCAAGCCTTTCGGCCAGCGGCACGCGCACAGCCTCCCGGCAGCCTGTGAAGCAAGCGGGAGAAGGACGGCGCTAGCGCTGACGCACGGCGGCTGCTCCGTGCGTGTCGATAACCCGTTGACCAGCCTTGTGTCGTGAAATTCAGCGGAGTACACAGGATTTGACGATCGCAAAAGTCCAGCTGTGCACGCAGAAAAGCACGACCGGACAATGCGCGAGGCATCTTCTCTTTGCACCTGCTAACTTGGTTTTGCCTTATAAAATTTGTTTTTCAACGCTAGACATCATTTTCATTCCGCTCCTCACAACTGCGCATCTCCCTGTTTTTCCTCTCGTGCACCATTGGCAATTTTCACTTGTGCTTGATTGACATTTGTGTTAGATACTGTTCTCACACCCACTCTCATCTGCTACTCGTGCCGGTGCGGATCTCAATACCGCAAAAATTTAGTTATACCGTCCTCATCTTCATGTTTGTCGAACGTGACGATCAAATCGTCACGATTCGGGCGCCGAGGAGGCCGGGCTTCAAGCTTTAGAACAGACGGCGTGTCCTGACCCCGCGCGAAGGGAGGTGTGCTCGCACTGGGACAAAGCTAAGCGAACAGGAACACCAGAGTACTGCTCTGACTGCACATGTCAGGTGCTGCTGCTGATGAGCTGGAGGAAAATCCTCCAGACGACCTTGTCCTGGAGGAAAATCCTCCAGACGACCTTGGGCTGGAGGCTGAGCTGGAGGAAAATCCTCCAGACGACCTTGGCCTGGAGGAAAATCCTCCAGACGACCTGGCCCTGGAGGAAAATCCTCCAGTGGCCCTGGAGGAAAATCCTCCAGACGCTGCGGCCCTGGAGGAAAATCCTCCAGACGACCTTGGCCTAGAAGCTGAGCTGGAGGAAAATCTTCCAGACGACCTTGGCCTGGAGGAAAATCCTCCAGACGACGACCTGGGCCTGGAGGAAAATCCTCCAGACGCTGTGGCCCTGGAGGAAAATCCTCCAGACGATCTGGGCCTGGAGGAAAATCCTCCAGACGACCTTGCCCGGGATGAAAATCCTCCAGAAGCTGTGGCCCTGGAGGAAAATCCTCCAGACAACCTTGGGCTGGAGGCTGAGCTGGAGGAAAATCCTCCAGACGACCTTGGGCTGGAGGAAAATCCTCCAGACGACCTTGGCCTGGAGGAAAATCCTCCAGACGACCTTGGCCTGGAGGAAAATCCTCCAGAAGCTGTGGCCCTGGAGGAAAATCCTCCAGACAACCTTGTCCTGGAGGAAAATCCTCCAGACGACTTTGCCTTGGAGGAAAATCCTCCAGACGACCCTGGGCTGGAGGATGGGCTGGGGGGAAATCCTCCAGACGACCTTGGCCTGGAGGAAAATCCCCCCCGCCAGAAGCTGTGGCCCTGGACGAAAATCCTCCAGACGACCTTGTCCTGGAGGAAAATCCTCCAGACGACCTTGGGCTGGAGGCTGAGCTGGAGGAAAATCCTCCAGACGACCTTGGCCTGGAGGAAAATCCTCCAGACGACCTGGCCCTGGAGGAAAATCCTCCAGTGGCCCTGGAGGAAAATCCTCCAGACGCTGCGGCCCTGGAGGAAAATCCTCCAGACGACCTTGGCCTAGAAGCTGAGCTGGAGGAAAATCTTCCAGACGACCTTGGCCTGGAGGAAAATCCTCCAGACGACGACCTGGGCCTGGAGGAAAATCCTCCAGACGCTGTGGCCCTGGAGGAAAATCCTCCAGACGATCTGGGCCTGGAGGAAAATCCTCCAGACGACCTTGCCCGGGATGAAAATCCTCCAGAAGCTGTGGCCCTGGAGGAAAATCCTCCAGACAACCTTGGGCTGGAGGCTGAGCTGGAGGAAAATCCTCCAGACGACCTTGGGCTGGAGGAAAATCCTCCAGACGACCTTGGCCTGGAGGAAAATCCTCCAGACGACCTTGGCCTGGAGGAAAATCCTCCAGAAGCTGTGGCCCTGGAGGAAAATCCTCCAGACAACCTTGTCCTGGAGGAAAATCCTCCAGACGACTTTGCCTTGGAGGAAAATCCTCCAGACGACCCTGGGCTGGAGGATGGGCTGGGGGGAAATCCTCCAGACGACCTTGGCCTGGAGGAAAATCCCCCCCGCCAGAAGCTGTGGCCCTGGACGAAAATCCTCCAGACGACCTTGTCCTGGAGGAAAATCCTCCAGACGACCTTGGGCTGGAGGAAAATCCTCCAAACGACCCTCGGCTGGAGTATGGGCTGGGGGGAAATCCTGCAGACGACCTGGGCCTGGAGGGCCCAAAAACCTCACTGCCACCAATGCCCCAACGAGGCCCGTTTCGCTGCGCTCCCAGCGAGTATAGCGCGCAGAAAAGACCAAATAGTGGGTCCAAAATCCCTGTCCCTCGCCGGTGTCCCGGCCGCTGCCGTTTTTGTGCGCTCCCAGCGAGCATAGCATGCAGAATAGGCCAAATAGTTGGTCCAAAAAACCCGCTTCCCCCAATGCCACAACGAGGGCTCTCTCGGTGCGGCCCCAGCGAGCACACCGTGCAGAGTAGGCCAAATAATGGGCCCAAAATCCCTGCCCCCCAACAATGCTCCAACCACGGCCGTTTTTGTGCGCTCCCAGCGAGAACAGCGTGCGGAATAGGCCAAATGTTGGATCCAAAAACCCAGCCCCCGCAATGAGGGCCGTTGCTGTGCGCTCCCAGCGAGCACAGCGCGCGGAATAGGCCAAATGGGGGCCCGAAAATCTCTGCCCCGCATAAATGCCCCAATTGCTGCCGTTTTTGTGCGCTCCCAGCGAGCACAGCGTGCAGAATAGGGCAGGCAGTAGGCTGAAAAAGCCTCGCTGCCACCCCTGCCCCAACGAGGGCCGTTTCGGTGCGCTCCCAGCGAGCACAGCGTCCAGAATAGGCAAAATAGTGGGGCGGAAATCTTTGCCCCTCGCAAATGCCCCAATCGCTGCCGATTTTGTGCGCTCCCAGCGAGCATAGCGTGCAGAACAGGCCAAATAGGAGGTCCAAAAACGGCGCTTCCATCAATGCCCCAAAGAGGGCCGCTTCGCTGCGCTCCCAGCCAGTACAGCGTGCAGAACAGGCCAGATAGTGAGTCCAAAATCCCTGGCCCCCGCCGATGTCCCGGCTGCTGCCGTTTTTGTGCGCTCCCAGCGAGCATAGCATGCAGAATAGGCCAAATAGTGGGCCCAAAAAAACCGCTGCCCCCAATGCCACAACGAGGGCTCTCTCGGTGCGCTCCCAGCGAGCATACCGTGCAGAATAGGCCAAATATCGGGCCCAAAATCCCTGCCCTCCACCAATGGTCCAATCACGGCCGTTTTTGTGCGCTCCCAGCGAGCACAGCGTGCGGAATAGGCCAAATACTGGATCTAAAAACCCCGCCCCCACAATGAGGGCCGTTTCTGTGCGCTCCCAGCGAGCACAGCGTGCGGAATAGGGCAAATGATGGGCCGGAAATCTCTGCCCCTCGTAAATGCCCCAATCGCTGCCCTTTTTGTGCGCTCCCAGCGAGCATAGCATGCAGAAGAGGCCGAATAGTGGGCCGAAAGACGCCGCTTCCGCCAATGTCCCAACGAGGCCCGTTTCACTGCGCTCCCAGCGAGCACAGCATGCAGAATAGGCTAAATAGTGGGTCCAAAAACCTCGTTGCCACCAATGCCCCAACGAGGCCCGTTTCGCTGCGCTCCCAGCAAGCATAGCACGCAGAAGAGGCCAAATTATAGGGGGTCCAAAAAACCCGCTGCCCCAAATGCCACAACGAGGGCTCTCTCGGTGCGCTCCCAGCCAGCACACCGTGCAGAGTAGGCCAAATAATGGGCCCAAAATCCCTGCCCTCCACCAATGCTCCAATCACGGCCGTTTTTGTGCTCACCCAGCGAGCACAGCATGCGGACTAGGCGAAATGGTGGGTCCGAAAACCCCGCTCCCCAAATGAGGGCCGTTTCTGTGCGCTCCCAGCGAGCACAGCGTGCGGAATAGGCCAAACAAATGATGGGCCGAAAATCTCTGCCCCTCGTAAATGCTCCAATCGCTGCCCTTTTTGTGCGCTCCCAGCGAGCATAGCACGCAGAAGAGGCCAAATAGTAGGCCCAAAGACGCCACTTCCGCCAATGTCCCAACGAGGCCCGCTCCACTGCGCTCCCAGCTAGCATAGCATGCAGAATAGGCCAAGTACAGGCATGGGGCGTCGCTGCCTCCTGAAAGGAAGGAAATGCATGGGCCATCTGTCAGGCCGCATGGAATGGCCTCGCCGTTTCGGGCGAATGAAAAAGCCGGCCCCGGCCCGGGGGTGGACGGAGGGAAAGCGACAGGCCGCCATCTGGCATGCCGCATGGAATGGCCTCGCCGTTTCGGGCGAAAAAGCCGGCCCCGGAGGTGGAGGGAAAGCGACAGGCCGCCATCTGTCAGGCCGCATGGAATGTCCTCGCCGTTTCGGGCGAAAAAGCCGGCCCCGGAGGTGGGGGCGGGAAAAGCGACAGGCCGCCATCTGTCAAGCCGCATGGAATGGCCTCGCCGTTTCGGGCGAAAAAGCCGGCCCCGGAGGTGGGGGAAAAGCGACAGGCCGCCATCTGTCAGGCCGCATGGAATGGCCTCGCCATTTCGGGCGAAAAAGCCGGCCCCGGAGGTGGAGGAAAAGCGACAGGCCGCCATCTGTCAGGCCGCATGGAATGGCCTCGCCGTTTCGGGCGAAAAAGCCGGCCCCGGAGGTGGAGGAAAAGCGACAGGCCGCCATCTGTCAGGCCGCATGGAATGGCCTCGCCGTTTCGGGCGAAAAAGCCGGCCCCGGAGGTGGAGGAAAAGCGACAGGCCGCCATCTGTCAGGCCGCATGGAATGGCCTCGCCGTTTCGGGCGAAAAAGCCGGCCCCGGAGGTGGAGGAAAAGCGACAGGCCGCCATCTGTCAGGCCGCATGGAATGGCCTCGCCGTTCTGATCAGGGGGTGCGCGTACCCCCTATGCAAGGCGGATCACATGCCGACGCTGCTGCTCAATCCACAAGAGCATGACCTGCCGCCGAAGAAGCAGTGCGCAGGAAAAATTTCTTTTGTAACATTATTACGTCCTCGCATGTCTTCATCGGAAAGGAAAAGGATTTCATACACTGTCGAACAAATCGAAAATAGTACGTAGGTTGAGGTTGTTGCGGTAGCGCCACTTCGAGCACACGCCTGCGTCAGTGCAAGTAACTGTTGACAGTGACGTGCTGTTGCTCCTCAGCCTCAGGCCTCAAGATTGTCAAACTAAAGCCCTATAATTCTTCCGTCCAATGTTTTCAAAAAGTCGTGCAAACCGAGTTTGCGCTCGTTCGAATTGGGAGTCCTCGACCTCGCCACGAAGGCGTTGAAGTGAATGACTTTTGTTCACGTTCGCTCGGAAAAAATATATGCTACTGCGAAAAATTATTGCCTGCTGAAACTAACACTAAAGCTCCCAGAAGTAGTGTCCACCGCGAGCTGGCGAAACAAGAAATATAAAGTGGACGCAACTACAGTGAAAAGCATATACAAAAATTGTTATTTAACGAAACAGGGCTTCGGCTTTCCCGTATGAATTTCGCGTAGGAAAATTACAATCAGAAATATCAAGTTCAAGTCGTATCAAATAAAAGGTCCTTTGCAAGGCAAAAAATCACGCGCCGACGACGTGTCTCGAAACGACAAGCACGAGTTATGGCGTTCTCAACCGTTACACTCTCAGTTACTGTTACATGGATTTTTAATGCAAGAATAGCACAGGAGGTGAGCGGGAGAATCTTGCGCGTCTTGCATTACAGATCTGGTGCGGATTCTAGTGCTATTTGGCGCGTCGAGAATTCGTCATGCGAAGTAGCTTGATCGTGGCGGTGTTGATAGTGATTTGGCATGACAAATCATGTACGTAACAGTTGAGAATGTAACGTTTGAGTCCGCCCCATACGAATTCGTCAAAGTCAATGGTGCCGCTTCGGTCAGCGTCCACTTCCACCAGCATCTCCTGAACTTCTTCTTTCGTCAAGTCCAATCCGAAACTTTCATTGAACATGGTCTTTAGCTCGGCCAAATCCAGCTGACCACTTTCGTCATCGTCAAACGTTTTGAACAATACCTCCAAAATGGCGGTTTCCAGACCGGTCATTTTCATTTTCTCGTCCACCGGCTGCTGCTGGTGATTTTTCGTTGCGGCTGGTGGTGCACCTCCAGGAGGACCCTCTTCTCCTTCATGCTTGTCGTGTGCGTCTTCTGCTTTACTATCTTTGTTCTCAGCAGAAGTTGTACTACTGTCCTCTTTTGTATGAAAATTCGTGGTTGAATATTTTTGGATGACCTCCGCGAGTTTCTGCATCAATTCCCCATCCTCTTCTGCGATTTTCTCAACATTCCTCCCCGCTTCCAGCTGCGCCTTTACCGTCGCGATGGTCCTTTGCAGGCTGGTATGCATTGCAAATAGGGCTGGGTCTGGATCTGTGATATACGAATGAATGTGGAGGACAGCGGGATCCGTAATGCGTATGAATACGATTGGCCATAAGTTTCTTTGTCATGCTGTGAATCTCAGTTTGGCTTTGGCATGCAAATGAAGTTCTTGGTGCTGTCAAACATACCAGCAGGCGAAAAATTTGTGATACGCCCACGCCATACAAAACATCGCTCTGTCATGCGAGACCCAGCAGCAACAGATGAAATTCGCTGCATCCACTTTCCAGACCCAGACAGATTTGTAATTCATAGCTGGCGTTCAGCCGCTTCCAAGCGACGACCGACAAAACGTTGCTGGTGCCATCCAGTTTCAGGGTGGCGTCGTTCGCCGCGCGGGCGTACAGCTCGTGCATGGTCACCGCGGGAAACACGAGTTCCAAAACGTCAAAAACGGTTTTCTTTTCGTGCACGAAAACTGCTCCGACGTTGATCAGCTCACAGGGGTATGACTTGCAAATATGTCCTCTGCGTCTGGAAAGAACTTGTAACGCCGCGGGCTGGACAAAAATCATGAGGACATCTCAGTTGATGACTACCAAGCATGACAAATTTTTGAGTTGCAGCAGCTACGGCGTGGCTTTTTGTTGTGCATGGTAAGCTGCGTTTCTCCTTCTGCATGACAGAAAAAAGGTGTGTTTGGATAAAACGTGCAGGACAGACTTGAGATTTTTCATGCTGGCCGAGCATGTTGACAAACACAAACCTCGGAAGGTCCTTCCACACCTAGACACATTAATTTGCAACTGATAATGCCGACTCGCCAATGATGTGCACCCCGAGTATCTGTCCCGCCTTTAGGTCCTTCCCGCTTTCTTGCTTCTGCGCCATGCGCGTAGCCACTACCAGTTTGAGGAAACCTACCTCCTGACTCACAATGCCACGCACGCTCGCGCCGAACGGGATCGCCACCGTCGTAATGGCTTCCTGGCCGTATTTCGTAACGGCTTCCTTTGTATCAACTGCAAAAATGTCTGGGTCTGGAAAGACGGAACTTGTGATGCGCATCTCACAACACACAAAAATCTCCCATGCGTAGACAGCAAGAGTTGCCCACTTTTGTCACCGAAAAAATAGGCGATTTGTGATGCGGATTAGGCATCGACGCAGCTTCTCAAAACCTGTAATGCTAGACCTTGCTTGCCAGACCTTCCAGGTCATGGAAAAACAGCGTGACAAAAATCTGCATCCTTCCAGACCCAGACATTTTTGCAATGCATACTTTGTCGTCAGGCCGGAGTAGGCGAGCTCCGGGATGGTCCAAACCACGTAGCCAGAGGCCTTCTCTATCCAAGAAAAAAACGTTGTTAGTGTAAATTTGTGATGCGCAGCATGCAAATTGATTGCGCCTGTCATGCTGAGCCTGCATAGTAGAAGGGCTCACTCAAGGGCGTTTCGCGTACTATCTGCGCATGACAGGTTTTTGCTGTCATGCGTGACATATTTGTCAATGTCATGCTAATCCTCCAAGAAAGTTACACCTACAATCCTTTTTTCTTGGATATTTTCTACGGGCTTACTACTAGACGGCTTGCTGGTGTTTTTATTAGCTGCTTGCTGTTCCCCTTCGTGCGTGCTGATGCTGTGCGAGCTAGGTGTTCCCTATGAGAGTGCACAACTCCCCCTCGCCCTCATTTGTATAGCATGAACGGCAATACAAGCACCAGCAAGTAGAATGCCGGTTTTGCATGACAAATTTGCATTGGATTGTCGTGCTATTTGTGCTACCAGAACTTGTCATGCAAACAGTGCCAAGAGGCAACCAATGGGTGGATTGGGTATTTTGCATGACAAATGAGGGGAAGGGGGAATTGTGCACTATCATATCCCACCACCCCCCAGTCGCGCGGCGGACGACTGCACAATGTGCAGGACCGCGCGTCTAGCCATGTCCTGACCCTGCGTGGCAAGCCCAGCGCCGGCCACGTCTCCAACCGCGTAGATCCGGGCACGGAGGTCCGCGAGAGCTAAATCGTTGGCCTTGATTTGTTCCGCTTTTGCTGCATCTACAGTGGCGGTTTTCTCGTTGTTCTGGCTGTTTTCCTTGTGGTCCTCGCCGCCTTTATTTTCCGGTTCCTTCTTGTTCGGGGTGCTGACCACTTGCTGGGTCACTTTATATATGCATTGCAAATATCGATTTGGGTCTGGAATAAACTTGCAATGCTAGTAGTAAAAGGTGGATAATGGCAACAATTTCGAATGCAGCCCAGCATGACAACTTTTCGGAACGCTTTCTCCGCATGAGAAACTGCGTTTTTGCATGACAAAAATGGCTGCCACGTTTGCTGGTTATGCAATACAGATCTCCCGGGAACGGAATTTACATGTAGAGCTAGCATTACAAATTCCAACTTTCCGCCAGACCCAGAAATATTTGCATTTGATATTATCCACGGATATAAAATTTCCGCGGCCGATGTCAATCTTCAGTTTCTCCAGACCAAGCCCTTTCACATTGCCCTCGCGCCCCATGCATTGCAGGACACAGTCCACATTGTCCAGTTGAAATTTCTCGTCTTTGTTTTTCACAAAAGCGACACAACCTGTTTTCGCTTTTTGACTTGGATGTCCAGTTTCTTCTCCTTCTTCGATTCCCGCCGAAGTTTTTTCGACCACCGTGCCCCAATGAAACGTGATACCCACCTCCTTCATTTTGGTCTTCAACAGCTCCTGTAGGTCCTCATCCAAAACTTCGGCAATGGACTTTCCCCGCACGATATCAAATGTAAAAATGCCTGGGTCTGGAAACTTGTGATGCTGGTTGGCGTATCATGAGGCGGCCACAAGTGCTGGCTCAGCATGACAAGTTTCTGAGCTCCTAGGTGTTGCCTATTCTGCATGACAAACTGCGCTTCTGCATCACAGCAAAACGGAGCTCTTGCGTAACGTGCATGACAGATTTAAGAGTCATGCCAGACAAGCATGACAAACGTGAATTCTTCCAGACCCAGACATTTTTACATTTGATACACGACCACATGAACCTCGCTTCCCAACTGCGCGAAAATTTGAGCGTACTCCACACCGATTATGCCCCCACCGAGGACCACCACTTTCTTAGGTAAATACGCGATGGAACGAATACTGTCGGAGCAGTAGCAGAAAGGGAGCGAGAAATCCACCGGAGGTCTCCGCACACCGCACGACCCTGTGGCCAGAACGCAAAACTCACAGTGCACCATCTGGCCTGCCGTGTGTAAATCTTTTGCAGCAGCTGCTGCCGTCGAATTCGTCATTTTCACTTGGATCTTGATCGGCGCCCGCCCGCCGGCTCCGCCGAGCGATCCGCGCGTCTGGATCATGCTGCGACTTTTGCTCAACTTGACTTTGTTCTCTTTCTTCGCTTCATCTGCCTCGTCTTTCGTTGGGTTTTTCTCCGCAGGCTTTTCTGCTGTAGTTTCTGTTGCTGGAGATTGAGAAGCATCCATTTGTTCAGGGCTTTTAGAATGCTTCTCCACCTGCAGCTCCATAGCCTCAATTTCTGGCTCATCATACACGAACTCGGCGCTCCCCCGCAACACTTCGATCCGCAGCAGCGTTGTCAATTGACTAGCACCGCGTTCGGCCGTCATCGCTACGCGACTCAGGATCTTCGAGATGCCGGGCCATTTGTCAGTGTCCGTTTTGTTCTCTTTACCACTACTATCCGCCGTAGTAGTCATCATCGCGGCTCCCGCGGCGACCAGCTGGTCGGGGTGGTGGGCGGCCTCGCGGAGGCATTTGGAATGTCCCCCGGTGGGCAGATATCCGGTGTAAAAACGTCCTCACGCTCACCTGATAAAGTTAAAATAAGAACTTTGCCACACAAATCAGTGGAACTTCTTGGGGGTGACGCATCCTCCTGTAGTTGTAGCGTAGCTTAGCGTGGACTACTACAGCCGCGGATCACACAAGCATCTGCTATGATCCTGTTTACAACATGATACAAGTTTATCAACACGCGACTACATCAATAAATGGTGCCTCTCGTGATAGATGGGGATGCGCATTTTATTTACAAACGTTCCTGTATATGCAAATCTGCATGACCACAACTACCGGATCGTGGGATCGTTTTTCCTCAGGATAGGAGTCCGTGAAGGGAAAACAGAGGGTCGATAACGCATACGGTCTTGCCGCTGGTGGCACCGTATCGAATGCAAAGTTGTCTGGGTCTGGAAAATAAGTAAGTGGAACTTGTGTTGCATGTCTCGCGTTGTTATAAAAATCTGTCTTGCTCTTGCGACGTAGCCAGCAAAGACATTGCTCTCTTGTCATGCAAAGACGCAATTTCTTGTCATCCGTGGTTCTACGTATCAGATTTTTTAGACGGGGTCAAGGGAAAATATCACGCTTGTTGGCTGCACTTGAAAGCACCAGACATTCCAGACAGGTTTGGAATGCATACAGCGTCGTAGGCCGCTTTGAGGCCAACCGGGCCGCCACCGAGAACAGCGACGTCAAAATATCCTGTGTAAAAACATCCCCACAAGTCTCCTGCATGGTGAGAAAGAAATAAATGTTTCTCATGCGGAGCCACTTGAGACGCATTTTCTAGAGCTGATTTGAAATTTCAATTTGTAATGCTCGAAGCAGCATGAGACGCTCGATTTGTGATGCCGGCGCACAACTAGCTCGACGCGATAACAACATTGCGAGCCAAAAGAACTTGTCATGCGCAACAGCCAAAGCTTGCTGATTTCTCTTGAAGAAATCCCAACTTGACTTCTGTGGAGACGTTTTTACATTAGAATACAAAATGCAGAAAGTCGTCCGACGACGAGGGTAGTACGGCAGCTCCCGGGGGGGAACCGGCGTCGATGGTCATCTTGTTTTTTTGTGTGCAAAAGAAGTTTGGTTCTACTCGTATTTATTCGACTTCTTCAAGTAGGAAACAGCAACTATTCTATTTACGCATGTTTAAAATAAATGTCGGGAACAATTATACGATCACACTAGCGAAGTAGAGTCACGACGACTAACTTCTCCTCTGCGTGAAGAAATAAATGCCGAAATGAGAGGACAAGTGCATCCAAAAACCGCAGCGTTGGAGCAAAAATGCCGAGGAATCACCGACGTCTTGGTCTTCCCTTGTAACGGCAAATAACCGAGTAGAGCAACAATGAATGCTCGTTTACATGATCGATGTGTGGTCCCGGAACCGAAGAACTTCTTCGGATACTCGTCTGCGAATAACCGATACTATTTCATGTGACTAGACAGCACACGACGCGCCCGTATTTATTCATGTGATAGACAGCGCACCGATCATAATACCGACTTCACTTTTAGTCGACACCGATTAATATTTTGCGACTTGATGGCAAAAAGGGGATCTACAACTTGATGAAATAAATCACCTCAAGAACAAAAGACATTTGGCCTCGTCCCTAATGTGCTGGCTGTACTAGTTCTTTCGGGCTTTTTTTTTGTTTTGTTTTGGCGCTGCTATACTTATAACGATGCGCCGTGTTGTATCAAAATAGGCAAAATCGCAGACACAAGTCTGCTTCATATCCGCCTATGTAAAATAGGCAGAGGAGGAGGGGGCAAAAATGTAGAGATTTTCATTCTGAAATAAAGCAGTCAACTTGGCTTTGCTTCTTCGTTCTCTCCTCTCACCATATAACAGAATTCCAGAACAATGCAGTACTTGTAAATCTTGCACGTCTGTAGCGAAGCGGGGTATAATGCGCTTATAATTTCGTATTTCTAATGCACACGACCCTGTGTTGAGGACGTCAAATGGGTTGAAAATGAAGAAGACGTCGAACGCGCGCGTCAAGTACCCTAACCTAGAATTGGCGCGGTGCTCTTCTTATGCAGCTGATTTGCAAATCTATTGCCAGGTAGTTCTACCAGTAGTACTCGTAAAAGAAAAATCTCGTCATAGACTTCGATGGTCGGGCTGGATGATATTTCAACATGGCTTGATGATAGTTCAACCAGAACTAGTTTCGTTGTCCGAGGACTCCTGGTGGTCCTTGTTAAAAATTTGTGGTTGCGAAGATGAATGATAAAAGTCTACTACACTCGCATGCTGGCAGCTTCTGCGCAAACAATGACAATCATTGATTTTTGGGTTATTTACAAGGCTGCAAGAGGTGGTTGCGAGCGTTTACTTTGATTTTCAACGATACGTTTATACTACCATCGTAAAGAAGTAGACCAACTCGGTCGACGTAGCGGGGACTGCTAAAACTTCTGCGGAGGAGCGACCGGTCTGTTTAAATGCTGGCAAGAAAGCGATAGCACCACCCAGTTCGTCCGGGTGCAATTCTTTTGCGGAGGTCCATGGGGCCTACGCCATCCCTTCGCCTTCCATCTGCCGCCACGCGTCTTGTACTCGCCTCTCCTTGCTATGCAGCAGACACGCTTTACAACACTCCCACGACCACCGTAGCACAACGCGCATACAAAAAATGAGAGAGTATCTACGCAATTCAGAGAAAGCTGTGCTGATGCATGTCTTTTACAGTCGTCATCGGAGGCCTGCGGACATATTAGTACCATATCGACTGCGGAACATATGGTGTAGTTTCGTAAATGAACATAAAAACCTCTACTAAAATATTACTTATTCGCTTTCGCATACCCATCAGGAGCGATAGACCCATGCTGCATGACTGATGCTGAAAGAGGGCACTGAACAATACACCGACAACCCGGGCCTTTGTCACAGTACACGTTAGCAACTACGCAAGAGGAGAACGGCCCTCGTCCCTGTACAGGTGCACTAGCAGGGGCGTGCTGTGCTGGTCGTGTGAGGCGTGTGCTGTCTTGCTGCACGATAAGCGCAGAGATATAACCTTTCTGCCATATATGCTCCGCACCCGCAAGCGAGTGCGCCCACCCCCGGAACAGCAACTGCACATCCGGTCGCTGCCGATACTACAGTACATCCGGCCCCGAGGATAGCGGCCCTTGCACACCACTTTTTAATGTGTAGTGCACAAAAACCGCCAACATGAAGCCATAGATTTCGACGTAGAACTAGATCCACCATTTCCCGCTCATATGACGGACCGTTGCACACGGGGCACCGCAACGATCCCCACTTCTTTCGACACTCCCCCGCGCACGGCACGCATACAAAGTGTGGCTTTTGCTGTCCGTCACTTGTCACTGCAAAACACATTTTCTTCATGCGGTCCGCCGGAACGTCCTCCAAACAAATGGGGCATTCTTTCACATTGTCCTCCAAACAAATGGGGAATATTGCACCTCGTCCGGCAACATCGCCAGCTGCGGAGGAAGAAGCGCCGGGAGTCGCGTTGGAGGAAGAAGCTGCCGGAGGAAGTGCCGGGGTGCCGGAGGAAGAAGCTCCGGAGGTAGAAGCCGGTCCGTTCGTCGCTGGCGGCTTTACTCGACCTCGTAGCCGATCCGAGCTCCTAGAAGCCGGTCCGTTCGTCGCTGGCGGCTCCACTTGACCTCGTGGCCGATCAAATCTCCTACCGGCTCCACTCGACGACGTCGTGGCCGCTGCTTGCACTGATGGCTCACCGGTGAGGACCCCCTGTCGAGACCACACTCCGGGCGATTTCGCCCTTGTCTGTGACGCCTGAAGCTGGAGTGCGTGCGCACCTGCAGGAGGACTACAGCAGGAAAAAAAGCCTGCCGCGACGAGACTCACCGCCGTATGCAGAACAAGCTGGCGCAGGCGAAGCTGTGAGCAGCGACAAGATGAACAAGAAAACGTCATCTTTGGTTGTGGATTATACCTCTACTCGGAGCAGTAGTTTCTGTGTTCTTATTGGTGTCTAGGAATAGAGTTGCAGCAAGATCAATGAGAAAAAAGTGTTTGTACGGGTAAAAGCCTTCCGGTGCTGTGGGAACAATCATGAAATTGCACTGTATACGGCCACATTTTACAAAAACCGGACTGAGTACTGAATTACCTCCGATGTTGGAGGTCCCCAGCCCCACACGATCCCGGGAAATATGCATGGTGATCTCATTTTCAACACCGATAGTTGCAGTTTTTCACCATTTGAAATTTGATCTCATTTCCATTTCGGAAGTGGGCCCAACATGCGGATCTGGATTTTCCGCCCATGCGGTCAGCGGACACACTGTAGAAAAACATTATATTTTCAAGATCCAAAGAGCAACACAAATTCACGAGCTGTTTTCACGACCAATAATGGACCATTTAGATCGGTGCGACAAATTGTAAACCGATGGACGTCGTGCTTATTCTTTCGCGGGCAACTTCTCTTCACGAGGGAGCAAAGTCATGCAGCTGTACATAGAGTCTGGCAGGAGCTGCGCAGAGAGTCATTATTTCTGGAAGTAGGGCTGCAAAAATTGGTGGATCTTCATCTGTCTGTGCTTACTTTGGGTAAGCTATTTCATCTCGCTTCATCACGCAGAACTCCCATCCGCCGCTACGTTCCTTCAGCCCAGTTCTGTCTCTGGATGAAAAAAAACGGGCTTTATTCGGGCTTATTCTTTCTTTTGGCTCTGCTATACCTATAACAGGGCGCCGTGCAAAATAGACAGAGGAGAAGGGGGCAAAAATGTATAGAGGCTTTCAACATCCTGAAAAACAGTCAACTTGGCTTTGCTTCTTCCTCGGCTTCTCTTGCCATCTAACAGAACTCCAGAATGCAGTCTACTTATAAATCTTGCACGTCCGTAGCGAAGCTGGGTATGCGGTTATAATTTTGTCTTTCTAATACTAATGCACACGACCCTGTGCCACCAAATTCAAATGGGTTGAAAATGAAGAAGACGAAGGCGCGCGTTACCCTAACCTAGAATTGGCGCGGTGCTCTTCTTATGCTGATTTGTGAATCTATTGCCAGCCTCTACCAGTTGTAAGTATTACTCGTAAAAGAAAAATCTCGTCATAGATTTCGATGGTCGGGCTGGATGATATTTCAACATGGCTTGATGATAGTTCAACCAGAACTAGTTTCGTAGTCCGAGGACTCCTGGTGGTCCTTGTTGAAAGCTTTTGGTTTGCGAAGAACGATGAAAGTCTATTCTACACTCATGTGGCAGGAGCTCCTGCGCAAACAATGACAATCATAGATTTGTGGGTCGTCTACAAGGCTGCAAGTGGTTGCGGGAGATTTTGATTTATTTCAACAACGTTTATACTATCATCGGAAAGAGGACCAACTCGGTCGACGTAGACGGGACTGCTAAAAAAACTTCTGCGGAGGAGCGACCGGTCTGTTTAAAAGCTGCCAACCGATTTCCTCCGGGTGGGAGACCTCGCGTCGGGGTGCAACTCTTGTCTGGAGGTCCACGGGGCCTACCTCATCTCCTGTTGGGCTGGCGCGCCGTCGCCTCCCATCGGCCGCCTAGAAGCGGCCCTGGCTGCTGCTACACGGGATCTTTCTGCATGATAAAGGCGGCGCCGTTCCAAAAGGTGGCGCCGTTCCAAATGTGCCTGGCGGACCCAGTATTCCCCACACCCGCAGACGATTGCGCCCACCCCCGCGTTATGGATTGCAAAAATGTCTGGGTCTGGAAGATTCCCAGATTTGTCATGCAGGTTTTCCATGACCGACGAGGTCTGGTATGTAGGACATAGCATGACCGATTCTGCGAGACCTTTCTAATGCCTATCCTGCATGACGAACTCTCTCCCGACTTGGTCAAAACCGGACGACTTTTGGTAATCACGCAACACAGATTTTTGCATGCCTCAGATTCAGCATGACAAGTTGCATTCTTCCAGACCCAGACATTTTTACATTTGATACGCGTAAGCAAGTGCAACAACGGGATTTCCGCATGCGTTCACGACCGGGTCTAGCGCTACGTCGAAACAATAAACTGGTGCACTAAGGGGGACGTGTCCCGTGCACTTGACATAACCCGCAACTGCAGGCGCTGCTGCAAACAATGTGCCCCCGAAACACCTAGCAACGCGCCCGAGTTCAAGGTTTTGATGTGCCACAGTAAGTTCGTTAGACAAGAAAGGTGGATATTCTCGTTGCTGCTCCTCTTGCTGCCTTTGCTGTTCCTCTTGCCGCCTTTGCAGCTCCTCTTGCTGCCTTTGCCGCTGCCCGGGAGACCGTGCCCGGCACAAAGGGCAGGTCTTTGGATTTCGAACCGTTCCCCGCTGCCTCCATTGGTCAAGACAATACTCGCACGCAAGGTGCATGCATGGCAAACATGTCTGGGTCATCTGGAAGCGCTCCAACTTGTGATGCTAAATTTCGAGTAGACAAAAATCTGTATTGCATGAGTGCCAAATAACGCTACTGTCCACTTTTTGCTACACGAATTATAGGGAATTATTTCTCATGCAGGATAGGTACTATCGAAAAGCCTTCGCTGCAAAGGCTTCGCGTGCATTCGCTTTCCAGACCACTTGTCTATTCCAGAAAATGCATGACAATAGCACGTGCATCTTTGTCTTTTCAGACCCAGATCCATATTTGCCCTGAGACATAAAGTGCACCAGTTTCCCGTCTTTATCTACCGATGTACACAGCGCCTGTAGCGGAACGTCGTCCTCCAGACAAATGCAACATGTTGCATTCCCATTGCCTGCTTGGTCGGTCTGCAGTAAGGGAGCACCAGCTTCGGACGAGGAAGTTCCTGACCCCTGTCCTCCCGGTCGTGCCTGAACCTGGAGTGCGTGCGCAACAGGACCGACGACGGACAGGGAAGAGCTTGCGAAGGCCATCGCCTGGGGGACCAAAATCGTTCTGGATAACGCTCCAGCACCAGCCGCGGAGGATAACGCTCCAGCACCAGCCGCGGAGGATAACGCACCAGTCGCGGAGGAGGACGCACCAGTCGCGGAGGAGGACGCACCAGTCGCGGAGGAGGACGCACCAGTCGCGGAGGAGGACGCAGCACCAGTCGCGGAGAATAACGCTCCAGTCGCGGAGGATAACGCTCCAGCACCAGTCACGGCGCCAGCCGCGGAGGAGGACGGCAGTGGCGGAGGACGGAGAACGGCGGCCGAGAGGCCGGGTGTTGCAGAACGGCCCGCACGACCGGTTGATGGAGCAGCCCCAGGGCCGATCTGGTGTAGTAAGGGCACGCCGCTCCAAGCTGAAGATGATGATGCCTGAAGTTGGAGCGCATGCCATCCTGTGCAAAAACCGACGTTTATTATCCCTTTGCAGCCCCGAATAAAGTGTCATGCACGACGTCTTGCATGATGTGCAGCAGGTGCGACGTGAGGCTGGACGATTGTATGGGATCATAGAAGAAGTTCTTTTGTCCTGCTTCTAAGAAGCTTCACCACCACGACGCTAAATACAACGGAGTTCTGCTTTGTGATGCGGCCGCCAGTAAGGCTTCTAAGTCCACCGGCCGCTAGTGCAGCACTGCATGTCCAACAAGTCCCGAAACCACTTGTGGATGATTTGCCTAGCAGATTTCGCACCATCAATCTTATTGAGGAACAACCTAGGGGCCGCTCAGGGGCAATTGCGGTTTTTGCAGCATTGGATACGCGCGCAAGAAGAGGACTAGTACCGAGGAAAGACGACGAGCAGCCTGTCGCGACGAGAAGCACCGCCATGAAAACCGTCTGACGCAGGCGAGCCGGGTAGAAGGAACGGCACGCCGAGCGAGGAAACGCCATCTTCATCTTGATACTAATACTTACCGCTCACGACCAGGGCAAAAGTGTAGTTTGGAGGTCTACTAGGAGTAGCTGATGTGCTGGTGCTGCAAGACTCGAATAGAGAAAAAAATGAACGTCACGTTCACAACGTGATGAAAGGAGTACAAGACGAGTATAGGGAAATTCTACATGTTCCTGTAAGTACTAGCAAAAGCACGTCGTGTTCACAACTTCTCGACAAGATAAAACGAAGGACGTCAATGAAAATTCGAAGAGCCACCAGTCGTGTCACAATAATTTCCAGTGTGGAGGCGGGAACAAACTATTTATACTGATTTCAAAAATGTAGGTTGAAGTAAGTTCGTAAGTACCGTTGCAGGAGGCAATGGATGAATTATTGCACTTTATAAGGAGAAGGACCACAGAACAAAAACCGGATTATAAGTAGTGAATTACCTCCTCCGATGTTGGCCCCAGCACGATCCCGGAAAATCTGCATGGTGATTTCATTTTCAACACCGATTGCAACTTATTTTCACTATTGGAAATTTGATCTGATTTCCATTTCGGAAACGGGCCCAACATGCGGATCTGGATCTTCCGCCCATGCGGTCAGCGGGAACACTTGTAGAAAAACATTATATTATTTCCAAGATCCAGCAAAGAGCAACACAAATTCACGAGCTGCTTTCACGATTAATAATGGACCATTTCGATCGGTGCGACAAATAAACCGATGCTGTACGTCGTGCTTATTTTTTCGCGGACAACTCCTCCTCACGAGGGACCAAAGTCGTGCAGCTGAGCGTAGAGTGGGGCAGGAGCTGCGCAGAGAGTCATTATTTCTGGAAGTAGGGCTGCAAAAATTGGTGGATCTTCATCTGTCTGTGCTTACTTTGGGTAAGCTATTTCATCTCGCTTCATCACGCAGAACTCCCATCCGCCGCTACGTTCCTTCAGCCCAGTTCTGTCTGCTCTGGATGAAAAAAAACGGGCTTTATTCGGGCTTATTCTTTTTTTTGGCGCTGCTATACCTATAACAGGGCGCCGTGTAAAATACACAGAGGAGGAGGGGGCAAAAATGTATAGAGGCTTTCATCCTGAAAAACAAGCAACTTGGCTTTGCTTCTTCCTCGTCTTCTCTTGCCATCTAACAGAACTCCAGAATGGTGCAGTACTTATAAATCTTGCACGTCCGTAGCGAAGCTGGCTATGCGGTTATAATTTTGTATTTCTAATGCACTACACGACCCTGTGCCACCAAATTCAAATGGGTTGAAGATGAAGACGAGGCAGGCGCGCGTTACCCTAACCTAGAATTGGCGCGGTGCTCTTCTTATGCTGATTTGTAAATCTATTGCCCTTATACCACTGGTGCTCGTAAAAGAAAAATCTCGTCGTGGTCATAGATTTCGGTGGGGGGGCTGGATCATTTGAACATAGCATGATAGTGCAACTAGCACCGGTTCTTGTTCGAGGACGTTAAAAATTTGTGTGTGCGAACATTGTAAAAATCCTCGAACTATATTTTTCATCTCCTGCGAGGACAGCTGCGCATACAATGATAGTCATTGATTTGTGAATAAGGCTGTAAGGGAGATTTTCATTTTCAACCGCACTTCTTTCGTAAGGAAAAAGTTCTCGTAAACAACTTCTGCGCAGCAACGACCGATTCGTTTTAATGCTGGCAAGAAGGCGATTCTTCCCTATGCCACTTAGCAAAAGTCGTCGGAGACCCACCAGCCGTCGTCGTCGCGCTCCAAATAGGCTACAAATCGCTCCCTTTCGTTGTGGTCTTGCTCGAAACCAGCGAAAAATCTTTTCCTTTTGCTATGCAACAGACCACAATTATATGCGTTGCAAATATGCCTGGGTCTGGAACACTAGTGACGTCATGCTCGGTGTTGGTGTGCACCATTACAAACCTCCTTGCAGTTGCAAAAACTGCATGGCAAGTCTCTGCCTTCTTCGAGACCCAGACATATTTTCACTTGATAGACACGCTGCACTAGAACACTCCACCCACCACGACGACCATGTCCATAGCACAGCGCGCATATAAAAAATGAGCATGCAAATGCATTTCATAGAAAGCTGTGATGACGCCTGCCTTCTCTAGTTTGGGGGCCTGCTAAGCACTAATGCAGCACCGGGTGGTGGTAAAAATACCGTTTCCGCGTTGAAGATAAAGGCAACCTGAAATAACAGGATTTTCAATATAGACTGCTATTCGTAATCGTAGGCGTAGCACGCCTATGCCTAAAACCCTGATGCATGAGTGGAAGAGGGCAGTTGACACACCCGGGGCAGCCCGTTTTTTTTTCATAGCCAGTGGCACTGCAAGGGCGGCCCGCCCTGTACAGGTGCACTAGCAGGGGCGTGCTGTGCTGGTCGAGTAGGGCGTGCGCGGTCTTTCTGTATGATAAATGCTGCCCTTTACCCCTTCTGCCGCACAGACCATATATGCTCCACACACGCAATAGGGTGCGCTCGGTAGCGGAATAAGGCAGACTACAGAAAGGGGGTCGGGACAGTGTCCCGTCCACCAGGCAAAGGCGGCAACGAGAGCTGTCTGCGCTGCAGCGATTCCGCCCCCGATAGACATCCACATTTGGCCATCTTTAGCACGGCGCTCTGCCAGTCGAAATCTTTCATTTTGACGTAGAACTCTATTTACATTTTCCGGCTTTCGACGTAGAGTTGCCTCCCACTCCTCCTGCGTGATGATAGCATTGCTCATGTCGATTTGCATGGGTCGCCCGCAGTGGCACGTCGGTTGTTCCCGTCCACCCTGGGCCATCTGACAGAAACCCCACTGCCGAGCACACCGCGCGTGAGCATCATGGCCCGCCCCGTCACTACCTTCGTATGCACACATGCGTCCGATTGGTCCGTGCTCCGGATCGGGATCGAGATCACCGTGACAAATCACACAACTACGACGTCCTTCCTGGTCGTTGTCCGCAACTACACGACTTTCGGTAGAATGATCCAGTTGTCCGCTTGATGTTGTACTAGCACCGGCTCCACCAGATGATCTTGATGACCCAGAGCTCGGCGACGTCCCAGAAGTACTTGTTTGCAGTAGGGGCACGCCGCCGCTGAGATCATTTCGGGACGACCCCGTACTTCTCTGCGATTTATTCGCCCTTCTTCTTCTTGGCGGCTGAAGCTGGAGTGCGTGCGCAGCAGGAGGAGAACTACAACCGGAAAAATAAAAGCCTGCCGCGACGACGAGACTCACCACCGTATGCAAAACAAGCTGGCGCAGGCGAGGCTGTGAGCAGCGACGAGATGAACAAGAAAGCGCCATCTCGGGTTGTACTTACCTCTACTTCTCGGAGCAGTAGTTTCTGTGTTCCTTTTGGTGTCTAGGAGGAAAGTTAATGTATGAGAAAAAACTACTAAAATTGTACGTGGCAAGAACCAGCAGTACATGTAATTTAGTAACACCATACAAGGTCGTGGTGTTGTAAGTAGTAGCAAAAGGTCATCACAACTTCTCGGAACGAGGGAATAATGAAGGTCGGCAAGAAGAAAATTCTAGGAGCAGTGTAAGTGTTGCAATGGAGGAAATCACACTTCTCGTGTGGGAACAACCACCACTCTGTCTACTAACTTCAAAAATTGATGGTTAAGATCAAGCAAACAAGTAAGTACCGCTCTTGCAGGTGGCACTAAAATTGGACACTGTGTGGAGGTTGAAAAGAAACCAAAACCTCCGGAGTGAGTGCTTACTTAACTTCTACCCCCGATGGCAGCTGCTACACGACTTCAGGAAGTACGGCGCACGTCGGTGGCTACTTAAGTACTACTGCTGTTTATTAACCTAGCACCTGCACCAGCGACAGATATGGCAGTAGACGCGAAGTAGATGAAAGGTCTAGGTCATCATTTTCATCATAAGTACCGATTGCGAGTTTTCATTATTGCGAAAATTTTGATCTCGTTGTCATTTCTAAAGCATTTCGACGATCAGGCTGATCTCGATCCGCCTGTGCGGTTAGCTGGAACAATATCGTCGATAAGCATTTCAAAGATCCAACGACCAACAAAAATAGAGGAGCTTTTTTCATTCGTGTTTGATAATTTCGATCAGTCGGAAAAACCGACGGGTTCTCACGGACAACTCCTGCTCATGAGGAAAATTTTTATAGAACTTGGATCTGCCTCCTCGCAAGAAAGCTCTGCTAGTAACACCGATGAACAGAATATGCTAGACCGGGTACAGAAAATAATCGGCAACTGACTTTCTATCATTGCGACGGCCTGGAGGGAGGTATGAAACTCCATTGCTGCATTTCAGGAATTGCAGGATCGACTCGGGAGACATGAACACCGGTAGTTCATCTCAGTACTTGCTTCCAAAAGTAGCGCCCAGCCGGCGCCCCCTTCTGCTCCACCTAGGGTGACGTGAGCTGCCGCTGCGTCTGGGAATCATAATTACAGTGCAGTGCCTTTTGCTATTGCTTGTGCCTCCCCCTTAGGGCAGCGCCGCCGCGGTCGTGGTCAACCTCATTATTGGCGCAGCTGTCAAGTTCCTCGTTGCGACGCGTGCAACAGACTTCGGGTTCGGGAAGATTGATGTATACAAATCTTCTTGTTCGTTGCTCGCCTCAACCACTTACTTTTATATCTACTGAGGCCGACCGCTCAGCGGTCGCTTGTAACAACTCTTCTCAAGAGGGCGCAATACTATGTTATATATTAGTGTCGACTGCAGCACCATGAATTAATGATCTGCAACCCAAGTGACGATCGCCGAGGGTTGCAGCTAGGAGTCCTCTTTCTGGTGCTGGTTCGGTTCTTGCAATTAAATCATACACTGTCGTGGCACTTTTTTTTTAAATTGTGACTTGATAATGTTAAAATCCCACTCTGTGGCGTTCAGATGCACAGATGCTTGCTAGCTTGCATTGCTACGCACGGACCGATGCTAAACTAAACACACGAAAGGTTCGAACATACACAAAATTTGCGTCAGCTTCTAGTAAAATAGCGTGTAGCAAGTATGTTCAAATTATTAAAATTGTGACTTGATAATGTTAAAATCCTACTCTGTGTTATCCCATATTTAATTATGCTGTCATAGTCATCGCGAGGACATGATCAAGGACATGACCTCTACACGTAGCATAGGATCTGGGACGATGCTTGACGAGATTGTGGAGCAGTACCCAGTGAAAACGCCCTCGAAGCTGCCACCAAATCATTTTTCGCAGCTTGATTTGCCTCTGTTCATCACGCCGGTTGAGTAGAGATGTTGGTACTAGTAGCCTAGTCCAGAATGTCAACGTCCCCGATCCTCATTTGCTGCTGCGTTGGCGCTCGGGCTGCTGCGAATTCGCTGCGAATTCGCTCCTCGGCCAGTCTGCTGCGAATTCGCTCCCGGGCAGCCTCCCCCTCTCTGACCGCTTCTGCCTGGTTATCCAACTGCAGAAAAGCTGTACACAACTCCTCGTGGTCCCACGATAAAACAAATACCCACATGCATATGTAAAAAGGTCATCCGCCGGCGTATACATCTAGTGTGGTCCTCGGCATAGACAAGTGCTGTTCCATGATCGTGCTTGCCAAACATTAGCCCGATGAAACATTTCATGATCGGGCTCGGCATCTAGCACCTAAAACCAGCAGAATTCCGCACGACTTTGAATTTTGCCCACTCGCTGCGGGGAGAAGAAAATACAGACGGGACGAAAAATATCTTGTAGCGACGCAACAAACCAAGTTCGCTTGTTGTTGATGCGGAGTAGAGGCCGAGTCATCGTGCATAACATTCTATATGGCTAGCCGCGGTGTGACAGTGACCACGAGAGGTGTGCAGCCTTGTTCCGGTTGGTAGAAGCGGTCATCGTGGCGCTGCTTGCACGAGCAGCCGACCATACAGGCTCCGCCAATGGTGACACCAGCGACCCCACAAGGGACGGAGTGCAAAGCCATGGCAGCCGCGGTGGAGGCGAATGCACCCATCGCCCCGAGAGTGGCGCAACAAAGGGCTTCATTGGGGTCCCTTGCCCGTAAATCTGGGTAGTCCCGCTGAATCTGCTGCAAGCTTGATCCTGTGGAAAAACTCGGTCCCATTTTTTCCCCTGATGAAATAGCGAAACAAATATTTCTACTCTGCACAGAAGATATAAATGATGTCTTCCAGCACGACATCTATAACGATGATGTCATGTCACATGACGTCACTCTCATTGTCAGCCGTAGAAGTTGTAGACCCAGCTGCACAACAGCTGATCTTGGGCATGCCCGCTGCATCTACTACCGTTAGTATCCAAAATGCTGTAGAATCTATTTTCGTATAATTTGCATTTGCACGACGAGGACGACCACGACCACCGGCTAGACCGGTTAGAGCATGGCAGAAGGATCGCTGTTGTAAGTACTTCTACTTACCTATCACAAACGCCTCGCATGGGGCAGCTGTGCGTTGGACTACAAACAAGAACGACATTTTACGCATGCTGCGGTGAACCGTGCGTATCTGATTGACCAAGCCGGGGATCCTGGGGACCTCGTTTTTCCAGAGGATACTCGGGCAGCGAGTTGCTGATCCCCTGTTTATTTTTGAATGATACTCAAGGTTTTATTTTTGCATAGCACTTGCCATTACGGATAACTAGTAATATTTTTCGGATATGAGCATTGATACGCAAAAATAAAAATAGCACTTGATAAACCTTGTTTATATTTTTGCATGGCACTAACCTCAGGGAGCATGATAATCCTCATTTATTTTTGCATAACTATACTAGCATCGCTCTCGATTCGCATTGGCCGCCTGCAGAAGCACCTCGGTTGGTCCCGTCTCCGGTCGGCCCCCTGAGTTGCACACCATGTTCGAGCACAGCTCTGGTGGGCATCATGGCCCGTCCCGTCACTATTTCGGTGAAAACACGTGCGGAATGGGCCGTTGTCCCTAGTAAATTCACCGTGACAAATCCAACACTCACGCGCCTCAGTGTTGGTCACAGCCGCGGCCGCCGGGGGGACTCCGTCTATGCTTGGACCTGACTTATATCCACTGCAAACATGTCTGGATCAGGAAGATCGCTGCAAATTTCGTGACGCTCGCCTGGCAAATGTGGCTTTGTCATTTACAACATATATACTCCTTATGCCTGTCGTGCAAAAACGCAAATTGTATTTCTTGTAATCCGAAATATTTTCCAGCAGGACACAGACACTATAAAATGTTTCATGCTTTTTACCTGTGCATACTTTACCGCTCTCCACGACCAGCTAACACTTATAGTGGTGAGTTTCCGGAGCATATCCTACGAAAAAAGTGTTACAGTTACACATTTGTTGTCAATTCAGCAACACAAATTTGTCTGCATGAGAGAGAAAACTTGCAATGCGGAAATCCTAAGGGAGAACGCCTATGAAACGAAGCTCCTGTGCATATCCGACATGACAGAGCTGGTCTGTCTTGCTTGGCCTGCAACACAGTGTGTAGCTGTAACACTTTTTTCTTGCGATAGAGCAGGACCTTGACATAGACATTTTTGCAGAGAATATTACAGCCCGTCCACCACCACCACCACCGCCGGGAGCAGAAGCGGCCGCCTCCACTTGCAAGAAAGGTGCCTGCCCGTCCCGACCCGCTCGTACCTGAAGCTGGAGTGCGTGCGCAACAGGACCGAGGGCGGACAGGGAAAAGCTTGCCAAGGCCATCGCCACGGAAACAGCCTGACGCAGCCGAGCTTCCGGGTACGACGAACAAGACCGGCGCGAGGAAATACTACAGGGTGGCATCATCTTCATTTTATATTTTCAAGTGCTTTTTTACAGTGCTTGTAATCAGGTCTAGTTTGGTTTAGTAGAGGTGTGCGAAGAGGAGGGCGAACAGAAAATTGAATGTGATGTGTGGGTTCTTCAGTGAACAAAAATTGTACAAGGTGTAGGTATGCCAAATTATACTATAGGCTGTTCAAAATTTACGCGCTTAACAAGTGTTTGTAGCAGCCAGGTTGGAGCTTTCTCAGGTTGGTGCTAGTTTAAGCGGTTGGCTGTTGGTTTAAGGGTGTGGTCTAGAGGTTGTTAGGGTGCAGAGTTTTTTCGTTGGAACTGTGGCGCTTGCTGTTAGAATCTCCGAGATTCACATTCATGGAAGCTGTGCCGCCCCAGCCCCCGACTGTACTAACCGAGTCTTCATGTGTCAGCAATCAACCATCCAACGTACTGCGAGATGCAGTACTTCTCTGGAGAATTCAGGACATCAACCGAAGACGCGCGTTCTAGTAACCAATTCACCTCCGACAGGAGCGGAGCCTTTGTTCTGTGGAGACCGACGTGTAATTTGCCGACACTCTACGTGGTCTATGCCGATGTCTTCTCTTCTAAACTACCCGTGTTCTTCCGGAGAGATGTCGTTTTTATTTTCAATACCGATTTTCATTTTTGCAACTTATTTTCATTTGGGATTTTCATTTCGCTTTAACTTTATCATCACAAGTCGAGGATCTTGGCCATTTTCTCCTAACATCAAGTGAACCAGCGGCACGAGGGACGGCGTAAGTATATTTTAGTGATCATTTCCTCCATGATTTTTCCGAGGAAGCGTTTCTTTTATGCCTCCGCTCTTCATTTGATCTTGGTACGACAAACTGCTGAAAATATGTTGTCAACGGTACACCAGGAGCTGCAAGGACGCAAGAGGGCCGACGACCGGAAGAACACAAGGCACAAGAAATGGAACAGAATCATTGGAGAAAAGGCGTGGCACTGCCGTTGCTGCGGCACTTAAGTAGAGGTCGTTGCCGGAGCTTGATCCACTGTCTGACTCCGCACGTTTTTTATGCTCCCCATATATGTCAAAAAGACGAGGGAGGCGCCTGTGAAGGATTCCATAAAGTTTTCGTGCGTGGAATGCAACAACACGTCCGACCTCAGGCGACGCATAAATGATCTCTACTGCTCGGAGTTGGTGCTCGCTTGTATTTCTTCTCAAGCGGGCACAATACTACATATATTAGATAGTGTCGACTTCAGTGCCAGAAATTAATGATCTACAACCCAAGTGGCCGCCGAGGGTTGCAGCTAGGGCTTCTAGGAGTTCTAGTTTTCATACTGGTTCGGTTCTTACTTGCAATAAATCATACACTGCCGGGGGCACTTTTTTTTGAAATTGTGATTTGGTAATGTCGTAAAAATCCTACCGTGCTTTTTGATCTCATATATAAAAAGTATTCAATTATGCTGTCCTCGTGGGGACGTCGACATGGTCTTCCAGCATAAAGTATGCATTGCAAATATGTCTGGGTCTGGAAGGTTGCAACTTGTAATGCTAATTCTGGATCATGCAAAAATCTGTGTTGCATGAATGCCAAAAGTTGTCCACTTTTGACGAAGTTGAGAGGAAGTTTCTCATGCAGCATAGGCATGATAGGGATCTCACAGAATCTGTCATGCTAGGTCCTGCATTCCAGACGACGTGGATCAGGGAAAATCTGCATGACAAGTCTCGGAACCTTCCAGACCCAGATATATTTGCATTTTATATAACATACGGTCTGGGACGATGCGTGCCGAGATTTTTGTAGAGCAGTACCCGGTAAAAATGCCCTCAGAGCTGCCACCAAATCATCTTTCGCAGCTTTAGTACCTTTCATCACGCCGGTCGAGCGATGTCGGTACTTAGTCTAGTCCACGATCACAGCCACGCCCCCGGAAGTACATGATCCGGCCGCGCCGGATCCTGAGGTTGGCGGTCGGGCAACATTTGCTGCTGAGTTGGCGGGCGGGCTGCCGCTCCCTGACCCTGTGGGCCCTGCATTTGCTGCTGCATTGGCGGCGCCTCTTGGCGGCGCCTCTCGGCGGACCGGGCCCGGGGCCGCAGCCGCAGCTGCCTCGCGGCGGCACTCCCGTGTCTGAACTCGTCTTGCGGGTTGTCCAACTGCAGAAAAGCTGTACACCACTCGTCCCACGACCACAACCAAGCTAGAAGAACAAAGAATGTGTACTAAGTACACTTGCTTTGTTCTTCTAGCTTGGTCGTCGTCACGGTCACACATCCGTGCTGATCCGAGATCATCGTCCTTGAAATCTACTAGCGCGAAACATTCCATCATCGAGCTTGACATCTAGCCCCAATAAAACGAGCAGACGCGGCAGAATTACGTATGACGTTGAATTTTTTTGCCTACTTGCTGCGGGAAGGAAATGGAAACGCAGACGAGCAGAGGTAATAATTTCATACAAATCGTGGCGCCACAAAGTAACTTCGCTAGTTTTGTTGGTGCCGAGTAGCGGCCCAGCAGTCAACATCGTGTATAACATAGCTAGCCGTGATGTGACCACGAGCGGTGTGCAGCCTTGCTTTGGTTGGTAGAAGCGCTGCTGGCGACACCTGCGCGAACAGTCGCATACTATCGCGATTCCGCCAACGGTTGCACTAGCGGCCCCGCAGTAGACGCACCAGCCAGGGGGCCCAGCTCCGGCTGCGCCCATGAAGACAGCCGCAGCTCCGCTCGCGATAAGACCGATCCCCGTTTCGGTCACATGAAATCGGGCGGATGGCTCATTTTCTAATTCGGCAACTACATTATGAAATGCAAAAATGTCTGGGTCTGGAAGGTTGGAACTTGTGATGCTAACTTTAGACGCTTAAAAAATTTTTATGGCATGCCTAGCAAGAGGAGTCTAGTTTGTGCTACGCGGGGAGGGCATTTGTCATGCGGAGTAGGCATCAGGAAGCCCGCTAAAAATTTGTGACGCGACGCCGTGCATTACAGACATCCTGGGTCATGCAAAATATGCATGACAAACCCGGCAAAACTCCAGACCCAGACATTTTTGCATTTGATATACATCGGGATGGCGTTCTTCCCATCCGCGGTCCCGCCGAAGCTGCTCCGCTGTTGATCCTGTGGAAACACGTGGGCCCATAATTCATCTCCCCATAGATCATAGGACTGAAGATGAGAAACAAATAGAAAGAAATTCTCCGCACAGAAGACATGTAGTGAAAAGTAGCTTGTTCCACATCATCTAAGCGACGACGTAATGTCACGTGGCGTCAACATCGTTGCACTTGGAAGTAGATCATGATCTTGAGGATCTTCTACTTGTAGTCCCCAAATACACACTGTATAAATAGTTTTCATTTGCACGAGCACGACAGGTTAGAGCGTGGCAGGATCTTTTTACCAATGATCACAAACGCCTCGTCATATGGGGCTGTGCGACGGTGGACAACAACTACAAGGGCGCCATGTTAGGCATCAAGATGCGTCCAATCGTGCGTACTATGTGTTGAACGACCAAGCCGGGTGGAATACTGGGGGCCCCGTTTTTCACACAGGATACTCGGGCGTGTTCCCGCTGCAGCACTGACGGATCGCGGCAGACGGGGCAGACCGACTACTGCCTGACCCACTGCTGTGCACAATATGCATTGCAACAGTATCGCACTAGGTAGTATAAATCGCAACACAAATTTTTCCAGAAGGAAAAATGGAATTTGTAATGCTGATTTTGCTAAGAAACAAGATTTGTTATGCATGATTGCAATTAGTACGAGGAGTACGATACTTTTGCACAGGATACACAATCCACGCATACAAAATGTGGCTTCGGGTCTCCGGCGCTTGTCACTGCTCTACACATTTGCTTCATGCGGTGTGCCGGAATTCCGTCATCAAAGCAGATGAGACATCGTTCACCGCCCTGGAGGGCCTCTTCACTGGCGCGCACAGCCGCGACCGCCGGGGGGATTCCGTCTGTGCTTGGACCTGAATCATATCCACTGCAAGCATGTCTGGGTCAGGAAGATCGCAAATTTCGTCACGCTTGCCTAGATACATTTCTTAGCTTCCTTTGTCATTGATAAAATAATAGGATACCCCTTATGCCTGTCGTGCAAAAACGCAAATTGTAATTCGAAATACTTATTTTCCAGCAGGTGCAGGACACAGACGGGAAAAAATGTTTCATGCTTATAACCCCCTGTGCGTACTTTACCGCTCTTCACGACCAACGCCAACTAAAAACAGTTTATAGTAGTGAGTTTCCAGACGAGCAGGACTCTGACACAGACATTTTGGCAGAGAATACTACACCCCGTCCACCATCTTCACCACCGCCGGGAGCACCAGAAGGAGCCGCGTGCACTTGCAAGAAAGGTTCCTGCCCGTCCCGACTCGGTCGTGCCTGAAGCTGGAGTGCGTGCGCAACAGGACCAAGGACGGACAGAGAAAAGCATGCGAAGGCCATCGCCACGAAAACAGCGTGACGCAGGCGAGCTGCCGGGTACGAACAAGAAAAGCGCGAGGAAATTGTACAGGGGAGCAGCATCTTCATTTTTTTCAAGTAGTTATAATTTCTCGGAATCAGGTCTACTTAGTTTGGTCTAGTAGAGGTGTGCGAAGAGCAGGGAGGGCAGAAAATTGAATGTAATGTGCGAGTTCTTCAGTGAACAAATTGTACAACAAGGCGTAGTATCTTCAAATACTTAGTTGTGGTCAACACTCAGAACGATAATGAAGGTCGTCAGCTACTAGTAGATTCAAATAAAACCTAGGCGCAGGAGTTCCGTCTCGATAGAAGAAACGACAGTTATGTAGTGCCTATGACAACTGCAACAACTGACGGCTAGTATGATTATGGGGGAAAGTAGAGCCGCTCCAGGCAATATGATTGGAGGTGCTTCCACCGTTTTGTCTAGTAGTCGGGCTGCTGTGTGGCCGTGGAGATGTTGAAAAGAAGTAGAACTTCTCCCGGTCGTGTTGAAATATAATCCGTAATTACCGAACAAGATGATGGCCGCACGTCGTTGAAAATGAATTTGTAGTATGTCGGCGTCTCCTACTTATACATAGATGCCACTGGTGGTGACAGTACACGTACCGACGGGTGAAGGGGTATTTTACATCCTTGCAACACGAGATCGTGGGGCTTACACGGCTCATCCGGGCAGAAGTCGCGTTTTATTCAATACCGATTGCGATTTTTCATTTTAGGGCTTTTTACTATTTGGATTCATCATCTTCACAGGTCGAGGATCTTCATCATTTTCTCCACAACGCGATTTGTGGACCTGCAGCACGAGCTTTACTATTCTAGTAATCATTTCCGCCATTTTTTTTTTCGACCGAAAATTCTTCATCCACGATTGTATTTACGTAATTTTCGTCTCGACCTTATACAAACTGCTATCAGACTGCTCGGCATAGAACACACAGATCAATATGATCTTCGTATGACCCTAAGTACCACAAGCACGACTATGGTACAGTAAGTAGTAGTTGTACCGGCTGAGATTTTATTTTGTATTGCAGCGCACTCAATAAAAAATCTCTGTCAGGTTCGCAAAAATTCTTTTCCACGAGCGTTCCTTTCGCATGTCGAGATGTGATGATAATTTTGCATGATGTCGAATTTACCATAGTATAGTATCATCTTGTCCCGAACTCATTGGTCCAGGATTCATGAGGGTCAAGATGAGGTTCCCTGGACCATTGGAGTCGGGTCTCTGCCCTCTGGTTTGGAATCTGGATTGGAGTCGGGTCTCTGCCATCTTGGACCATTGGAATCTTGACCCTCTCTTGCCCTCTCCATGATAGTATAGTATCTCATGTCCGGGTCCGGGAGAGGTTCGGAGAGGGTCCCGGAGAGGGTCCGGGAGAGGGTCCGGGAGAGGGTCGGAGAGGTCCCGAGAGGGTCCGTCGAGAGGTAAAATAGAGGATCCCGGAGAGGGTCGGGGTAGAGGGTCGCCTAGAGGGTCGCCCTATACTACGCACCCTCTCCGACCCTCTACACCCTCTTCCCCTACCCTCTACTTGACCTCTCCCCAACCTCTGCGCGCGTATAGCCGCGCTGTAAGGGCGTACATACTACGCACCCTCTCCCCAACCTCTCCGCTACCTCTCGCTTTACCTCTCCCCGACCCTCTCACTTTGCCCGACCCTCTATTTTACCTCTATAAAACCTCTCCCCAACCTCTACCGTACCCTCTCCAGCCCCGTTTTCTTCCATATATAAATACCAGCCATGCCCCGGCTGACGCCGGGGCGCAAGGCTGTTGGGGCGGGGCAGGACTATTTGCGGATCGAGCCACAACGACAGGGCTTTACGGACAGCGTGACAGATCGAAGGAAGTATCGGCGCCGGTTTGCGCCATGTCAACCCGCAGGGCCTCCTGCGCGCTTCCCGCGCCTTCAGGCGCTATGCGCAGGGAGCAGCTGCAGCGAAGCTTGGGGGCGAAGAGAAGCCGCCTCGGCATCGGTGCCGAAGCAGAACTCGGACCGCGCTGCCCTTTGTTGATCACACACACGCCCGCCCCCGGCCAATTGGCTTCCCGACGGAAACTGTTGGCGCGAGCGGTGCGCGCGAGAGGGTCGCGCGAGAGGGTCCGCGAGAGGGTGCGCGAGAGAGTGCGCGGGAGGGTAGCGCGAGAGGTGTGGGCCTGCGCCATGAAACAGTCCCACCAAAAGCGGCCCCGTGCCGTGCGGATTCGGTTCTTTTTTACCCTCTCGCAAGCCCTCTTTTTGGCCTCTCCCGAGAGGTGTTGCTAATAATCCGGCTATACTCGCCAGTAGAGGTCTACAGAGGTGGCCGAGAGGTGGCCCAGAGGGTGCGCGAGGGGTTCGCCCTTATTCGCGCAACCTCTCGGCACCTCTGTCCCCCTCTCGCTTACCCTCTCCCGACCCTCTCGGCCACCTCCGGGCCCCATAGGCGCGGCTTTAGGGCGACCGGTTCGGCTGGCTATACTCGCGCCACCTCTCGGCCACCCTCCCGAATGACCTCCCGCGCCACCTCTCCACCTCTGTGGACCTCTTTTTGACCTCTTTTCACCTCTTTTTGACCTCTCGGCCACCTCTCTTCTATCCTCTGTAGACCTCTTTTTTCGCATGAATATAATAGATAGTAATATTAATCATCTTGTCCCGAACTCATTGGTCCAGGATTCATACTTTTCCACGTCCGCCTGCCCCACACTCGGCTGCACCGCCAACAGGGCGTCCAAAAAATCCTTTTGCAACGTCGGGTGCGGCTTTTCCATCGTACCCGTCTGTCTGCGGTGCTGGATTTCCGCGGCGGTAAGGCCCATCAAGCCGCTATCCTGAGCAAAAACGTCCCCACCCCAGAGTTGTAATGCGAATCTGTATGCTGAAAATGTTTCTCATGCGGAGACCCATGAGAAGCAGCTTCTATTAGTGTTTTGAGATATAGTGTGATGCTCCAATCCGCATGGTACGCTAGACCTGTGGTGCTGCTGCACTAGCTAAACACCACTAGACTGAAAGCCCAAATTTGTCATGCGCAACAGCCGAAGCCTGATGATTTGTCTAGCAGATTTCCCAACATCTGGACTCCGGTGTGGGGACGTTTTTCCTCAGGATAGCCGCGTCGCAAGGGTGCCATGCTGGCCTCGCGGCACACGGATTTTAAGTCTGCACCGGAGTATATCGTCAGAAAAAACTGTTTCACTGTAAGGATTTTATTGCAGGTTTTGCATCACAAGTTCATCGTTCTACATGACAGAGAAAATTTGCCATGCAAGGTTCCTAAGGGAAAACGCAGGTCAAAATTATCCACTGTCTTGCATTTGTAGCAAGACAAACACTTGCGAGATGCTTTTTCTGCATAATACAAGTTTACAGTGAAACAGTTTTTTCCTTCGATAGAGTAGCCGTGGGAGATTTTCGCGAGTTGGAGGGAGTCGAAGTCGTCGGCAACCTCTATGGCGTTCTCAACTGTTACATTCTCAACTGTTGCATGGATTTGTGATGCAAGAATGGCAAAAGTCAAAGCACGGAGGTTCCACCTGTACTAGCATTACAAATTCCGCACAGATGATTTAGGTGCTGTTTAGCCTTTCGAAAATTTGTCATGCGAAGTAGCTGCATCTTGTGAGTGTTGATGTTTGTTCTGCATTACAAAGAAATCATGTAACAGTTGAGAATGTAACAGTTGAGAACGCCATAACCTCGATGTCTTTCACGTTCGCTTCGAACATAGCTTGCCGTGCCTTCCTATGCACTGCAAATAGGTCCGGAAAAATGCAGGGCTCAGCATCACAGGTAGTTCTGCAGCCCCTTGGCGATGTCTCTTTTGCAGGATAAATTACCCCCTCGTCTCAGCATGTTGACCAGAAATGGGCATCTTTTGCAAGTCATGCAACTACACAGATTTTTGTGTGACCTGGAAAACGCATCACAGGTTCGCTCTTTTCCAGACCCAGACGTATTTGGTGCAGTGCATATTTCTATGAACTGCAAAAGTATCGCACTCGTATAAATGCATGACGTGGCCTAGGTACGCACATACGACTCGGTACGCCAAATCGTATCTGGGGCGTTACAATTTTCGCGCTTTTTTCATTGAGAAAACCCGCCAAAAAGCAGCACCGAGCCCGGTGCGGTTTGTAACGTATGGCAGCACCGAGCCCGCCCAAATATGTCTTTTTGCCCACCTACAAAATTGGTATTGTAGCGGCGCGCCTTCACAATACATTTTGGCGCACCGAGGCGGCGCGCAAAAACGTCCCATCGCACGCCTTTCCCAGGTGGCGCCGGCGCCTTCGCCTCCTGCGTTTTTTACCTTGCCCTCGGACGCGCGCCAGGGTACGGGTTTTGTTTTTCTGCCCACCAAGGCCCGCGCGCGTGGCCTCGCGAATTAGCCGATGGGCCCCCGGTCCCCCCCCCCGCGTGCGTTTTTTCGCTTCGCACACGCCCGCGCCTGCGTCGCCCCCTGCCTTCCGCGGGAGCTTCTGCTCGCGGCGTCGCGCGACGAGCACTACCTCGGATGCACGGCAACAGCATCGAATTGGTTTCACGTGTCTCACCGTCTCACCCCAAAAAAAAAACCAATCTTGGCACTGTTGCTGTGTTCCGCCCGTCTGCTGCTTTATTCCCGCCTACAATTTGGCGTACCGAGGCCGTCCGCCTCGGTGCACCGAGGCGGCGACTCCGAAAAACTGGCATTTTTGGCCTCGGTGCGCCATTTTGTATGCGCGTCCTGAAGAAACTTCTTCTAGCCTCGGTGCGCCAACTTGTAGTGGCGTCCCGAGGCCACGACACTACCGAGGCGACGTCATGCATTACAAATTTACTCAGCATGAGAAATTCAATTTGTAATGAGCACTTGACTTAACAAAAAGATTTGTAATGCATGATTGCAATACGAGTGCGATACTTTTGCACAGGATAATTTCTCGTCCGGCAGCGCGATGTAAATCCGCTTCTCCTACTATCCCCGGAAAAAACTGTCTCAGCCGCAGCTTGTAATGCGCAACTCCCTTGAGACAGTTTTTTGTCATGCTCGACATGCAAGAAAGTCGTCTTTGATAGGCGTTTTCCTTTGTGTCTGACGCATCAAAGGCTGTCCGTGTCATGCTGAGCAAATTTGTGTTGCTGAGACTGCAAGCGTCTGAGACTGAGACTGATTTTTCGTCAGGTACTAACCTGATAAAGCATAGATTTATGTGTCACATAGATTTATTGACACCCTGGATTATTTTTCCGGTCGCGTTCGCAGGAACGCATTACAAGTTCTGAATCTCATCCGATGATGAAGAACAAAAAGCTGCATATATGTCTTTAAAGTACTTACTGACTGTACTAAGAGTTGTACGTAAGTAAGCACCTCCTTTTCAGCGCGTCATCCAGATCCCAGGGCGCGTTACTTGTGTATGGGGCTCTCAAGCGGTACATTCTCAACTGTTACCTGACTTGTCATGCAAAAACGCTGCCACTTTGACTTTTTACACGATTGCGCCTTCTTCTCGTGACAACTTCTCGACGCGCTAAATAGCAACAGAATCCGCTCTAAGAAGTCTGTAATGCGCAATCTTCCTCCTTTCACTTTTGCCATTCTTGCATTACAAATTCATGTAACAGTTGAGGATGTAACGTTTGAGAATCCCATATGGTGCAGAGCACGAGCGGAGTTCGGTTTTCGTCCCTGCCGTCGGCCAATAGCCCGTCCATGTGGATCAGGAACTCCGACTTAAACCGCCTCGACGCCTCGTGTTCCGCGTGCGAGCCGCGTGCGGACAGTAGCGAATCCACCTCATCGAAAAACAAAATGGACGGATGCCGCGCCCGCGCCATGTTGAACATATGCATTGCAAAAGTATCGTATTCGTATAAATGCATTACAAATTTCCTCAGCGTGAGAAGTAAAATTTGTAATGCGAATTTACCTTAAAAAAAAGATTTGTAATGCATGATTGCCATACGAGTACGATACTTTTGCACAGGATACAACAAAGCTCGCAACAACTTCTCCGACTCGCCGCGCCACTTGCTCGTCAGCGTTATGAACTGCAAAACTATAGTACTCGTATAAATGCATATACAAATTTCCTGAGCATGAGAAATAAAATTTGTAATGCGGATTTATCTTTCAGAAAAAGATTTGTAATGCAAGATTGCAATACGAGTATCAGATACTTTTGCACAGGATACACGTCGCGCAGCTGCAATTGAAGAACGCGACGGACTCCGTCTATCAAATGCAAACATGTCTGGGTCTGGAAACTTGTGATGCAAACCACGGAATAGTACTGGGCGCACTGTCAACATACGTGGCCAAGCATGACAAGTTCTTGAGCTGCTATGTGTAAGTAGCGTATTCCGCATGGCACACTGCGCTTTTGCATCACAGACAAAACGATCATTTTGCACTTACGCATGACAGAGCCCCGAGTCATGTCAGACAAGGATGACAAATCTGGCAATCTTCCAGACCCACACATATTTGCAATACATAGCGAGGTATGCTTTGCAGAAGTATCGTAGTACTCGTATAAATGCATTACAAATTTCCTCAGCAACAGAAATAAAATTTGTGATGCAGATTTACCTTAAGAAGGAGATTTGTAATGCATGACTGCAATACGAGTACGATACTTTTGCACAGGATACGTCGCGGTCGAGGCAATCGCCTTCGCCAGCATCGTATCAAGTGCAAATATGTCTGGGTCTAAAAGATTGGAGGAGTTTGTCATGCACAGTTGTACATGACCCGCGTTGCCTGTAATGCATGCTCTAGCATCACACGTTTCGCGAAGGCTTGCTCATGCCTATCCTGCATGAGAAATGCCCGCTTCGAGTGGCAAAATTTCAAGCGCCTTTTGCTGCTCATGCAACGCAGGGTTTTGCAGCATAGAAGAGTAGCATCACAAATCCCATTCTTTCCAGACCCAGACATATTTGCATTTGATACATCGTTTTTCCTGTCCCCGGCGGTCCGTACAGCAAAACCCCACGGCAGGGTTTGCGGATGCCCGTGAAAAACTCGGGCACAATATCCTGTGTAAAACTGTCCCCACCCCATCGTCAAATTGGGAACTTAGCAGCACAAATCTAGAAGTTTTGGGCGCCACGCATGACAAGTTGCAGTCCGTAGTGTAGTGCAGCTTCGTAAGGACAAATACATCAAAAATCCATCTGCTTATCCTGTTTCCAGCATTACAAATTCCAAAACACGACTAGAAATGCCTCTCATGGGGACCCGCATTCATCATCATCATGTAGTGGACACCCGCTCCCAGCGCCACAGGTCAAGGATCCCCTCCCCGGGGGGGTGGGCGAGGAGGCACTTTCGGCGACCTCATCATACAAAAGCCGAGCGCTACCACGGCAAGTCGCCCCAATAAAAGTACCAACCAGTCGGGAGCTACCCACCACACCTGATCAGTACAGCCCGGCCAGCTAGCCGAGCGCGACAGCCCAACATACAGAACGATCCAGGACCCGACCCATTTTACGCCATAAGTTTTTGTTCTCACGGAAGAGACGACGTACCCCTTTGGTTAAGGGGCGAGACTCTCCCTTAAGCCGCAACCCCGCCCAGACAGGGGAGGCTGGACCATTTGTGCCTTACCTGCGGCACCGGCGAAAAAGGCAAGTGCCGCGGACCGTAGTTGTCAAACCATTGGCCAGTTGTTTGTCACTGCTGACTGGCAACCCACCTGGGGCACAGCGACAACTTAAAGGTTTAGTTTGTGCGTGGCGGTCTTAGTGCAACTCCTTGACTTATTCTGCAACAGAAGCAAAGGGTGGGGGGGGGGACTGGGATCATAAGCCGGAGTCGTGTCGGAACTTACCGGTTAAGGGTGGCCGGCAATCCCCTTTGCATATTGAGCCCCCTGATTCCAGCCTAACTTCATCCTGTGCCACCAGTTTCCTTCTGTTGCAGAACAATCAAGGGTCGTGGAACACTAAGCAAGCCTACTGGGCCCGGCGCCTGCCTGCTCGGGACTCCTCGCCACCTCCTCACTATGCGGGAGGCTGGCGGGAACTACGGCCCTGCACTAGTAGTACACTTGAGCCAAAATGGCTACGAAAAAAAAAAAATGTTTCTGTAGATGCAGATCTGCATGACAACACTGGGGTGGGGACGTTTTTACACAGGATACACAAGGAGAGGGAGAACGACCGCTTCGTTGATCGCGGTTTTGGCCTATGAAATGTAAAAGTGTCTGGGTCTGGATATAGCCTGCTCAGCTGTTACAATCTCAACTGTTACAATAGAATTTCACATTTTTCATGAAAAAAATAGCTATTTAAAAACTAAATAGAAAGTTAATTAATTCTTAATGAAAAATTTGTAAATTTCGAAATTTTTCGTCTCCGCCGAAACTGTCGATTTGGCCGTCTGCGACGACTGGAGCCGCCGCGATTATGATACCAAAACTTGCTTCCAACCTCACCAAAAGTCAACATGAGAAGATGAAAATGCATGACCAAGACCATCTGCGATATGTCGCAGATGGTCTACGAAAGAATATGAGGACTGGTTGACTTTTGATGGTGTGGGAGGCAAGTTTCATTTGCCAATAGTATTGAAGAACCGGTTGCTGACCAGGCTGTTTCCTCGTGGCTGCGTCTAGACGCAGCCACGAGGAAACAGCCTGGTCAGCAACCGGTTTGTCAATAGTATTGGCAAATGAAACTTGCTGCCCACCTCACCGAAAGTCAATCACTTCTCGCATTCTTTGCTAGACCATCTGCGACGAATCGCAGGTGGTTTTGGTCATGCATTTTCATCTTGTCTTGTTAACTTTTGGTGAGGTTGGAAGCAAGTTTTCCCAGCATAATCGCGGAGGTTGCAGACGTCGCAGACGGCCAAGTCGACAGCTTCGGCGGAGACGAAAAAATTTGGAAATTTGCAAATTTTTCATTAACAATTAACTACTTTTCTATTTAGTTTTTAAATAGCTATTTTTTTGATCAAAAATGTGAAATTCTATTGTAACAGTTGAGATTGTAACAGCTGAGCAGGCTATACTGGAAGAGTCATGCTGTTCCTGCATGACACAGAAGGTCTGGCATGGAAGCTCTAGCATTACAGGTTTCGAGGAGCTTCCGCAATGGTGAATCCGCATGACAAATCCCTCACTTTGGCGACAGAAAGTGAGCAGCTTTTGCTGCCTATGCATCAGAGATTTTTGTGTGTTCTGAAATGCGCATCACAAGTTACATCCTTCCAGACCCAGACATTTTTGCAATCCATATAGCCATCTCCAATCCGCCAATGTCGTCGAAGTTGAGTAAGTTCTGCGAGGTGTTTGGATTCAACAGTAAATCTCGCTCGATCGTCTGGTGCAGGTCCAGTTCCTCCTGGAGGATATTCAAGGGCCCCTGATGTGCAGCCCCGCCGTTCGTACCAGCAGGTCCCATGCCGAGCGGCTTGTTATCTGGGGAGCTGGGAAAAACGCCGTACTGGGCAGCTACGGAAGTAGATGGGGCGGCGGCCATCATGTTGGTTCCACGAGCTGCAGTCCCTTGCATCGGCGCGGGGACAACTTGGAGCGACGGTGTGGTGTTGTGGGAGGAGGCCCCGGCGTAATTTGCGTTTTTCGGCGTGGTAGACAACTGTACTACCGTGTTGTTATTCATCTCTGGCGCAGCACAAGTAGAGCTGATAAAACTCGCCGCAGTCGGCTGAAATTTCTCCACCTTGAAGCGTTTTAGGAATACCCTACTGCGGCCATAGGTCGCGACGCCCAAGGCTCCGGTGGTATTCGCGATCAGGTTGCGACCCATGGTCAGGTTCTGGACCAGCGTGACACCGTTCAACACTAGCGCGCAAATGCGGTCGCCGGCGATGTCCACACGCAGGGTGAGGTACGTATTCGTCCTGAGCATGAGCACGTTCGGGAGCACGAACAGAGTCTGCGTGTGCGTCTTCCTCCGGTTCTCTACTCGAATCTCCCGGGACTGGAAGCCAAGTTTTACTGCGCAGAAGTCGCAGCCACTACTTAAGTCCGACGCATCCAGCGCGTCGAGGAGGACAAAAATCTCGTCGCCCGAGGCCGCGTTCCCACCGCCGCTTCCGGGCAGAGAACTGGTGGAACTGGCAGAGCTAGTGCTCGTTGTCACCCCTGCACTTGTTGTAGTACAACTCGGGTTCGACTTCAGCTCCACCAAAACCGAGTAGCAGGGGCCAACGCTTCGCCCCTGCTGGTCCACGACCTGCGATGAGGGTCCGTATCCTGAGCAGAAACGTTCCCACCCCAGAGTTGTCATGCAACTGGGCAATGACAGGACAATTTGTAAGTAATGCGCAGCTCCATGAGAGGAATTCGAATTTCCAATCGTGTTTTTGGAATTTGTAATGCTGTAAACAGGATGTTAAAATGGCTTTCTGATGCGGCTTATCTTGCCAATCAGCACTACACTGCAGAGGGAAAGAACTTGTCATGCACAGCTCCCAAAACTCGGTGATTTGTGTTGCTAGATTCCCATCTTGACTCTGGTGTGGAGACGTTTTTACTCAGGATAGTCCGCGGACGGACATCAGTTCCTCTTCCTCGGGGGAGCCCGTGTACTTGCAGGCGGCAAACCCGCTGCTGGTCGTGCCCTCCAGAACAAAAACGTTCTTTTCGTGCCGAGACAAGTACATCTTTCCGCGGTCGGTCCACTGCACCCAGCCCTGCTGCTTCGTTGTCCTGGAGGACACAGAAGTCGTCGGGGGCTCTTGCTTCGCCATCTTGAAGATGTTAGTTGCTTTTTGCGCCTAAAAATATCAGCTGGATAGTGGTAACTTTAAATCCACCTTCTATCACGTATTTTTCTTCGCACCTCTCGGTAGACTCTTTACAATCAAGGCGTAATGGCAATGGCGCAAGAACGTTTTGGTCACACTCCGTGGCCGTTCTTCTTCTTGCACACTCCCTCGCCTCTGCTTCGCTCGGATGTTTTATTTATCCGTATTAGCCCTCTGTATCATTCGTGAACCGAAGAAGTATTATCTGACGATAGTTGCGCCACCCATGAAGGTATTTCGTCATGGCTTTATAGTGAAGCCACGGAAAAATCTAAATCTGTCATGCTTGGTGCATTAATTATTCACTGACGTGTATGATCACAAGCCCCTGCTTGCATCTACAGCATAAGAACTAGGTCGATTTATTCAAGATTCGACGTCAGATTTCCGAAGAACGCAAGTCTCTGCTGCTGCACACTTACTCGACTAAGAGAAGCTGATTTTTTTTTTGAAATTTCATTGCTAGTTGTTTTAAGTACCAATCGAATCTACAGCTTTATTTTCGACAGACAGGGAGGAGAAAACTCAAATTCGTATTCATAAGTTGTAGTAGATACTACTTACTTCATTTCCCCATTTACTTGTTGCTCCCACGATATTCAGTTGATGAAGTTTAAGTTTTTGACAGTCAAAAAGTGTAAAGCAATTCCATCATCTACAACAGGATATTGCATCGCTTGAAAAAAAAAGCGGTTCTTTCAGTATTCTTTGCTGCGTTTTGTCACATAAGTCCAGGCTCGAAAAGTAGATATTTCTGGTATAATATTGAAACTCTGTATTGACAAGTTGGATTGCATTTCTCGGGAAAAAATTTTCGGTACTATGTTGTCTTTCGGTATTGCGGACGTAGAAATCCGAAATTTATCGAGTTGTACGGAAATAGCAAGCAGAATGAAAATAAAGCTTGCTGCAGCTAAAAGTTTTGGGTATGGAACCACCGCCACCAATTATAAACCAATGTTGGTGGGAAATCAAGAAAAAGTTATTCGTCAAACACGACGGGTAGCTGTACTAGGACCTCTGACAGCATCATCAACCGGTCGGCCTCTGTATGAACTGCAAAAGTTTCGTGCTCGTATAAATGCATTACAAATTTCCTCAGCATGAGAAATAAAATTTGTAATGCAGATTTGCCTTGGGAACAGGATTTGCAATGCAAGACTTGCATTTATACGAGTGCGATACTTTTGCACAGGATACTCTGCCGAAGGTACAGCTGGGGTCAGAGCTCTATCGCAAGTTTTACTTATCGTGGTCTGAGGAAATTTGTATCTACTTTACTAGTCTCTGGGCCGAATTTTTAACTTATATCTTACATTGGGTTTTTTCTAGTCTTCATCTTCGTGGTGCGTTTCGTTTTATAGAATTTTTCTCCGTCGTGGAAAGTAGTAAAATCGTATTTGCAATCCGAAGGTAAAAATGCGGATAGTACAACAGGCTGCGCGATCCGGTTGTACTAATGTGATTATCTTCTGTAGGCTCGGATTTTATTGCTTCGTCTTTGAGCTCGTCTTGGTTGGGTCTTGATCGGGCGGATATGCATAAAAAATGCTTTCTTATCTTCGGCTGATCTGCTCGTAAAAAACAAAAAAAAAAGTTCTGAAAAATTTATACAGAGGATTCACAGAAGCGAAACCGAAATAGGTACAATTTCTAGCACGATAAGATGACAACATTTACACTGCACACGACGATGAGGCTGTAGATTTCTTCATCTCCAGTAAAAGCTTATTCTATCAGCCTAGTGTTGTTGTATTTGGACATTCATATTTCATAACTTCATCGAATGCGTTTCTTGATTCTTCCTGTGTCCAAAAGTCAAAAGTTTGGCAAGGTTGGTTTTTTAACTCGTGGTCCATCGTATAGCGAAAACAGTAGAAAACCGAACGAAATCAGGCCGAATTCATCCCGAGAGATGTTGAATTCTGCCTGATGTAGTAAGTAGTCTTCCCTTCGCACGAATATTACGATGTTCCGAGCAGAAGGCGCGACGCATGATGAAGAATCGAAGGGGCATTTAAGTTTTTTAGAGTTCACGTTTCGGCAGTGTGGGAAGTTTTCCTCTTGAATTTTTTGATGAATAAGTGAGCTATACTTCAGCGAATTAAAGAGTAGAAGAAAAATTATGGAGCAGTAGAGATCTTCGATACTGGCTATATTAATTCGATGCGGGTGGTTAAAATATATCAAGTTGGTAGACGGCAGGTTTTCAATTTTTTCTATATCCTCAGAAACGTCGATAATGAGTTATCGTGCCCACACTTAGCAGGCCTGCATGATGTGATTTTTTCTTTTTCGAATCGATCGGTGGTCGAATCGAAATTTAATGTAGTTCTGTCATGCATTAATACTAGAAACAACACATAACTACAGAACAAAGTCAGTCGTCACCCGCAATGCGGTTTATCGGATATCCTGTGCAAAAGTATCGCACTCGTAGTAAAAATCGCATTCATGCATTACAAATCTAAGCCTATTCCAAGCTAAACCATCATTTGTCATGCTGAGAAAATTTGCAATGCGATTACTACTACTTACTAGAACTAGTACGATACAACTTTTGCATTTCATATCGGAAGAGCTTTGGCGGTTCCACCACTCCCTGCAGAATTCTGGATTCTCCAATTCGAAGTGGTGCATCATGCAGGGGAAAGATTTCCAAGCATGGGGATTTGCATACATCGCGCGGTAGTACACCAACTTCATACGTACTAGTTGTTCTCGTAAAAACTAAAATACACCTCCCATGCAAAAATGTAAACGCAGGTTTGTATTATATGCAAATCCAAGACACGACGAAAAGTCTGTCATGCCTGGATATCACGAAGGAACTATGCAAAACCTATTTATAGCTTTTCCTTACATACCCAGAGCCGGGTGGTCAAGCTCCAACATCGCGTCCCCGAGGCTGGTCATCATGGTGGTTGTTCCAAAGCGACTGTTTTCTTCCTGAAGCTGACGCAGGTGTTGATCCGCACATGTTTCACCTCCGTCGAGGGCCCAGCAATTGCGATCTTCAATCACAAACTCCTCCCGTGCGTCAGAACCTGAGCCTTGATCGTCTGCAGCTAGTACACATGTCGTCGGGCTTGTTGTGTGGCCCTCCTCGTCGTGCAAAAATTCATCTTCCCTAGTGATGTGGTCCGCCGCTCCTGTTGGAGAAGAGGCTAGGACTCGCTTGAAGAGTTTGTTGTGTTTATTTCCTGGGGAAAGCATCGACTTAGGACTAGGAGTAGCACTTTGTCCTGGAGATGATGCAGTTGAAACTACCTCTACACCCGTCGAAGAACTTTTTGTTGCCCATGCTTGTCGTGTAGTCTTCGGACCACTCCGGGGTATAACCTGCTCAGGTGTTACAATTTCAAACGTTACAGTGGAATCTGGAACTTGTGTTGCAAAATGCGCAACATCTGGCCTACTCCCACAGGATTGCGCATGACAAGTTTCATCGGAGCCCCAAAGCGCACTAGAATCTGGCGACATTTGTATTGCAGAAAGTAGAATGCTCTGCGATTCTGTCATGCTCATCATGCAAGACAAATCCCAGATTCTATTGCAACGTTTGAGATTGTAACACCTGAGCGGGTCATACGGGGCGATGAGAAGTTCTTGTCTCGGTTTTTCATCACCGCTTTGATTTTCCGGATTTTCACATCGTTCCGGTTGAGCCGATCTTTCGCCGTGCCGGCAGCTGCACTCGACGCGGAGGAGGTTGTTGCGTCGTGATCTTCTTCTACGTGCTGACTCTTTCTTCCGGCGCATAACGTCGTGGGAGTCGTCGCGTCTCCTGTAGAAGCCGTCCTTCCCCGGCGGTAGGTCTGCCTCGGCGACACAAAAATTTCCGCGTGCGCCTCGCTCGGGTCGCTCTCCTCCTCTTCCGGCTCGACGGGGGAGGGCGAAACGGTCTGGATTTGCGGCACTTGAAAAACCGATTCATCTTCTTGCCCCTTCACAGAAGAAGTTGAAGTTTTTTTCATCATCATCTTTCCGGCTCCTGCTGCGCTGTTGACCGCTGATGAGCCGCTAGTGGTACTTCTCACGACCTGGTGCTTCATTGGTACAACTAGCAACCCCTTCCGTACGTTCTCCGCTCTATCAAATGCAAAAGTGTCTGGGTCTGGAAGAGTCATGCTGTTTTTGCATGACACAAAAGGTCTGGCATGGAAGCTCTAACATCACAGGTTTCGAGAAGCTTCCGCAATGCCGAATCCGCATGACAAAACCCCCATTTTGGTGACAGAAAGTGGGCAACTTTTGCTGCCTATGCATGAGAGATTTTTCTGTGTTCTGAAATGCGCATCACAAGTTTGTATTCTTCTAGACCCAGACATTTTTGCAGTTGATACGCTCGTTGCAAGTGCAACGCGTTCAGTTCGCGGAGAACCAGAACCAATTCGCGCAATAGCAAGGCCTGTTATCCTGAGCAAAAAGAAAAACGTCCCCGCCACAGAGTTGTCATGCAAGTCTGCACGCTTGAAATATTTCGCATGCGGAGCCCCATGCGAAGCATTTTCTAGTCGTGTTGTGGAATTCGTGATGCTCGAATCAGCATAAGATGCTAGATCTGTGATGCTCCTGGAGTAACTAAACAGGATGAAAAAACTACGAGGGCAAACTTGTCACGCGCAACGGCAACAACTAATGCTGGCGCATTTGTCTAGCAGATTTCCCACCTTGTCTCTGGGGTAGGGACGTTTTTACACAGAATACCTGTTCCTTCTCCACCTTCTCATCGGGAGGTTGTACGCTTGTACTAGGGCTGTTGTATTGGTGCTGGAGGTAGTCTGCGATCGAAGTGAGAAATGCGACGTTGTCCCTATGGAAGTGTCAGAATCGAAATCGACAAAATCGAAAAATTTGTGATGCACAAAATCGATGCCAGTTGGAGCCTCAGTTTCCAATTGGCGCATGACAAATTTTGGGACCACCAAAATCCAGTCTGTCGTGCTGTGTGGGCAAAGCAGACTGCTCCTGTAATGCTACTCTGGCAACACATTGTATACCCGTACCCCTAAACAGGCTTGCAATCGGTCTCATTTGCCTGTTCCCCAATACAGGCCTCGCGTGCCCTACACTTTATGCATGACAAATTTTTCGACTTTGTCGATTTCGATCCTGACACTCCCATAGTCCCTCGGCTGAAAGTAGTAGAATTTGTCGTCCAAGCGTCTCCACTATCAACTGTAAAAGTGTCTGGGAGGTCTGGAAGAATCATGCAACTTGTCATGCTAAATCTGAAACGTGCAAAAATCTGTGTTGCATGATTACCAAAAGTCGTCCAGTTTCGACCAAGTCGGGAGGGATTTTCTCATGCAGGATAGGTATGAGAGAGATCGCACAGAATCTGTCATGCTAGGTCCTGCATTCCAGGTCTCATGGGTCATGGAAAAGCTGCATGACAAATCGCGCATTCTTCCAGACGCAGACATTTTTGCAGTTGATATCCACGTCTCCCCTGCCTGCATCCGTTCCAAAACCTCACTTGGCAGGTGCATGCCGAAGAATTTTTTGTTTTCCGGAGAGTTCCGGGATTTTACACCGGGTATCAACAGTGTTGACGGGGTTCGGGGAGTTGGTGCTGGAGTTCCAGCTTGATGCGTAGAAGTGCCCGGTGTTGTACCAGAAGCTGCGCCTGCCCCTGGTCCTGAAGGGAGCACACCAGTTGTGCTGGACGAGGAGGAAGAAGCTCTCGGCTGTAAAAATTGCGCCGTTGTACCACCACCAGCAAATACCAGAGGACCTCCGGGTCGTCTCAACAAGGTGTCCGCGCTTTCGTCGCGCTGGCTCGTGGTGAACAATAAATTTGATTCATTTATTTTCAACACATGATCAATGCGGTGGACGTCGACGGCTGAATTCTTGTCCCCCTGGGCTGCAATTAATATCCGTGCGGTTAGATTCGCGTCCGGAAAGGCGTGTTGGCTCCCGGCACTGCCACCCGGAGTAGGAGCCAGAGGTGGATCTTCAACCGGAATGGCGTACGTTTGCTGCGCCGGCTGCTGATAGTAATTCGAAAGTTCTTGAGCAGTAGCTTGTTTTTCTTTCTGGCTTGCACTGTGCGACGAGGATGCCGCTAGCGACGACGGGAGCCCCCCGCTCGGCCCGCTGGTCCGGCCGAAAAGATTCGAGGATTTGGAGGTAGACGTGGGCCGGGAATTTGAAGACGACACCCCTGGCGAGAACCTTTGTATTGCGGATGAACCTCCGGGCAGTAACTGCTTCTCCAAATTCTGCAGCAACTCAAACGCAAAGGGTCCATCGCGCTTGATCCAGGCGGCGATCTTGTGCCGCAAGAAAATGTGGTTTTTGTCGGTAATTCCCGGGAGTTGGAGCGCCCCGTTGTTATTCATCATCGGCCCAGTTGGAAAATCCTCCTTTTCAAATAAGAAGTCCATTCCGCACTTGATGTGCCCCTTCCGTGCGAGGCCCACGTCCCGCAGCATCTCCGTGAAATCTGCGCCGTGGAGAAGAAGTAAAGCGGCTAAATCAATGTTCGGGGGTAAGCGGTTGTTCACCTCCGTGTCGAACTATGAACTGCAAAAGCATCGCACTCGTACCGTAGTAATTGCAGTCATGCATTACAAATCTTTTTCTTAAGGTAAATCCGCAATACAGATTTCATCTCCCACGCTATTTATACGAGTACGATGCCTTTGCATTTCATACGAACCGAACCCAGGCACCGAAGAGCGGCTTCGTAGACCGGAACAGGGGCGCTTTCACCGCGGCATCCACGTCCGCGCCGAACTCCAGGAGCACCCGCGCGACCGCGGCTGACTTCGTGACAATGTCCAGAGGCTGCTGCATCGTGAAGCGAACCCGTCGCACGTTCGGACAGGAAGACCCCTGCACCGTTATCCTATGTAAAAACGTCCCCACCCCGTAGTTGTCATGCAAATCTGCATGCTGAAAACATTTCTCATGCGGAGCTCCATGGGAAGGGTTTTCTATTCGTGTTTTGAAATTTGTAATGCTCCAAGCAGCATAAAAGGCTAGATCTGTGATGCTGCTGAACTACCTAAACAGGATTTTCACACTACGAGGACAAACCTGTGATGCGAAACAACCAAAGCTGGCTGATTTGTCTAGCAGATTTCCCATCTTGACTATGGGGTGGTGACGTTTTTACCCAGAATAACCGTTCCGCCCGGGGAGATCCGGATTGGGACGAAGGGCTCGGCGAGGTGAGAGGACGCTATCAAGTGCAAAGGTGTCTGGGTCTGGAAGAATACAAACTTGTGATGCGCATTTCAGAACACAGAAAAATCTCTCGTGCATAGGCAGCAAAAGTTGCCCACTTTCTGTCACCAAAGAGGGGGATTTGTCATACGGATTCGGCATTGCGAACGCTTCTCGAAACCTGTGATGCTAGAGCTTCAATGCCAGACCTTCTGTGTCATGCAAAAACGGCATGACTCTTCCTGACCCAGACATTTTTGCATTTGATAGACGCGATCGTGTTGCAAGAGCCACCACCCGCAGCCGCTCCGAGTGCGGAGTTGAGCCTGGTTGTTGCACCTCCACTGTGGTGTTGCACAAACAGTTGCTCCTCGTGGTCCAAATCGGTCTCGATCGCCTGGGGAACGGTTCGGCGCCGCCTGGGTACGCGGCGGCAGCCGGTAGTACTATCGTCGCCAAGTAATAAAGACGGCTTGCTTGTTGTTTTCCCTGATGTTATTTCTTTGTCAGCAGCGGAACTGGAGGAACCGAAACTGCTTTTTGACAAAGTAGTGCTGCCGGAACTTCGCCGCACCACGGTAGTCGTTTTTGGCTTCGTCTTTGTAGAGGTTGTAGACGACAAAACGTCCGCGGATTGCGTCAGGCTTGAGGATCCTGCTGCCCCCGCGAAAGAACTCGAGCCTGTGTCTATGAATTGCAAAAGTATCGTACTCGTATAAATGCATTACAAATTTGAATTTCCTCAGCATGAGAAATAATATATAAAATTTGTAATGCTGATTGACCTTGAGAAAAAGATTTGTAATGCATGATTGCAGTACGAGTACGATACTTTTGCACAGGATAGTCTCAGGGTTGTTGAAGAACTCTTTTCCGACCGAATCCTCGAAAACGCTGTGATGCGGGCAGGACATCGTTGTGTCGTTACCAGTATCAAATGCAAAAATGTCTGGGTCTGTAAGGTTGGAACTTGTGATGCTGTCTCTGGATTCGAAAAAAATTTGTATTGCATGAGCAGCAAAGGGAGCGTAATGCTTGCTACGCGGGGAGGGCATTTGTCATGCGGAATAGGCATCAAGAAGCCCTCAAAAAGTCTGTGATGCTAGGGCATGCATCACAGACATCAGGGCTCATGCAAAACGTGCATGACAAGTCTCAGAATCTTCCAGACCCAGACATCTTTAAATTTGATAACCAGTAATTACCTTTCGGTTCTGAACGTCGTCACGACCACTTGGAAGATCTCCTGTCGGTGGAAAGACCGGAGACTCGTTCGCTTTTCTTTCCAGTTCACACGCGGTCAAGAAGTCCGCGATTACTTTCTCGGTCATGTGCTCGTCTAGCATGCTGATCGCCCGGGTCATGCGCGGCTCGTCGACGTCCGACTCTTGTTCGTCCTCGTCATCGTCAATGCGATGATCTTCCGGTAGATCAGCATGCTCCTCCCGGATGAAGCTATTATTTGCCAGTTCTCCAAACCGCGCACCATTGCGACGGTTACTAGTAGATCTTCCCGTTATTTCGTCTTCATCTTGCTCACCATCGTCTTGTTCCCCGGACGCCGTCCGCTGCAACCGCAATCCCTGAAAGGATCGGTGCGAATCCCCGGGAGGACTCAGGAAGCCACCTGGAGTGGAGGTCGCGGCCCCGCAGCTGGCGAAGCAGGCGACGGAACAACTGCTCGCACAACTGCCGCTGTCCTGCTTGCTCACCATCATCATATTCTTGTTCGAATAGCACCCATATCAAATGTAAAAATGTCTGGGTCTGGAAGAATGCATGTTTGTCATGCTTGTCTGGCATGACTCTTAAATCTGTCATGCGCATTGCCCAAGAGACGATTTTTTCTGTCATGCGGAGACGCAGTTTGTCATGCAGAATAGGCAAAACATACAAGCTCAGAAATTTGTCATGCTGAGCCAGCACTTGTGGCCTCCGTATGCTACGCCACTCAGCATCACAAGTTTCCAGACATCCAGGGATTTTTCCATTTGATAACCCAGTTCCCGCACTGGTCCCCGAAGGCGGCGACAGCGCTATGGTTGCGTCAGGTTTGAAATCGACAAAGTTGAAATGATTTGCCATGCATAAAATGCCAGGCATGAAGTGCCTCTCTTGCCGGGATGGCAAGTGAGGCAAATTGTGAGCCTATTTAGTGTTTGGGATAGTGCTGCTAAAGGAGCATGACAAAAGCAGTCTTCTGTGCCCAAGCAGCATGACAAATTGGATTCCGGTGCTCCGAAAATTTATCATGCACCGCTTAGAAATTGGGCTTCCAACTGGTATCGATTTTATGCATAACAAGTTATTTCAACTTCGTCGCTTTCGATCCTGAAACACCCATAAACGCCGGCGCTCGCGTCGACGCGGAAGACACCGTTGGGTTCGAAGAAGTCGCTGCGGTAGAACAGGAAGACCTCGCGTTGGAATCCTGTGTGGAGCCCGAGTTCGCTTTCTTCATAGCTGGAGATGGAGAAAGAACTACTGCTTCTGGTTGTTGCATTTCATCACCTTGAAATATATCGTCAGTAGTTGTTGCGTTTCCCATCAGAACGTCGTCCGCAGTGGTGTTTTTTTGTGTGGGGGAAAAGATCAGGGGGAGCTTTTCCTCGGTGAGCAGCACGGCCGACGCATTTGTTGGGTCGTCAAAATCGATGCTGGAAGCAGCCGTCCGTGTCCTCGCGGTCCACTATGGCGTTCTCAACTGTTACATTCTCAACTGTTACGTGAATTTGTGATGCAAGAATGGCAAAACTGCAAGGGCGAAGATTGCGCCTTTTGCATGACAGATTTGGCACATGATATTTAGGTGCGGTTTGGCCCTTCGCAAATTTGTCATGCGGAGCAGCTTGATCGTGAGGATGATGATGGTGCTTTCACATGACAAATTCATGTAACAGTTGGGAATGTAACGTTTGAGAACCCCATATCCACTTCGTTGAGGCTCGGGTGGACGAGAGCGAGTGGGACCGGCTTCGTTCTCCCTATCAAATGTAAAAATGTCTGGGTCTGGAACAATGCAACCTGTCATGCTAAATCTGAAGCATGCAAAAATCTGTGTTGCATGATTACCAAAAGTCGCCCAGTTTTGACCAAGTCGGGAGGGAGTTTCTCATGCAGGACAGGCATGAGAGAGATCGCACAAAATCTGTCATGCTAGGTCCTGCATTCCAGGCTTCATGGGTGATGGAAAAGCTGCATGACAAATCGCGCATTCTTCCAGACCCAGACATTTTTACATTTGATACTCCCTTGAGTGTACTGATTGGGGAGGAGCCTGACGGCGTCCCCGTAGTACGCCACTCAACTACACGATTTTGCTGCTGCTGTCGTCGAGACTCATCTTCTGCCCCGTCGTGCGTGGGAGGTGGTAACACGTCACAGGACGCCGCTGCTGCCGACGAGGTCCACTTTATTTTTCCCGCACCACCCGTCGCAGTTGCTGGAGAGCGCAACGAAAAATTAGAATTACCGCCAGGTTTAGGAGCTTTCGAACAAGTTGTTGTACTTTTACACGAGTGCCATCCACTCCCATACGCGGCCGGACTACTAGTGCTCGCCGCGCAAGCACTGAGCAACTCCTGTAACCGCTGCTTCCTGCTTGCCAGCGCCATGGACTGCGTGGGGGTTGCGACCGTTTTCTATGCAGTGCAAAAGTATCGCACTCGTATGAATGCATTTACAATTTGAATTTTACTCAGCATGAGAAATGACATCTGTAATGCTGATTTACCTTAAGAAAAAGATTTGTAATGCATGATTGCAATTACTACGAGTACGATACTTTTGCACAGGATATTTTCGCATCCAAAGCCATGTTCCAGCCGATCTCGTGCAGGGGCGTGTAGTATGAATTGCGAAAATGTCTGGGTCTGGAAGCTTGCACCTTGTCATGGTAAATCTGAAGCATGCAAAAATCTGTGTTGCATGAGTGCCAAAAGCTGTCCACTTTTGACCAAGTTGGCACGGAGTTTCTCATGCAGAATGGGCATGGCAGAGACCTCGCAGAGTCTGTCATGCTAAGTCCCGCATTCCAGACCTCATGGGTCATGGAAAATCTGCATGACAGGTCTACACTCTTCCAGACCCAGACATTTTTGCATTTGATATGTAGCCTTTGTCGTCCTGGGTTTCCACAGCCGCAGTTGGATTTTTCTTCAACGCTCTCCGGACGGTTTCCGGGTCCCAGCCGTTTTTGAAAACCTGAAATTTCTCCAGCGATTCTTTCTCGAATTGCTTCATCGTGCTTTTACCCAGCTCGGACTGCTTTTGCGTGTTTTTTCCCTGCTGATTATTTCCCCCGCCTCCCATTGGAGGAATCAACACTGTGTTCTGGGGACCGCAAGACAAAAACTCTTTTCGGTTCTTCTCCACCATCCAGGGAGAAAGCGATCGGAACTTCTTCCGCATCTCTTCCGTTGGGCTGCTGAATCCGCTGTGAGAGGCGGATGAGGTCCACCCGTGGCTTATCCTGCCGAGCAGACGCGCATTTTTCCACAGCGTATGATCCGCTTGATGTTCAGAGCTCCGTGCCCGGAGGGATCCAGTTGTACTGGAACTACCTGGTGGCTCCACTACGAGAGATGAGGTGAGAGAGTTTGATATCGCGGTCGACTGAAGAAAAGACTGTGCTGCTCCTGCTGGATGATCCGATGTAGAAGAAGACACCATGGAGCTCGCTACGCAGAAGCTCGCCCACTGCAGCGACAGCAACAGTGCTGCTTTCGCGTTGCGGAGAAGCTGCCAAGCTGCCATTTCAACCATGTTTCAGTTTCTAGTACCTCGGACTTACTCCTCCCTATATGTAGTTCCCTCTGGTGCTCGTGCCACCAAAACTTCGGTGCATCGAATGAGGCAGCACCACCACTTCTTCCAAGTCCAACTAAAACAGCAACGTGGCCTAGCTAAAAATTTGGGAAGCACAAGAAAAATATTATACCGAAATAAATTGAAATTCTGCACGCAGAAGTTCTTTTTTTTCGAAAAAGTTTTGCATAACAGAAAAGAACTGGGACAAGAACAAAAACGACGAGATCAAAGTCGATATGGGTTGTGTCGTGATCTTCCACGCGCGACAAGCCCGAGTCTGCGAGCACGTCGTATTTTTCGGGTATAATATGAAGAAGTCGCTATAGTATTTTTTCCCGTCCGCCGCCGCCGCTGCGGAAGTCAAGATCTTAGGAACACAAAAATTTCTGGGTATTCAAATTGCGTGTCTGCTGCACGACGCGGGTGCCAGAATTTTTGCTGTTTTCGTTTCATCGATCAAGGCGTAGTTGCGCTTAAGAGGAAGACCTTGAAGAAGTACTAGCACATCAAAGACTGCGCTGAAGAAGAAGATCGATCTATAATGTATCATGTAGTCTTCACACGGAAAACATTACATGCATATTAGAAAAAATTTATCGGTGTCTTTGCAACAAGACCTTTACAATTTGCTTTTATTTTTCGCCTTCTCAAAATCATCAGTTCTCCTCTCCTGCTTCACTTTCCGCACGTCCCCGCGTGTCACCATGGACCCGGTTTTCTCCGCAAGGAGCCGCGGCGGGTCAGTATTGGGGTCGTATCGGTAGGTTTTCAAATCGTCTTTCGTCAATCCTCTGACTTCCGTCAAGTATTCATCATCGATCAGCATCTGTCCGGTTGTTTCCTGATCGCAACACAGACTCACCGTGGCGTCCGCGAGGATGGTCGCTTTCCGCCACAACTTCTTATCACCCAAGTCGAAGTTGATACTGGCTTGGGATTCGATGACCGTGGCGGGCCACAAGCTGTTCGCGAGGATGTTATCGTCCACGCCCTCGGCCTATAACAGTGCACAACTCCCCCTCCCCCTCATTTGCATGGCTATGGCATGAACAGCAATACAAACACCAGCACACGCGGAGCCTATGCATGAGAAATTTTTTATGTCCCTAGTGTAGTACTGTTTGGGCTTCCGGACTTTGTCATGCAAACAGTACAACCACACGGCAGCGCTTGGATTTGGTATTTTGCATGACAAATGAGGGAACGGGGAGTTGTGCTGCATTCTCATACGGCCGCCGCACCTAGCGCTACCATCGTCATCCCCATCTTGCTGATGTTGTACGCGCAAAGCCCTTTCTATGGCATTTTCAACTGTTACATTCTCAACTGTTACACGGATTCGTCATGCAAAATTGCCATCAGCCTCCACTTGATCAAGGTGCTTCGCATGACAAATTTTCGAAGGGCTAAGCAGCATGATAATCTGTGGAAAATAATCTGTAATGCGAAAGCTTCAATCTTGCCACTTTCACTGTTGCTGTTCTAGCATTACAAATCCATGTAACACCAGCTGAGAATGTAACGTTTGAGAGGGCCATACTTTGTACGCTTCTTTCTCCAACTCAATTGGCGGACTCATGCAGATCACGCGCCCAAATTTGTTCTTGCGCATGTGGGGCAGGCAGTGCTTGGTGAGCAGGAAGGACCCGCGGGTGTTCAGCCGGGTGATCAGGTATGAACTGCAAAAGCATCGCAATCGTACTAATTGCAAACATGCATGACAAATGATCTTCTTCCTAAGGTAAAAGTAAAACAGTATTATACAAATTCCATTTCTAATGCTGAGCGACTTTGTGATGCTATTCATACTAGCACGTTATACTTTTGCAATGCATATCAGGTCGTATTTTTTCGACGGGGTGTCGTTGATATCAAATGTAAAAATGTCTGGGTCTGGAAGAGTGCATGTTTGTCATGCTTGTCTGGCATGACTCTCAAATCTGTCATGCACCTTACCCAAGAGCGCCATTTTTCTGTCATGCAGAAACGCAGTTTGTCATGCAGAATAGGCAACACCTAGAAGCTCAGAAGCTTGTCATGCTGAGCCAGCCCTTGTGGCCTCCTCATGATACGCCACCCAGCATCACAAGTTTCCAGACCCAGACACTTTTGCATTTGATAATTGATGGTCTGCCACCAAAGCGCGGAGGCGTTGTTGACGCAGATGTCCACCTATGCATTGCAAATAAGTATCTCTGGGTTCATCTTTGGAAGAATACGAGACTTGTCATGCAGGATCTACATGCTCCTTGATGTCTGTGAGGTATTCCCTAGCATCACAGACTTGATTCTGAGTGCTTCTTGATGCCTGTCGGGCATGAGAAGTGCCCTGTCCGCGTAACTAACAAAAACTAGACTCCTACATGCTGCTCAGGCAATACAGATTTTTTTGGAATCCAAACGCAGCATCACAAGCTCCACCTTTCCGGACCCAGATATATTTGCATTTGATACCACGCGGCCCCATTTCTCCACGGCGGCTTCCACACATTTGATGATGGACTCTTCGGAAAGGACGTCGAGCTGTAGAAATTATGTTCAATGCGAGGATTATAGTACACAATTACACTTTAGAAGAGGTTGAAGTCAACTGCATGACAAAGAGAAAGAACAGCACTTGTTCACATACTTGTACTACAACTACATGGGTTTTATGCATAAACAAATTCAAATCTCCTACAAATACCTGCACACTAATCGCCTCCGACCCGCACGCCCGTACTTCATCCGCAACGGAGTAAATCGACCCTGGAAGTTCGGTATGCACTGCAAAAGTATCGTACTAGTACAAATCGCAATACAAGTTGGCTCAGCATTACAAATTAAATTTGCAATGCGGATTTACCTAACCAACTAGATTTGTAATGCATAGCTGCGATGACTACGAGTACGATACTTTTGCACAGGATATTCGGGTGTCGACTTCAAAGACTTGCCCGCGACGACAATTCGACATCCCTCGTATGCATCGCATAAATGTCTGGGTCTGGAAAGTTCGAACCTGTATTGCGTGTCTCGCATGTCTGAAAAATTTGTATTGCATAAGCAGCAAATCAAGCGCCACACTTTCGTCATGCAAAAGCGCAGTTTGTAATGCGTTCTGCGCATGAGAAAGCGTTGGAAAAATTTGTCATGCTGCGCTGCACTTAAAAGCACAGTCAATCATGACCATTCAGCATTACAAGTGTCCAGACCCAGACATATTTGCATTTGATACCTCCCTGGCCAACGCCAAAGCGCATTCCCGGCCGATGCCGCGGGTTGAGCCGGAAATGATCGCGACCTTGCCTTATCCATTGCAAATATGTCTGGATCTGGAAACTTGTGATGCAAGTCCATGAACAATAAGTGCTCTGTAATGCGCCGCCAAGCATGACAAGTTTTTCCGTGCTTCTGTGCTGCTTATTTCGCATGTCATGAGGAACTGCGCTTTTGCATGACAGACAAGAGGACCGCTTTGTGGCCACGCAATACAGAGTGCAGAGTCATGCCAAAGCAGCATGACAAATCTCGCAATCTTCCAGACCCAGACATACTTGCATTTGATATGCCTTCCAGAACGTCGCGAGAGAATCCGAGCTTCGCGGCGTTCGCTGAACGGGCGGTGGTGGACATGGTGTTTTTCTCTGAAGTTCTCGTCGTGTAGATGAAGTATACTGGTTTGCTCGTGGGTCCTGTAGATCATGGACTTTTTCTTGTTGTACTCTGAACAGAGAGCAGTAAACTAGCACGATGAGCGCGGCGGGCCGGTCCAGCGTTGTCATGGTAAGCACACTCATAGTAAGTACACTCGCCGTGCAAAAAAAAAACAAAAACGAACCCGAACCAGGGCGAAATTTCTCTTGCGCACTCAAATGCGGCCTGGCACCCGCACAAAAAAAGAATTCAACCGACGAAAGGATTGTTCGCAAGAACTCTCTGCGGTTTTAATTTTGAATTTGAAAAATCCGCGTTCCGATAGAAAAATGCTAAAGGTGGTGCATTTTCGTATTCGTTTTCGTCTGCACAAATAAAGAACAAATGGTTTTTTCAGTAGATCGAATGGCTCCGGATCCGGCTTGTTCACCCGCCGCAGGAGTTCTTGTACAGCCGAGCTCTATATGCATTGCAAGTATGTCCGGGTCTGGAAAGCGCCAGGTTTGTAATGCATGTTTTGCATGGCCCATGATGCCTGTAATGCATGGCCTAGCATCACAGATTTTTAGCAGGCTTCCTGATGCCTATTCCGCATGACAAACGCCCTTCCCGCGTAGCACAAACTGGACTCCTCTTGGTGGTCATGCAATACCGATTTTTCTGGAGTCCAAAATTAGCATCACAAGTTCCATCTCTCCAGACCCAGACATATTTGCATTCGATACTCTAGAGCTCTCGATGCTGGTTCATCCCTTTGTCCCTCGACGATATCCCGTGCTTATGAAATGCAAAAGCATCGTATTAGTATAAATCGCATGACAAATCTCCTCAGCATGAGAAATAGAATTTGTAATGCGGATTCAACTTGAGAAAGAAATTTGTAATGCATGAGTGCGATTAGTACGACTACGATACTTTTGCACAGGATAGTGCTGACAGGGCCCCTTCGGCGTCTCAATCATGAAATACAGCAGCTGCAGTATCCTGAGTAAAAACGTCCCCACACCAGAGTCAAGATGGGGATTTTGCAACACAAACCTAGAAGTTTTGGGACTCTTGCATCACAAGTTGCCGTCCGTAGTGTAGTGCAGGTTAGCAAGGGAAAACGCATCACAAATCCATCTGCTGATCCTGGTTACAGCATTACAAATGCCACAACACGATTAGAAATTCCTCTCATGGTGATGCGCGTTACAAATGTTCCTGTCCGTGCAAACCTGCATGACAACTCTGGGGTGGGGACGTTTTTACAAATGATATGCAGCTCGCTGTTCTTATGCGCGATCGGCCCGTGCTCGATTTTCGGGGGCACAATCACCACGGATCCGGTTTTGATCGGCTTTTCCTCGCCGTCTAACTCCATGTAGCCCTGCTATCAAATGCAAAAATGTCTGGGTCTGGAAGAATCATGCTGTTTTTGCATAACACAGGAGGTTTGGCATGGAAGATCTAGCATCACAGGTTTCGAGAAGCTTCCGCAATGCCGAATTCTCATAACAAATCCTCCATTTGCTGGCAGAAAGTGGGCAGCTTTTGCTAACTATGCATGAGAGATTTTGCTGAGTTCTGAAATGCGCATCACAAGTTTTTATTCTTCCAGACCCAGACATATTTGCAATCCATACCTGCCCCCGCATCACGAAATACACTTCGTAGGCGTCGGCGTGGATGTGCTTCGGGTTCCGCTGTATGCATTACAAATATATCTGGTGTTTTGTCTGAAAGGATGCGAACTTGTGATGCACGTTGCGGATCATACAAAAATCTGTGTTGCGTGACTTGCAAAAGGTGCTCATTTCTGGTCATGCTGAGGTTTGCATTTCTCATGTAGAACAGGCATCACAAAGGGGCTGCAGACTCTGTGATGCTAGGCCCTGCATAGCAGACTTGGCGGAGCTTGGAAAAACTGCATGGCAAATCTCAGAATCTTCCTGACCCAGACATATTTGCAATGCATACGCTGGTTTTTCGGAAGCGTGGACTCCGCAAACGTGATGAAATGCGGTAACTTCGGGTACTGTTTTTCCGGCAAGGGTAGCATCACCCGCTTCGTGATCTTTTCGTTGTCTTTCATCGGCTTTGGTTTCAACTCGTCCAGCTGAGTTTTTCCGAATTTCAGGGTTTTTGTATTACGGGGGAAAGCCCCCCCTCCCCATCTCGGAACGGAAATTTGTGATGCTGGATTTGCGCACACAGATCGGCTTGTGTTGCTAGAAGGACAAGAGACGCAGCTGCGGCCTTAATTGCAGGCAATTTGTCATGCTGCTCCCCACTTCCGGTTGCCTCCTGTCATGCTGAAACTCCATGGCTTTGCCATGCCAGCCTGAACTACACTCCGCATCTTTTGCCTTCTAGCATGACAACATGATTTGTGGTCCCAAGTCATGCTACACAAATCTCCGTTTTAGTATGCAGAGGGGGGATTTTTCATTTTGATATTTTGCCTGCGAATTTTCCGGTGCGACTTTGTACTGCTCGACCGTCTCTCCGGGAAAGGGAATGGCGCCGATCGTGATCAGCTGCAACGGCCCGGAGTCCTGCACGATCCCGCCGCTGTGCTCGATGCCCGGCGGAAATAAGAGCATCGTGCCCGCCGTGGAATTTCCCCCCTGGTCCTTGTAGTCCGGCACGAGGTCGAACTCATTGTCATTGGTGACGTTCTCCGGCCAGTAGGTGTAGTTTTCTGCTTTTTCCCCCTTGCTTATGACAGTGCACAACTCGTCCCCCTCCCCCTCATTTGTCATGCAAAATCCCAAATCTACCTTCTGCCTGTTAGCACTCTTTGCATGACAGATTCCGAAAGCCAAAACAGCACTACAATCACTTAGGAATTTGTCATGCAAAAGCTGCATCTTTGCCAGTGCTTGTGTTGCTGTTCATGCAACACAAATGAGGGGGAGGGGGAGCTGTGCACTCTCATATTGCTCAGATCGCCAATGCCGAAGTTGAACAGATTCACATAGTTGTTCTGACCATCTCGGTTCCCATTGACAAGCGTACCTGGACCGGAGTCTTTGTGATTCGGTTTGTAGGGCAGCATGTAGAACAGTTCGAACATGTCTTCGTGGCTGTGCGGGGGGAAGTCGTCGACAATCTCCGCGACGGCGATCTGGGTGATACCGGGTATTTCTCCGTATTTCACTAGAACCTTCTTCGTGTTTTTAAACGGGTAGTGGTTTACTGTCGTGCTGTTGATTTCCTTTTCGTAGTCTTCGATGAACCGAGGATGGCGGAGGCAAAGCTTCTCCATTTCTTCCTTTGTAGTTATTTTTGCCGGGAGAACGGAGGCTGCGTCGATAAAAATTATCGGCGGGCTAGAGTAGAAGTTCTGAACCAGAAACGAAAAGACGAGCATCGTCTTGGGCTGATGCCGCCCAGCCGCAGAAACGAAGGTCATTTTGTCTACGAATTTGGTTGGCTAAATGAAATTACAGTACGTAATGCTCTCGCTCAGGCTCAGGTGAAGCAGATTCTAGTTGGCGAATGCTCGACGGGAGAACTTCTCTCCCGTGTCCCTTCATCTGCGGACGTCGTTTTTTCGGACAAGAAAGGAGGACGCACGAAGCCACGACTTCAGAACACAATCGTATTATAGCGAAGCCGAATTTTCTATGGGCTACAGAAGAACTGCGCAGTTCTCCAAAGTACTGCCGAATTCTTGTCTTTTGTACCGGCAAACATTCTTCTTTTGTGGAAAACTGTGCTGTATGTCTTTTTATGAGTCGTACGCCGTGCTGCTGTCTTCCAAAACTTTTCCATGAGCCAATCAGCTGTTCTTTTTTCACTCAGCACACTCTCGTCACAAGGTTGACAAGCCCGTGCCTGCGGTCCGAACCAGGGCTCTCCATCGATCCAGAAAACGCAGGAAAATTTCAAGAAATATTGTACATGTACACAACAAATTGGTCTTTAACAAAGATCTTTTCAAGTGCTTCACAAGATCGTTCCATCGGAAATAGATTGCTCGCTAGTCTCGCTATCAAGTCATCAAAATAATAAAACGGCAGTGCAATAGCAATAGGACGCACGTCATCGAGTTAATATCTCGACATAGCTCTAGAAGTTGACGCGTCTCTTTACTGCGTAGGATAGGCTACAACTTCTACAAAATGATCTATAGTTGTCTCTCTGGCACGGATGGTGTAGGTTCTATCTATCTTGAGCTTCGAAACGAAATCTCTCTGACAGTGCTGTGCAACGTGATGCGAAGCCAAATGCGTAAAAATTCCAATCCATTTACAACTTTCTCCCCTACAAATAAACCATTCGTCGTTCAACAGAATAGAAGTATGGCAATGCTATATGCTTTATTCCAAACCTGGTGGCGGATGGTCGTGCTTGTGCAGACCTCGAATTTCTAGACAAGGTGTGACCAGGTGTTCGGGTTCTTTCATCACACTTACCACATCACAGACTCTATATTTGGTCTTACCCTTTGTCACAATCACGCTAAATTTAATCGATAGAGTCACAGTTCACATTCTTTAGTACTAGTGGAACATTGTGCCGAGATGATACATGTCAATGTCTTCGGCTGCGCTCGGTGGATCTTCCGTGGTAGCAGCACCACTCCCACTTGCTGGTGTTGAACCGGTAGTGTACTCTATAGGAATTTCGTCTTCATCGCCGGTCGTAGCGGGGTTAATATTTCCAACCCCAACAACCCCCCCGGCCGCCGTGATCGTGTACCTCGGGAGCTGGTCGAGCAGCCATTGCTGATGCAGCTGCCTACCCCGGAGACTGCCGTCTGCGTCAAGGTCCGCGGGCTTCAGCGAACCACCGTGTGCGAGCCGTTGCATCAGTTCTAACTCGTACTCGTTCGTAGCGTATGCGATCTGGATACTACTACGTGGCAGCTCCTGTGAGGTGGAGGAGGAGGACGCAGCGCCGGAATCATACCCGACGGCGGCACTGGGAGTAGATTCTCCGCCATTCTTCGAAGCAGATGGGGAGCCGCGTCCTCTCCCCAGCAACGCTCGGTTATTATCCCTCTCTTGCTCGGACGAAAGCGCGAGTGTTCCGGCGCCAAAGCCTATCATGGCACCGCTCATACTCCCGACGGAGGCGGTCCTGATCACAGGATCGGCGGAAGCGACCTGGGATTCATTGTTCGAAAAATATTGTACAAAAGTTTTATGATCTAAACGCAGCTGGTTGTACGGGAATTCTGTTTGTTATGCGAAAGGCACCGGGAGGCAAATCTTTTAACTATCGCACATGAAGCTACACGTACATGGAACTAGCACGACAGGGACACGCCACTCAAGTATAACCACCCAATAAACCACAACTCAAAAATACCGCCAGCCAGTTGTGCCCACTGATCCACGCTAGCCACGACCCAAGAAGCGTCTTCACCTTCACAAAAATCGCCCCAACCGCGCCAACGGCCGCGGCCCCTCCGTGTCCCGTCCAGAGGATAAAAGGGACCACTTTGTCCGCAAAAATGATGACCGCGACGACGACAACACTGCCGCCGACCACCTTGCAACCGAACTTCACGCTCTCCGGCAGCATGTCCCACAGGCTATCATCGTTCACCGCTAGAGCGCCACTGGTAACTCCCTGCGTGAAGTTATGGACGCCTTGATCCATTTGGTCAATCCGCTCTAAAATCTCCACGCCCGCCTCGATGTGTGCTCGCGCCTGTTCCACGTTCGCGCCCGCTTCTAACAACTGTCTGCCCTGCTCCTGCACCACGACCGCCGTTAAACGCATGGCGCGGCGGAACGCCTCGAGGTTGATCAACAACTCGTCGGAAAGTCTACCTTCTTCCGCAAGTTGGGTGAAAAACCGCTCGACGAATTCCTCGGAGTGGACATTTGGGAGTTGTCTTAACCCCTGTTGCATCTCACGGAGCTGCTCGATCGCGGGAATTGGGCTGGTCGGGTCCCAGGGGGCGACGGGAACACGGCGAAGCCACGCGTCGGTAGAAGATTGGCTGGCTGTTGCACTTACGGGAGCCAGCGCAAGCTGCTGCTGTTGTTGCCCGTGTTGGTATGGAACGATCGGGAATTGCTCGTGGTCCTGCGCATCACGGTCGAGGTAGTCTGCCGCTTCCACAGCCGTCGCGGGTCCGAAGTGTCCGTGGAATGATCGGCCGGTTTGATTTTGAGCTCCTCTCGTTGCGACGACTGGCAATCTACTTCCCGCGGCGGCGTCCGCCGAGCTGCTGCGGCTTCTGGAGCTCGTATCACGATAATGTGCAAGCCCATCCAACACTTCGGCAGAAAACGGCAAAGACGCTGCTCCTCCATGGAGGAGCATGCCTGCGATTTCGTCGTCCGCGTTGTCGCCCATGTAGGAATTAGAAGCAGGGTAATTAATATTTCTCCGTGCTGGAGGGCTCTGAGAACGACGGCGCGACCTGCTGTTTCTGCTGCGCCCTCCCCGACGAGAACTACTTCCTCGCTGTACGATTTCGGTTGACGAAGACGCTGGTGCTTCTCCCGCCTGTGAGGCACGGCCCGTTTGTATGAGAGTGCACAACTCCCCGTTCCCCTCATTTGAAGGGCATAAGCAGCAACACAACTGCGGGCATTAATGCAACTTCTGCATGACAAATTCGCGACCGATTCTAGTGCTGTTTCGCTTTCCGAAACCTGTCATGCAAGAAGTGCCAAAGAGAAAAGGACGGATTTGGTATTTTGCATGACAAATGAGGGGGAGGGGGAGTTGTGCATTGTCATATGTTGCGCCGCCGCCGAAGAACGCGTCCTGGAGGTAGAGGAGCGTCTCCGCTGCCGCTGGGCCGCAGAGGATCCCCCGCTGCTGCCGGCGGTTGCCCCGAAATCTGTATCGACCCTGCTAGTATCTCCCGCACGCGCGGCCAGAAAGGTTGCGTTGGTGGTCTGTCAACAGATCTCGTCGGTACTCCAACAAGATCATACCAACCACCTGTTCCCCCCTCGTGATTGCTAGCAAAACCCGCGGCCGTCTCGGAAAACGGGAGTGCCTCGCGGGGTAGATTATCAAATGCAAAAATGTCTGGGCCTGGAAGAATGCAAGATCTGTCATGCAGCTTTTTCATGACCCATGAGGTCGGGAATGCGAGACCCAGCATGACAGATTTTTTGAGGTCTCTATCATGCCTTTCCTGCATGAGAAACTCCCTCTCAACTTGGTCAAAAGCGGACAGCTTTTGGCACTCACGCAACACAGATTTTTGCATTATTCAGATTTAGAATGACAAGTTCTAACCTTCCAGACCCAGACATTTTTGCACTTGATATAGATAGCTTTACTCCGGTCCAGCCGGGTCAGAAGAGCCTCGGCGTCGCTTTCCAGCTGCTTGTCGAACGGTTCAGGGTCGAACGTCTGAAGCGGGGTAAGAGTCCCAGGTGCGATGAAAGAAGGAGGACCACTTGAATTATAAACAGCGTTATTCTCCTCGTCTTCGAACCCGCCCAGTGGCTCCTCCTGTGATATCACGACCGGGCGCCTGTACAACCTTTGGTACATCTCCGTGACGTCTTCGAGGAACATGAATTCCGATCTCCAGGGGAAGACCTCTGTTCCACTACCAGAAAAACTGGCGTCAGGTTGTTCTTGAAACGGGTCGGAGAGAAGATTGATGTTCAGAGCTAGCGTGAATCTGTCGCTCCACTTGGTGCTCGTTTCGTTACTCTTTTCGGCATCTTTCCGGATTAAGTCATTATGGATTTTCGTCGCTTCGTCGCCTTGCGCTCCTTGTCCTTTGCCTTTCGCGAAGAGCCCGACTTGGATTGGGTTTTGTTCGTCATACTGATGCTTCTGCAAAAGCTCGAGCTTCTCGCTCAGCCAGCGGTCCGGGTAAATGGCATCTTGGACGGTGGGAATGTCCACGCAGCCGCACGAACGGTCGGTGGCGAAGGCGACATGGAAGGGCTGAAATGTGGTGGCCACGAGCAAGATCTTGCTCAGCTGGGAGGAGAAAAAATGTCGCATTTTGTTGAACTATGCTGAGGAAAAATGTCGTTGAAATTAAGAAAATTATTGATGTCACGCAATTCTTGTCTGTGTTATATATTTTTCTAGGAGCTGTACAGATAAATGACCCGATTAAGTAAATGGCAAAACGTTCTTGATATCTAGTTTCGTATGTCGTGTTTATTCGGTATGTACAATGTACTTAAATGTGGAAAAAAGTTCTTTAATACTATGCGCTTGTGTTAGTTTTTCAGAAGAATGGTCTTTAATGAGTCTACTTGAAATTATGCTCCTTAGAAAAGTATCGATGTTGATGTACTAACGAGCTTCAGTTCGACAGCCAGTTTCAGGTGTAGTTTCTTGCTGCTGCATTCGGGAAGAAAAAAGAAAGTCGGGTTTGCAGAGTTGCGAATGAATGAGTAGAACCGACGCAGGGCGAGATTTCCGGATCCATCTTTTCTGATGAAACTGAAAGGCTAAAAAATTTGTAGCTGACGTCCTGCTCAGGGATCAAGATTGTAATTTGGTTTTGAACTACCGATGCACTGATGGATCTTCGTGATCTTCCATAGAAATTTGGATTTGATCTGAGTGATACCAGTCAGGGATAATTTCAATGATCCTAGCAGTAGCACGATCCGGTTCCGGCATGTAATAATTTCAGTGCACGACAGTAAGTTGCTGTTTCTCCATGTAGGTTTGTACTCACCCAACGATGCATGAAGTATTTACGTTTTCTGAAATATTCTGGGAAAAAACAATATGGACCTCACACTTTGTTCGATTGATCGCCCAAATGAGACATCATGGCCGCCTTGAAACTACAGTTCGCTCCTGCTACTTCAGTGCAAGAAAGCCTGCTTTATCAGCAGCACGGGTTGTAGCTTTCATCGCCACAGGTTTTGCAATCGCCGTCGCGTTTCCAGTCCCGTTCACCACCGTTTGATTTCTTCCCCCACCACAGACCAACGGCTTCCACTTGCTGGTATCCGCGCAGACGAGTTTCCAAAACAGCTCGGAGTCCTCCTCAATCGCCAGCATTTTCTTGTCCCAATTCGCCTGTTCGCGGTTGAGGGTAAATTGCCCCTCTAGCTTCTCATACCGTGGCTGCAACGCGTTTTCCATGTAGTGTAATGTCGCGTTCTTCGCCTCCGTCCAGGGCGCGGCGTCGTCCAATGCCGCTTTCAATGCTCGGAGGCATTCGTCATGGCAATTTACCGCGGAGATTGGGGTCGCGAATGCAGCGCCGATGTCCTGATCGCAGGCAGCTTGGCATTGGAGGCTGAAGGACTGACTGGCCTCTTCGCAAATAGCCCGCTTCGTCCCCGAAAGGTGGTCGCAGGACGGGGAAGTGTTTTTGCTCGTCGAAGATGTAGTGCGGTGGAGGAGAAATTTCCTAGCAGTAGTGAGGGCTCGTGTAGTGGGAAACCCCCAATCCCATGTAGCAGAAGAAAAGAAGACGAGAACCAGCTGCGCGGGGCGTAGCTGCACCCACCACGGCATTTTTGTGTTGATCTGTCGGTGGGGGGAGGACGAAGTGTTTGGGCCCGTCGGTTTTGGTGGCCGGTGTTCGCTTTGTCCTCTCTCGTTCTTGGATCTCATGCTTGTTTGTTTTCTCTCTGGCGAACACGGCCTGTAGTTTCGGAAAAGGCGTGTAATCGCAGCCTCAGGAACGCACTAACGCAACAGCAGTGTATGCTGGCAATAATGTGCGTGAGCAAGGTCGTAAGCCTGGCCAGTAACAGTCACGAACGGCGGATCACGTGGCCGCGGCCGGCACACAAAATAAAGGCTACCCGGCCGCGGCTGCCATTACCGACATGGCCTGTGCGCCAGGGCCAGCGCAGAAGGCAATACAGGAAGAGCACATCAGGCGTGAAGTGCGCAAAAAGAACGGGCGAAAAGCTCGCAACCCCACTGCCGCTCCTGGAATAAAATGCGCCGTCCCGGCACGCACGCTTGCGGGCATCCTTGGGGACCGGCGCGCCGGCCGCGCTGGGGGCGCCCTCGCGTGCGTTGCCCTGATGAACGGCGGGCGGCGTAGCTACCAGAGAGGCCAGCCAGAAACACCGGCGGCGGCCGGCAGCCCCGCCAACATTGCGGGGCCACCGCCTTGGCCATAGGGCTACAAGTACGGCGCGCCCGGAGCTGGCGGAGTCCGCCCGCGGCTAGCCTCGGGCCAGCGCAGCCGGCGCGCCGCCCTTCTTTTTTTTTGGTCCGGCTGTCTGGCACGACCCGAAGCTCTTCAGCCCTAAAATTTTCGCTCAAAGGGCTGAGCCACACGCCCTCCGGCGTGCACTTCCTGACCGTGGCGAAAGTCGCCCGCCCCGTTGCGGCAGGGTCGCGCAGTCCCGCCCGAGATTGCGCAGCCCCGCCCGCGCCGCGCAGCCTCGCGTCTTTTTCCCGAGCAGACGCACACGCGCGCCGAGGGACCCTTCTGGCGTCCGTCGCGTTACGGGGACAGCCGGGCTGGGCGCTTTGCGCGCAAGAAGAGCCGACACCGACGGGCGCCGGGCTGCCTACTAGGGCTCCGGCCAGAAGCGATTTGACTCCGCCCCATTGAATCACGTCTCCAGCTGCAACGATCCAGACAGAACGAGGCGCCATGAACTCCCTTCCTGGTGGAGGATGCTCACTAGTCCGAAACACCTATTTTTTATGGGAGATTTGGGACTCCTGGAATAGGTCTGAGCGTTGCTCTCACACTCGATAGAGCACTCAACAGGATGCTTTCCTGGCCCTCATGTCCTCTTGAATTTTTAGAACAGCAATCGCCACAGGCCCTCCTCGTCAGCACCACTTCCTGATAGTACCTGATGGAGATCGCTTTCGCTCTCCGCATTCCTGCTCTTTAGTCTCATCTTTTTTTCCGCAACCGAACTCCACTTGTGCGAAGTTCGCGTCCTTGCGGACACTGGCGCACAGCAAATAATCAACCAACCCTGGCCAGAAACAACCTGCAATTACACGGCCACGCGGCTGCTCACGCAGACTGCTCGCCGCAATCTTTCAGCCACGACCGGGGCAGGCACGGCAGCGAAGTTGCGCAGGCACCATCCAAAGCAGACACACGGCGCGGGCAAGAAAAATGGCTCGGACAGGGGCCGGCCTGCCTGCGAGCCACCCTACGCCGGCCTGCCGACGAGAAATATTCTTCTGGAAAAGCCGCCCGCCCTTCGGGAAGAAATTCGCGCGGGCCGCAAGGGGGGCGCCGCGCACCTTGGTTCTAGCCCCCTTGACGGCAGCGGGGGGGCACTGGCGAAGACTAAAGCCGCCGCCCAGGCGGGCCGGGGCCCTGTCGCCCGCGGAACATGCCCGGGCAGGTGCGTTGCAAACGCGGCGCGCGGCAGGCCGGCGCGCTGGTAAGTATGTAGGCGCCGCGCGACCACCATCACAGCCCCACCGGGCAGCGTGCGGGCGGGGATCTCCGGCGCCTGTCTGGAATCTCCAGCGCCTCTCTCCGATCCCCCATCCCTGCCGGTTGGCTCGCCGCCCGAACGTCCCCGCCATGAGGATGTTGGCGGGATGCGGAGCCGGCGACCCCGTGCGTCCGCGCCGAGCTCTATGCCGCGGAAAAGGACTGGCGGCACACCCGGCAGCAGAGCGACACGGCACCAAGAGTAAAAACATCCTCAGCCCGGGGCCCGTCACATACGAAAATTCTGCTAGATAAAAAAAAAGGTAGTTTGTTCAGGAGGTGTTCATCACAAAGTTCAGGTACTCTCGGCGGAAGTGTTCAAAAGAGAGACCACATAGCATTTGGCTTATCACTCATCCGTTATTGTAACTACACACTTCTCCTCTCATTTGCACTGCCTACACTCCACTGACCCTGAGAGAGACACTCGCTCGTCGTGTGGCAGCTGCTTCGAACAGAAGCAACACCTATGCGGGGGCGCTAACAATAGATACCGTGGCGGGATGGCTCGCAACACGGGTTTGTCTGTATACACGTCTTTCTATTACCATTCGAGCCACGCAGCGAGGACAACCTCCTCCTCTACAGGTAAAAAAGGCTGGGGCGAGGGTGTAAGTACGGTGCCCCGCCGACGAGCCGTCGCAGGCGCGTAAGGGGCGCTACCCACACACCCCTGGTCGAAGTCTGGCGGAGTAGAGCTCTCGCGCGCATCGCCAAGCCCGTCCGCCTGGCTTTCGCGGACGGCCCAGCGGATAAGGAGAACGGCGGCGCACACAAAGCTGGCTAGACACTGCCTGCGGGGCCCTGGGCGGGCTGCCGCGGTCGATATTGATCGGCGCAGCGGACGGTGGCGCGGCAAAGACCGCAGGGCTGCGCCTGGCGCGCAGAGTGAGCGCTGCGCGAGTTCTCGGCGCCGGGCGACGGAGTCGGCCCACGCCCGCTGGTCATACATTAGAAACGGAATGCCCGCCGCCCAAGCGATCTCTTGAGCACCGCCTCAACACCTTCGGGCCCAGCCGAACAGTTCCACGCCGAGAGCTTCTTCAGGAGCAGGACTCACCCGCGCCTCTCGGTCCTCGTCTTCAGCACCGCAGCAGCGCACAAGGGGTGCGCGGAGCAACTCGCCGGCATACTGCACCAAGGGCGCCACGCCCAGCACCTAGAACGGTGCCCGCGCTTTGGGCGGCTAATTCCACAGCTCTCACCTCCAGTCCCCTACATCGCTCGAACTGCCTTCTCGAATTACACATGGTGAATTGTTGTGAATGTGAAAAGGCGCCACCACTCGAAAAAAAGATTTTCGTGAACAAACGAGACTCCGCCACCCACTTATTACACGCCGACTTCCAAAATATGCGATTTCTTTTCTGTAATATCTACTTCATCTGCGTTTTCGCTCTGATTTCCACTTCTGATCATTTCCTCTTAGCATTTACAACAATAAAGCCCATACGACAGCGTTCCTTCCTTCTCCATCCAAAGCCGTGATAAATTCTGTCCTCCCCGTCCGCTGTCCAAGCTCTGCGTGATTATTCCTATATCTGATATTAGCGATGTCGTGATGTCATAGTACTTCAGCCGCTTCTGTTTAATACCGGTATACCTTATCTCAACCTTAGCGAACCTGTCCAAACTAGTTACCGTCGTACGAATGTTGAAACAATTTTTTCTGTCATCATGTAGCACTAGAGACGTCCTATCCAAATTCCTTATGCGTCTGCGAAGAACTAATTTCTGGCGTTGTTGTCCATAGTAAAAAGTAAAAAGCACGATGATTTGCTTCACTCAGTTCATCTACACCTTGTTCGGATTAAAAAAGGGGTGCCGATATTTTCGCATACTATTCCGAACGGGTTGCAGAATTATTAAAAACGAAGGGAACATCAAGTATTGTCATAAACGTATTGCATACCATAGTAAAAGGATTTATTTCTTGCTTGTAGTGATCAAGGAACCTCAACCTCCTCAAAATCTTTCACGCACATATTAGTACCACCCCCTCCCGTTACTATTTCTCCATCCCTCTAATGCGGAATCCCCAACACAGAATGCGACCCGTATCCAGGAAAAAAACTGTTTAAGTGTAACTTTGTAGGAAGAGCAGCATCACAAATGCGTTTTGCGATTACAGGGAAAACCTGTCATGCGCAGCTAGCACGTGGAAACACGTATGAAAGTAGCCTACGACGCACGTCCAGCATGACAAGTCTAACAGTTTTGCATTTTCAGCATCACAGAGTATACACCTACACAGTTTTTTTCTTGCATAACCCGGCTTTGTCCTTCAAGGCCACCTCTTTGTACAAATCCTTGTTTTCGTATGAGAGTGCACAACTCCCCCTCCCCCTCATTTCTATTTTTGCATGAACAGCAATACAAACACCAACACACATGGAGCCTGTGCATGACAAATTCATGTACCTCATGTAGTAAGTACTGTTTGGGCTACCAGAACTTGTCATGCAAACAGTGCCAAGAGGCACAGACTAAGTTTGGGATTTTGCATGACAAATGAGGGAGAGGGGAAGTTGTGCCCTGTCATATTTCGTTCAGCTGTTTTTTATACCCGGGAATCATCTGCTCCAACTTGTTTTTCCATTTCCCCTGCACGAAATCCGGCCACGCTTTCTCCACCACGTCCAAGGCGATTTGCACGGAGACGCTCGCCCCCGGACTCGCGCCCATCAAGCCGCTGATGGTGCTATGAACTGCAAAAGTATCGTACTCGTATAAATGCATCACAAATTTCCTCAGCATGAGAAATTTTAATTTGTAATGCGAATTTACCTTAAGAAAAAGATTTGTATTACAAATGATTGCAATACGAGCACGATACTTTTGCACAGGATAGGTGCGGTCTGCTTTCTGGATGATCTCGGTGCCAAACTGGATGATGCCGACTTTCGCCTTGTCTTCCTTCATGATTTGCACCTGAGACGAGAGTGGTCGTTTGCTGAATGTGTTGTGTGCTCCTGCAAAATTGAATTAGAAGAGCAACTTGTTTGTGTTTCTCATGAAATGAAGCAATTGCTTCAACCCAGTTAAGAACGAAGAAACCGAGAATTATACCCTCTGTCCCGCCGTAATTTGCGACCAGTCCTCATCCTGTGCGTTTGGAAAGAATTCCCGCAAAACTTGCATCCGTTCCGCCTTCGTGGACGCTAATTCTTTCGCCAGGTAGACACTCAAGTCGATGTTCTGCCCGCCGGCCGCGACCATGGGGATGACGTTAAACGGGTTCACTGTGGAGATCAAATCCAGCGGTGACCTATCCACTGCAAACATGTCTGGGTCGATTTGTCATGCAGTTTTTCCAAACTTTTTTCATCTGGACTTGGAGGCTCAGCATCACAGGCAGTAGTTCTGTAGCCCCTTGGTGATCATGTTGCCTATTCTGCATGAGAAACCACGACCTCTCAACACGGCCAGACATGATCATGCGCATCTTTTCGACGAGTGACGCAAGGCAGATTTTTTTGTGAGCTGCAACTTGCATCACAAGTTCGCATTGCAGCTACTGACCCAGATGACATATTTGCATTTGATACGATCCGTGCTTCAAAAAATTCGGGGAAAACCCGGCGTAGGGGCCGAAGAGGAGAAGCTCCTCCCCCCGGATGTATGCATTGCAAATACGCTTTGGTCTGGAAGTACTAGAGTGCAAGATTGTCATGCGTGTAGTTCCGCATGACTCATGAATCTGCCTTGCAAGAAAAGCAGGAACACCATAGCTTCTCGCCTGTCATGCAAACCCCCAGCTTGTCATGCAGAAAACACAACACATAAGAGCTCAAAAAATTTTGTCATGCTTGACTGCGCATTGCGGTGTCGTCCCAACATTCGCAAATTAGCATCACAAGTTTCCAGACCCAGATCGATATTTGCAGTGGATAGAATGTACCTCCGGTCCAAATGCGGGACCGACATCGGGGGAGACCCGACCGCCGCCTTGCCGTAACACTTCACCGAGTGCCGGCACACCACCTCCGGTTTGCGGCAGACGAAAAACTGCCCGGAAACGGGGAACCCATATGCTCTGCAAAAGTGTCGCACCCGTAGTATTGCAATAATGCATTACAAAACTTTTTCTTCAGGTATATCCGCACTACAAATTTTCTTTCTCATGCTGAGGAAATTTGTAATGCAATGAATTACTACTAGTACGATACTTTTGCAATTCATAAACCACCGTACCCCGCGATTTCCGGAATCTTCGCTTTTTGCAGCAGCTGGAGCGAGGCGCCACCTTGAGTTGTGGTTTGGCAGTGAGTAGAATGCGTTGGTCATGTCGTCTTGTTCATTTGTTCATGTGGAAGCGGAGATCCTCGTCTGGTTCAATAAACGATAAAATCAACGCCAATGCTGGCTCACTAGAACGACGTAATAAGTAAATACGCAAAGCGCTACTCGTGGTCTAGAACTGTATGCAAACAAGAACTACAACAAACACATAAGAACTTTAGTGAAGTATGTAAGTACTTCATAAATACCTGCCCCCACGAAAACAAAGTTCGCCCGAGTATTCACCTCCGCTTTGCTGCCGAAACCGAACGGATCCGGCAAGCCCGTCGCCGTCAAGTCTGGCAAGCCTGACTGCGTGTAGGTTGACTTTTGGTGCACCGTCCAGGTGCCGTCGCTGTTCTGACGCAGTTTGTCCGCCTCCCAGTTGCCGACGAAGGTGCCCCCCGCGCGCTCAAACGCCGCAATCAAACCTCGAAGGAGTTGTTGGTGGGAAACAGATACAGAACTACACTGCGTTATACATTAGCAATAGCATGACAATTATATATATATTAAAAAATTCTGACGTCTACTACTAAAGTCTGCATAACCACATCAAGAATTTTGATCATGAAAAGAGTCCAACAACTTAATACCTCCTGTTAATGCTCCCCAGTCGTTATCAGTTCCCATCTGCACCCGTGTACACGCCAGCTTCTCCGCCCCGGATTGTCTGCCGTCCATGATCAAAGGTGCCCATTCCGCGATGGTTTTCTCGTCCTCCGTAAACTCCATCGAGGAAAACAGTGGTTCTTTTTTCAGCCGCTCGTACCGCCGTTTTAACATCGCGACGTTCGCATCTCCGTGCACGAAGGAGAGGTGTGGTGTGTGGTTTAACCAATTCGTGACCGGGATGTCTAAAATCCTTTCCTTCGTCATATCCAAGAAAAAAACTGTGTTAGTGTAACTTTCTTGAAGGAATGGCATCACAAGTTTGCTCCGCATGACAGAGAGAGCTTGTCATGCGTGGCTTGTAAGGGAAAACACACATGAAAAGAGGGCCGCATGGTTGTCCGGCATGACAGGTGTATCTCTGCTGCATGTTCTGCAACACAAATTTACACTTACACAGTTTTTTTCTTGCATACGTCAAATACGCCCACCACTGTTTGGAGACGTGGAATTTCTTATGACCGTGCACAATTCCCCCTGCTCCCCCTAATTTGTATAGCATGAACAGCAATGCAAGTGTCAGTAATGATACAGGTTTTGCATGACAAATCAACGCCGGATTGCAGTGCTCTTTGTCTACTTTGCGCTGCCAGAATCTGTCATGCAAAAAGTGCCAAGAGACAAAGGGCGCAATCGGTAGAAGTACTTTGCATAACAAATCGAAGGGGAGGGGGAGTTCTTGTGCACTGTCATATTTCTCGCAAATGTCGAGCGCTTTGGCGATCTCCACGTGGTGCTCTCCGGTTTCTAACTGTGACTCCGACGTGTAGTTTAGCTCGCAGTAAGCGGCGTGGCCGGTCCTATCCACTGCAAAAATGTAATCACACTTGCCGCAATCGCAATCCTGCATGGCAGATCTGCTTGTGCTTCTGCCTTCTTACCTGAATCTGCATGACAGATTCGGTTTCCTTCTTAAAAAAAATTGTCATGCGATTTCTACTTAATAGCACGTTTACGTTTGCAATGCGTAGGTTCCTGCGTTGTTGTACGCTTCACTAGATTCCATCGCCGGGGATTCTAAACGCTCGATGATTTTCACGTTCCACGTATCAAATGTAAAAATGTCTGGGTCTGGAAGAATGCAACTTGTGATGCTGAATTTGGATTCCAAAAGAATCTGTATTGCATGAGCAGCAACAGGAGTCCAGTTTGTGTTACGCGGAGAGGGAATTTCTCATGCGGAATAGGCACTAGGGAACCCTCTAAAAATCTGTGATGCTAGATCATGCATTACGTGCGTCATGGATCATACAAAATATGCATCACAAATCCCGAAATCTTCCAGACCCAGACATTTTTACATTTGATACCACGAGGGTTCCAATAATTTGCAAAGCAGTCCTACTGACGCGGACATAACCCCGCCGCCGATGCAAAGCACATCCACGTGCTCGTCGCCGCCGGTCAGGTAGGACCGTTTTTGGGTCGTTGTAGTCAGTGGTGACGTTGGCGTTAGGACGCTGCTTCTACTGTGGTTGCTGCTGTAGCTGGTGGTAATTTTTGACCTACTACCAACTGCCGGCGTCGCTGCCGTACAACATACCGTCGTCAATGGCCTAGAAGCCACACTACACCGGTGCTGGGCGAGCAGCATCTTTGCCCGCGGTGCGGACTGTCGCGTCGCGGTGGATAGCACGCAGGGTTCTTGGCGGAAAGACGTGCTGCCCGTCAGAAGTACTGGAAGGTCGATAACGCGGAGAGGAGCCAAAAAATTTTCCTCACATGAACGACGCCATTGGAGGGTGGCAATATGAACTCGCTTCCAATTGATGGAAGCGCAGTTCGAAACAACTAGTTTAAGTTTTTGGGGAGATGATGAAATTTTAAATGATGTCGCTGGGTATGATATACTATTCTGCTGTGCACTACACAGCCTGCACGCTCCCACATCACAACTCGATGTTTTTTACCGCTTAATACGTGGACAGGCAGTCTGACTCTCATTTCACCCAATGGAAAAAACATTTTTTCTTCTATCGCAGGGATGAGCCTCTACTCAATCAGTTTCTGAAGAGTTCACAGGACGACAGATGAAGGTGAACTATAACACTTCGGATACGAAGGAGTACCAGAGGGGCCTGCTCTGCGTTGGTTGGAGGCGCTTCCGCTTGTCTGCTTAGATACAGTGGTCGTGGTTGAACTTGAAACAGAAACTGGTTTACAAATAGATTCTCAAAGCACAAAAGGTGGTCCGTTTCGTGTACAGCAGCAGGTTGTAGACCGAAAGACCTCGTTGTGTACATCAATTTTCCTTTTGTTCAATGGGGTTTCATACAAGTTCATTTTCAGAGGTCGTTGCCAACAATCTAATTTATAAAGAAACGAGGTGATAGTAAAAACCAGTCACATATTGTATCTCTGCCAACAATATCTACCGATACTCAAGTCAACTTTCTCAAAACTACCAGTGGACCAACATGGTCCAATTTGCAATCTATAAACAAGCTACAAGCTGTATTTCCGCAAAAATACGCTTCATCAGTGTCAGAATTTTACTACGCAAGTTTTGGATTCACGCAAGCCTCAGCCTCTCTGAAGTAGAGGTTGGCTGCATTTAGTTTTTGTGTCTATATTCACGAAAAAGGTTTATTAAAGGTTGGACGAAGTCGGGCACGGGTCGTTGCTAACCCTGTTCTACTTCACGATTTGCTTTTAGTGTCAATGTCAAAGTTGGAATATTTTTATAAGTTGTAGTTACGGTATAATTTCTTGAAACTCTTTATATCTTCCTGGTGTCAAAAAGCGAATCGCTACGACACAGTACTTAGAAGTATATGAAATAAGCTCAATTGTACAAGGGAAAGGTGGGCGGTTCGTAGAGGTGCTGGCACTATCAAATGCAAAAATGTCTGGGTCTGGATGAGTGCAGGAGTTTGTCATGCAGATTTTACGTGAGCGTGTTGGTCTAGCATGCAAGCCCTAACATCACAGGTTTTGAGCGGGTATCCCAATGCTTAATCTGCATGACAGATACCCTGCGTCGGTGCCAAGAAATGGGCGACTTTTGCTGGCCATACATGACAGATTTTGGCATGATGTAGAATTCGCATCACAAGTTTGCATCCTTCCGGACCCAGACATATTTCCAATGCATAGGCGCATGTGCCGCTCGATCTCAACCAGGTAGAACCGTAAGGAGTCCACATCCGCCAAGTACGCGGGTGGCACGGTGACCGGGTCGAGTTTCCGGGCGAAGCTCCAGGATATGGCGTTCTCAAATGTTACATTCGCCACTGTTACATGTTTTGTCATGCAAAATGGGCACTAACGCCCACGCGGTGAAGCTACTTCGCATGACAAATTTAGGAAGGGCTAAACAGCATGGGAATCATCTGTGCCGAATTTGTAATGCAAGAGTTGCAAGAAGTCCGGCCTTTCCCTGTTGCCATTCTTGCAGCACAAATTCATGTAACAGTTGAGCATTTAACAATTGACAATCCCATACAGGACACCGTCCGTTTATTCAGCTCCGCGTGGTCCCGCATGTCCACTTGGGCAGTTTTTAGCGATTTCTTCTCCTTTTTCGGTTTCTGCTCGCTGGTCTCTCCCGGTGGTCGGACGGAATCGAGGGGGGAGGTGGATACCTGGTTTTGTAGCAAGTGCGAGTGTTATCAGTTATGCATTTACAAATCTTTTTCCTAACGTCAATCAGCATTACAAATTCCATTTCTCATGCTGAGAAATTTGTAATGCAATTGATACTAGAACATTGACATCGCATAAAAACATAACAAACCCCTATATCGAAGACAACAACACAACAAAAACTACCGGTTTCCCGCCCGGCAGGTGCCTTATTGCTTCCGGTAGCATGTAGTTCGGGACTTTCACCGCTTTCTTTTCGATCTTTACTGCGTCGTAGTTGGCCTTCCCGAGCTCCGGCGGCGCTTCCTTGTACCTATCCCTCAACGCGGTGATTCGCCACGCCAACCTGCCCTTGTTCACCAATCGCACGCAGGGTTCCTTCCGTTTCGTCAGAAACCGCAACACCTTCAAAATCGCGAACACCGTCAGGTTATCCCGTGCAAAGTATCGTATTCGTATTGCAATCATGCATTACAAATCTTTTTCTCAAGTTAAATCAGCATTACAAATTTTATTTCTCATGCTGAGGAAATTTGTAATGCATTTCTACGAGTACGATACTTTTGCAGTTCATACAGGTGTTCCTGCTGTTTATGCAGTGCAAATATGTCTAGGTCTGGGAGATTGCGAGATTTCTCATGCTAGTTTGGCGTGACTCTGAACTCTGTATTGCGTAGGGCCATCGGAAGACCTCCTCTTGTCTGTCATGCAAAAACGATGTTTCTCATGCGGAATACGCAAGACAGAGCCACGAGAAAATCTGTCATGCTTGGCGTTGCATTACAGTGCGCTTCCTGTTCACTGACATGCATCACAGGTTTCCAGACCACCCAGACATATTTGCACTTGATACTGTTCCGCTCGTGTCTCGAGGAGATCCATCAAAAATATCCTGAGTAAAAACGTACCCACACCAGAGCTGTCATGCAGATTTGCCATGACAGGAACATTTGTGATGCGCAACCCCATGACAGGCATTTTCAATCGTGTAGTTTGGGAACTTGTAATGCTGTAAACAGGATCAGCAGATCGATTTGTGATGCGGCTTTCCTTGCTAACTTGTACTACCTTACGGACTGAAACTTGTCATGCGTGACTCACAAAACTCCTAGGTTTGTGTTGCAAAATCCCCATCCCGACTCTGGTGTGGGTACGTTTTTACTCAGGATAAAAAACAGCATGTACTTGGTCGAGGTCGCCGCTTTTCGCTTTTCCAAGTCCGCAGCGGTGGTTTTTGGTCTGGAAGAAGAAGAGCTCGCCGTGGATTTCCCGTCGTGTTTATTCTGCTTGTTACCAGATGTGCTGCCGGGAGAGGTGGCGAGGTGCGGAGGCAGGTTTGCCTGGTCGGCGAGAGCTGATGTATTTTTAATATCGTGGTTTGCTGATTCACTTTTTCACCGTTTTAAGAATCTTCATGGTCGTGAGAATAGAAGTGCAGCATCATCACAATCATGATCGTCATCACAACCACCGCCCGTCCTGCATAAATAAACCAGAGAAGTTCTGTTCTTGGAGATTTCGATGTAGATTTCGCATGAGTCAAATATTGACAAAGTGAATCAACCTTTCTCCTTCTTCTCCTCGCTGTCCACCCAATTTTCGATCATCAACCCAAGTAGCCCGATCAAGTACAGGTCGATCCTTGGATCCCGGGGCGCGACCTCCGTGGGGCTGACGCGGTCGATGTGATCCAGAATGATCCTGCTGTGCTCCATGATTTTTTGCTTCTCGAGCGACGAAAAAACCGTTTCCGATGGTGGCATACCTTGTTGCGATACATTGATGTTACTTTTTGTGGGTGACCACAGGGGGAGGCGACACAGCAGTTGCGTGTGCGATCTTACACAATCGCATGCGTATACAAGAACATTTCTTCCCCTTCTTGCATGCTCCATTATTTCTAGTTCAGCATCGAAGGATGGCACAATTTGTTACTTACACAAAGTAGTATCAGTACCTTCCAGCCCCCCCGGTGTACCCGTCCTCAGTGCTGTGAGCGCGTGCTCTGCGGTCTGGCAGACTCGGAGGCACAGCATTGCGATGGTCTGGTCGGTCAGCTGTGTTTGAAACGCGAAATGGAGAATAGAAAGACAAATTCTGAATCTCATATATGAAGATGATAAGCACGACCTGCACCTGCTGTGTCGTTCAAAAAAATCATGGTCAACTACTTTCGCAAAAGTAATGGGAGGACTTTATTATTTAGCGAAAACAAGAAATCGCATGAAAACTACACAGCATCATCACCGACTGATACAAGAAACGATAGCACACTCACTATAGTACCTTCCGATCCTTCTTTCCCCTCGCCAATTCATCTTATCCCACGAAAAAAGTGTTACAGTTACACATTTGTAGTGAATTCAGCAAGACAGATTTCTCTGCATGAGAGAGAAAACTTGTAAAAATGCAGAAATCCTAGGGGAAAACACCTATGAAACGAGGTTTCTATGCACATCCGGCATGACAGAGCTTTTCTGTCTTGCTTGGCCTGCAACAGCACAATGTGTAACTGTAACACGACTTTTTTCTTCCGATACATCTGCTCTTTGTGTGAGTGTCTCCAGCATCGCCGCCCAGTCGAAATCGACCACAATCGCCTTTTATCCTGTGCAAAAGTATCGTATTCGTATAAATGCAAGTCCTGCATTACAAATATTTTTCTCAGGGTAAATCAGCATGACAAAGTATATTTCTCATGCTGAGAAAATTTGTAATGCATTTATACGAGTACGATACTTTTGCAGTTCATACCTTTTGCAGTTCTGCGTTCGTTATGCACCATTGCAAAATAAGCATTGTACTTCTCGTCTGAGTGCCAGTCTTGCACGACAAACATCTTTCTTTCCCAGCAACCTAAATCAGCATTAAACATTCATCAACTTTTCTTCTTCTTGCTATTCAATGATGCAACTTATACTATAAGTTGCATCATTTAGCTATCTATAACATAGATACCAGTACGATGCACTACTTTCAATGCATATTCGTGAGTAAATCTTCGTATCGCCAGAGAATTTTCTCGATTTCCGGGTTCCGCTCCTTCCTCAAGACCCCGATTGCATCTCGTAACGCGTCCAACTGCTCGCCACTCGTGTATTTGCTACCGTAACTCAGCGTGTCCAAAGCGGAGCGCTGCAACGCTTCGAAAAGCTCGTCGATCCTTATGACAGTGCACAATTCCCCCTCCCCCTCATTTGTATAGCATGAACGGCAATACAAGCATCAGCAAGAGTGCCGCGTCCGCATGACAAATTTGCACTGGAGTGTAGTGCTATTTGGGCTGCCAGAAATTGTCATGCAAACAGTGCCAAGGGGCAAAGGGTGGACTGAGTATTTTGCATGACAAATGAAGGGGAGGGGAAGTTTTGCTCTGTCATAACCCTCTGGTCCTCGATGCGCACGGATTGCAGGTCCTGTACGTTTGTTTATGTTTTTTCACAGACTCGTGGTAATAAATCGCACGCCAATCGTGCATGACAAGAAACCTCCTTCCGAAAGGGTGAATTAGCATCACAAGTTTCGTGCGGCACGCCGAGGTTGATGTAATTTGTGATGCAGTTTATGCATACCTGTGCAGCTTTGATCTCTGCCCTCGTCGCTTTCTCGGGCGTTTTATCAACTGCAAAAATGTCTGGGTCTGGAAGCGTCATGCTGTTTTTGCATGACGCAGAAAGTCTGGCATGGAAGCTCTAGCATCACAGGTTTCCAGAAGCTTCCGCAATGCCGAATCCGCATGACAACTCCCATATTTTGGTGACAGAAAGTGGGCAGCTTTTGCTGCCTATGCATGGGAGATTTTTCTGTGTTCTGAAATGCGCATCACAAGTTTGTATTCTTCCAGACCCAGACATTTTTGCAATTGATACGTCTTGGTCGGCTTTTCCGGGTAGTGCCGCACACACAAACTCTGCCACGGGTCGTGGTAGTCCCTGAGCGGGATCGCGGGTACGGGTGAGATGGGGTCCGTTTGTCGGATAAAATAGGTTCGTATCCTGGGCAAAAACGTCCACACCCCAGCAGAGTTGTCACGCAAATCTGCATGCTGAAAATGTTTCTCATGCGGAGCCCGCCCATGATGAGAAGCATTTTTTATTCGTGTTTTGGGATTTGCGATGCTCGAATCAGCATGACGCGCTAGATCTTTCACGCTGCTGAACTAGCTCAACAGCATTACTTACGCTACGAGGCCAGACCTGTCATGCGCAACAGCCAAGACTGGCTGATTTGTCTAGCAGACTATTCATCTTGACTATGGGGTGGGGACAATTTTGCTCAGGATAGTTCGGTCGAAATTCTCATTCGCAGCCTCGCGTCGATCAATCGGGAATTCCAGGTTTGTGGGCAGGTTCGGGTCGCGGATCTCACCTGGCGACGAGTAACAGCATCAATTTACTATGGGCGACACAGGAGAGCAGTTCTACTCGCTCGTCATCCAGTGCTTTCAATTACTACCAACACTCCTGTCATGCACAAAAACTCGGGCGGATGATGAAAACAAAACAGCTGATGATCCATTGATAAGTATGAAGAAGTACCTCGTGGCCACAGCGTCCTGTAAACTGGATTTGTTGGGTCCACTATCGGAGGCGTCTTTAAATGCTGCCGCATCTCGGGGTCTCCGTACCCCTGGTCCTGAAACCGCTCCGCGAGGTACTCCATTTTTGTGTTGTGTTTTTTCTTTATTCTAATTTGATCTTCTGAGCCGGTTCTTTGCTTTAGAAATACTTAAGTACCTCCTTGTTGTTATAATCACGACCGCCGCCACCTTCTTCACCCTAGTAATGAATTGGTTTTTGGAAACAAGGAAGAATCACTTCGAGGACACAGCTAGTGAGTAGAACCGGATGAAACTATGGCTGCTTGCCAATGCCAAGTGGCCTCTTGATGTCTACTGGTCGTGCAGCGGTATGAAAATAAAACAATTTCACCGTCGCTTTGAAAATACACTCACACTCTATTACAACTCTCGAAGAACAAAGTCGGGGAGAAAGGCTTTACAGGCGAGACTATTGCGCTCCAGATGATCTCTCTTCTACTACCTTCATCGATCTCGTCGCGACACTCAATACAACAATTGCCAAATTTCACCAAAACGAAAGCGAATCGAATGCAGCTTGTCAGTGCGGAACAACTACAACTCCGGTGTCGATACCTAACGAAAACGACGAATCTTCCTTTTTTTTTTTATAATTTGCGATGTCGACGACAGCGACATCAGAAACTTTGGTGGGGTATTCCTAAATGCTCATGTAACGTCGTCTGGTGCGCTCTTTCTTGTTCTTCCGAAAGATTACGATGTACCAAAAAGTTTCATGTTCGTACTATACTCATCAGAGGCGTGCAGTCGCCCAGCTGTCTAACACTTTTTCGTCAAAGGGAACTAAAAAAACCATTACTCTAGCTTTATCCAACCTTCCCTTGAGTCGCAGTACATTCATCTTTTTTCTCTACTTCCATCACGGCCGCACCGCTCACAGGGGGGGCAGGTGTTCGTTGCTGTTTCAACTTTTCCACCTCAGAACCAGTACCACCTCCGTTTATATTTTCCGGCTCCCCGAATGGTCGCTTCTTCTTCTTCGCGGCAGGAACATCAGCGTTGTCTCGTCCGGTAGTTCTTTTGCCACTCGTTCCGTTTTTTCGCTTGACAAAATGCTGGAAGTTGAGAGACAGCAAAGTAGGACCACGATTTTCTCCGACAACGGCTGTAGCACCCCCGCCCTGATCCGAATTTATATAAATCTGCTTCTTGTAGAACTCCTGCACCACCTTCTGCCCGAAGGTCCGCAACGCCCCTTGCAGCCGCCGCTTCATATCAAATGCAAAAGTGTCTGGGTCTGGAACTGGAATGTTGCCGGGTTTGTCATGCATATTTTGCACGACCCAGGATGTCTGTAATGCACGACCTAGCATCACAGATTTTTGGAGGGCTTCCTGATGCCTACTCCGCATGACAAATGCCCTCCCCGCATAGCACAAACGAGACTCCTCTTGTTGGCCATGCAATACAGATTTTTTTAGAGTCAAAAGCTAGCATCACAAGTTCCAACCTTCCAGACCCAGACATTTTTGCAATCCATACTTCACCTTTCCTAGCAGTTTCTCCAGCCTCTTTGCTCCAGCCGCTTCTAGCACACTTTGATGCGACGTAGAGAGTGTGTCGCCAGCAGCGTCTTTGGACGAGGAAGCAGAGTTCTTGGGCCGCGAAGGTGGTAGGTTTATTTTCGCTTGAATCTGCAACACAGGTCGCGCGAGGGACGAGGTGCACTCTCTATTATTTTCCCGTTCCTCTACAGGCGCCGGCGCCCCCTCACTCAGACTTGTCTGCCGAAGATTTTGTGTTTGCTGAAACGCAAAGTAGCGCATCACCCGCTGTACCAGCGGCGTGAAAACGGACGGCGATTTGCTCCAGGAGTCATACTTCGGAAACTTTTTGCAGAGCGCCTTCAGCTCAGCCTCGTCAAGAAAAAGCATAGTTTCAGTTTGATAGTGATTGAGATACGTAAGGCTAAGTACATTATATATTTTTTCACATTCACTCGGTTGTAGTTGTACTAATTGAATAGGGTTCGCACCAGCAGCATCAGCCTCAGCGGTGTCACTGTCACGATATTAATTCCATGTACAACTACACATGATCCTCACACACACATACTATCTACTCTTCCTGGGAAGGAGGATCTTCGCCAGATGAGTCGACAGAGAGTTGTACACATATCATCTATGAGCTTGATGATCTTTTCAGTACTACAGACGCCACCTGGAGGAAAGAACCTGAAAAATCCTTCGCGAAGCACCTATAGGCATGTCTTTTCGGACCCTTTGCTTTTTTACCTAGACAGTGATCTTTTTACACTTGCACTTACCTCCTTGCTTGCTTGCTGCATGCAACGCAGCGAAATCAGATGAAATGCAGGTTCGAGACACGACAAAGAAATGACTGTCGAACACATGATCCGTCTTCCTCTGCCCCCGTATCTTCCCTTGTGTGAGCAAGCAGTGGCGCCATCTGCGCGACCAGTGCCACCATCTCCTCTACAAGAAGTGTTTGCGTGTGGTACTTGAAGAATATCCCAGATTTTTTGCATTCGCATCGTACACGTTGTGCTCGAATAGGTTTTTGAAAGAGCACGTTTCTTTTGTTCCAGTGAAGATGATAAACGGCCCGCGAGATGATAAAAATAAACTTTTGCTTTTCTTCATACCTTCCTCCCCTAGCTACAGCTGCTTTTGAGCCCTTGTCTAATTCGCATTTCTAAACTATCTTTGGCTTTCTCGCCTTCGCAAAGCAATTGCATCTCGTTCAAGCGTAAAATAAAAAATCCACCGGAAGGGAAGTGACTAAAGCGATACGATACGCAAAAACACCCTCGTTTGTTCTTAGATACGCCAAAACAATCTTCCCTTCGGTTGGTTTTTCGTTTGAGGATTCCAGTTGTGTAAATCACTGTAGTGATAAGAAGAGAAGTAATATATCGTTCCCCGTACTATCAGGGTACTTAAACTTAGTTCAGGCAAAATATAAATTTGGAGATGTGGCAGGTGTCGTTAGTGTAACCACAATCAAATCTCATAGTTTATTACACCCACTTTTGTTGCCGAGGACTGCAATTCGTTGAGCTGTCTTTCTTGCAACACAAGTAGGACAGACCTGGCTAGTGGTAGTGACTACACCAGGGTGGTCCACCTGTCACGATAAAATAAATTGAAATTCTACCTCAGCGCGCCACTAATAATTCAACACGAAGCTACAGCATCATGTGCCACCGCTTTAATATTGGCGTCGTCGAGTGATTGCACCACTTGTAGTCGAACGCAGCTCGTCCGTTCAACCGTAGATATGGTCTCCGCCAGAAGCCGTGCCCAGACTGGGCTCGGCTGTTAAGAATGTTGCGGGCTTGATCAAGCGAAGGAACTCCGGCACGGACGACTCTTCGGAGAACTCCAAATTTTCCGGAAGTTTGAACACTCCGCGTGCGGTATCGTCTAGAAACAGTTGCCGCACCACATTGTCATGACAATTTCAATTTGTATATAATATGCAAACTAGCAGCGCAAATGGCAAAAGCGAGATGCTCTTTTCCAAAACTCGAGTCGTGTTGGACATAAGTCGGGGGAAAAACTCTTTGGACAGGTACCAAAAAAATGGCCCCTCGGTCGTTTCCTTGCCTTCATCTTTGCGTCATTTTGCGTCCGCACATTTTAATTTTCATCAACAGCATGACGTTCTTTGCAGCGTTGGTTTCTAGTAACGTTTGATACTCGAACACGCGATCAAATGTGCTCGCGTCAGATCCCCCAGCAAATTCGTAGCGCACTGGCGCATACACACGCTCCCCATTTTCCTTGTTCACGCCCTCGGCGAAAATGAAAGTTGCCCGCGCGATCTTTCCCCAACGAAATTCCAGCTCCAGCAGCATTTTCCCGTCCAATCGCAAGTCCCCCGTGCCGCTGGGAACATTGTCTCCAGTGTTCGGCTGATACCAGCGCAGGCGGACGCCCGTGAAGGGAGACGTCGGGAAGGTTTCTGGGTCCATTTTGATGCGGTCGTGTGCGAATGTCGCCCGAATGTCGAAACTGCGATTTGAGGTCCACGGTGTGTTGCGATGCCCCTCAAGCTTGCGCAAATGCTTCGCGTCAGCAGTAGACCCCCCTAATTCGTCCGGGTTCTCTGCGGGGTAACTCGATCGCGGTAACCACACGTGCTGGACGACACCACGACGGGGAAACAGCACTGTTCCCCGCACCCTCTCTCCGCTGGCTGTTCCGCACAGCCAGCGAAGAAGGGTGCGGAAGGAGTGCCGCGCGCTTTTGCTCTTAAACCCACAGAGAGTAGCAGGGCAATCTTTACCAAGTTGCTGCTCTTGCCATTCCCGGAGCACGTTTGTGAGCAAACGCCTCAGCCCTGGTGGGATCCGCCGCCACTGCGCCTCAGATAGCGTGGTATCCAGTGCAGCAAACATCGATCTGGGTCTGGCAGGCTGCAGCCTCATTGAAGATGCTACCTTTGGTTTTGGACTTCTCTGCATATTAAAAAACCCTGTATAAAAGTAATTATTGCATGCTAACAAACAGCAGTGATGAAGAGGTCCAGTTTTTGCTACGTGGAAAGGGCGTTTCTACTCATGCGGGATGGGCATCCGAGGAAAGCTCTCGCAGAATTGTCAGTTATACTAGGGCATGCATCCTCCAGACCCCGATCGGTATTTGAACTGCATACGTGGGGTAGGGTAGCTTGCCGCGGATGTCCTCGTTGAATTCCTCCTCACCCAGGGCGACCCAAAACGGGCTCCTCGGAACCTTCCGTGTGGTGCAGGTGTCGAGCACTTTCAGGACATGCGTTGGGCCGGCTTCGTGAAAATATCGAGTACGCCCGAGATTGTCTTCAGGCTCGGGCACCAACTCGCAAGGGGACTTGGACATCGCCTCCTCCTTGTGCCACAGGTGGTACCTTTCCAGCGTTGGAAGAGAGCCCGTTGAGTCATCGGAAAGCTTGCGCAACAAGGTGTCGTCCAGTCCAAAAATTTGCATGAACACGTGCCTTGTGCTGGCGTTCACTTTCAAAAGGAATTCATCATCTTGGAGGGTTGGGTCTTCTGTACTATTGTCCAGCACTCCGGCCGCACGAAAAGCAGGATTCCCGAGCACGTCAGCGACATTCTTAGGTGCGTCCCACGGAATCGCTATGGTTCCTGCAGCCCTGCTCTTAAACGGCAGAAAATTGACAACATTAACCTGCCCCCACTGGCACAATTTTCCTTCATTGACCGCCCGTGCGAGATCGGAAACGGGTGTTTGTACGTCCAAATTGCGCACGGTCGCCAGCAACTCGCCGTCCAGGTTGAACACTTGCACGGTTGCAGTGATACGTCTAGTGCTTGCTCCCGCTCCAACTACGCTACCGGGATGAGCCATCGTAGCGGTGGTTCGGCCACGGCTTGATGCTGCTTTTCCCTCATCCTCGTCACCCACTGGCGCCAAAGGGCCATCTCGACCGGTAGAAGTGCGACCGGTTGTAGTACGACTGGCGCTGCGTCTGCGACTGCTGCGCCCTCCGGAGGCAGCTTCTTCCTTTGGTCCGAGCGAAAGTTGCGAAAGCTCGTCCCTCATCTGTTGATCCTCGGCGCCCCCAGCGGCAGCAGTGCAGCTCAACAGCCGGCAAGACAACACAGCTGCGACCAAGAGGCACTGCGCCGCTGCACCAACCCCGCGGCACCGGGCGATCGACGTGAAGGCACCGTCGTTGCAGGTAGTGCTAAAGTAGACCATCTTAATCTTTTCTATATTCTCTGCGAAAGCCTAGAGCTTCTTCGTTTAGGTTTAGGACAGCTCCATGTAAAGTCGAAATTCTTGGGTCGAAATTTTTTTCCGATAAGATCTTATTTTGTGCAATAAATACGTACCTACTAGTGCCAAAGCGTAGAAACCGAAAACACTACGTCGTTGCGATTGGAAATGTATTTTTAGAATGTAAGTTTTTAGCTTGTAAAACTCGGAGGCAATTGACACCACCAGAAGCTGACTTGAATCCAGATTAATGCCCTGAGAAAAATATTATTGATGACCATGATTGTATTTGTACGGCACGGAGCTTCTCGTTTCTCATCATGAACTTCTACCCCCCCTGTATGATATTTTCTATGTTTTCTTGCAAGATCCCAGAGGGAAGTAGAAATCCTGAGCTCCGTCGCTACAGGTTCTGAGATCAACAACATTTGTCCTTGTACGATACACAGACGATCATGTGAAGATCCCGTGGTAAGTACCCTTGGAAGATTACCTAGTTTACTCTGTCATGAAGATCTAGTTTACTTTGTCACCGTTCCTTTGATCCACAACGACAGGCGGATGCAATTGCAGGCTAAGTACCGCTTGTTTTTGCACCCCCTGTCGCCTTGCGCTCCCTGTGGACATCATGGTGGCACATCATCAACAGCAAGGATCTACTTTAAATACTTTTCACCGCGAGCTGCAGGTGCCGGCCGGCTGTCCTCGCACCCACAGAGCGAGGGTATATCAAAGATAAAAATCCGAGAACGAAAAAGTCGGCCGCGGTAGTGGAAACGAAGCGGACGCGCAGAAGAGCAGTGCCACGTTAGTCGGCAAGAAACTGGTTTTACTTCACTTTGGTTGTCAAGTTCAAAATGTAAGTACAGTTCTACTACAATTGTATCATACAATCAAAAAAATCTCACATCTTCATTTTATACATATTGCATTCGTATTTCAATTTCCCCCCCGACTTTATTTCTCGACTCTCACGCCTGCACCTTAATACAGAGAAACAATTTAATTTCGGCTTCTATTATGGCACGATTCTAATTCTTGTCGCTGGTCTTCTGGAAGAAACTGAAACATATCGGATGAAACATCTTTCTTGTCGATTGCCGTATACAATGTAAACATATCGGAAACTGTAAAACTCTTCATGTGGTGCTTTGCCACCGAAGCTTTGATGGCCCTACACAAGGGGGGCACCAGCAGCGAGCTGCTCTGGTTTATTTGCGAAAATAGAAATACGTTTGACAGTGAAAAAATAAAAAAAGGTGTCGTTCTCGCAGTGCGTAGTAGCTGCCTCGTGGGCCGCACGACAGCAGGTGGCTCATTGATACAATTTCATTTTGTCATGGCAATAGAAGAAACACTAATACAGTAGCTAAAAATGTTTTTAGGGTAAAAATCGTAGAAACGTAGTCGAGTTTCTCAGGGTTGGACAAAACTTTTTTTAGTTTTTCGTGGACCAAAATGAACCTGTTTCTCCATAACGTCACACCATTCCACAACTGGTCTGCGGGTCCACCAGGTGAGTCATGTCCGCAGCAAGGACCCTCGTATCCACTGCAAATATCGAGATCTGGGCTCTTTGGAAGCTTCGAAGTTTGTCATGCTAAATTTGAATCGCGAAAGTCTTTGTGCTGCACGAACAAGATGAACGGCAATAAAAGTTACTGTCCATTTCTTGCCTCGCAAAAGATCCCGTTATGCGAAATCGGCATGGTTTAAGAAACTCTTGCAAACAAATTAAATTTGTGATGCTTCTGGGTCGTGCAGCATTCCAGAAGACCAGCTTTGTGATCATCCACGAGATGCATGACCAATAACCTCGCACTCATCTTCCAGATGCACCAGGAGATGACGAATTTGCAATGCATACCTCGCATACAGTTCATCTGCAACCCCGGTTCCATACCGTCCACAAGGAAATTATGGGATTCTCAAACGTTACATTCTCAACTGTTACATGGATTTGTCATGTTGGGAAACTAAGGGCAGGGCGTCCCTTTGTAAATTACGTCGACAAACTCTTAACCGCGTACCCGGTAAACTCCAAAACAGAAATTTTTGAACAGCGTGATTTCTACCGAGAGACAACAACCTTAAGCCGCCTTTGTTACATGGATTTGTCATGCAAAACTACCTTAAGCCGCCAGATGGTCAAGCTGCTTCGCATGACAAATCTGCGAGGGGCTAGACAGCACCTAAATCTGTGCGGAACTTGTAATGCAAAAGGCGCAAACTTCGCCGTTTCACTTTTGCCGTTCTTGCATTACAAGTTCATGTAACAGTTGAGAGTGTAACGTTTGAGAACGCCATAGAAATCCCCGTCGGTCGATCAGAAACTCGACAAAGTTCGACTTCAAGCTGTTGTATTTTATTGTGTTGGCGTCGATGACCTTCTTGTAGAATCCGCGAAAAAGTAATGCTCTGTTTTTTGACGTGGGAAACAAAACGAGTCGGTCATGCAACATACACTTGTTAATGTCTTACAACATTCTCATAATTTTCTACTACGTCAAAAGCTATTTTACTCAATGGCCGGGTCCTCCACCACCGTGTAGCCAGATTGTTCCGGCGTCGTCGTCGTGCCCATGTATGCATTTTCGCAAGCCTGTCTGGTTTGTTCGGGATATTTTTCTTGTCATGCTCTTTTTCCATGAAGTGACCCAGTAGTAGCTCTTGCAGATAGAAGCAATTATAGCATGATCACAGGTTCGACGGCGTTGTGGTACTATTGGCTCAATAAGTTGTACCTGATCACGATGAATACCACAGGGCTACTTTATTTCCTGTCCATGCATGACAGGTTTTTGTCTGATCCGAAATGCGCATCACAGGTTTCTAGAACGTTTGTTCCAGACCTAGACATGGTCATTGCAGTTGTGGATACCATTAGCCTATGCTGTGCAAAAGTATCGTACTCGTACTAATTGCAAATACGCATGACAAATCTTCGTCCAAAGGTAAAACAGCATTACAAATTCCACTTTTCTTCTTGAGAAAATTTGTAATGCAATTTATACTAGTACGTTACTTTTGCAATGCATATAGCCACGACACGTTTTCCGACACCGCTTCGTACCACGCTTTTTCATATCCTGTGCAAAACTATCGCACTCGTACTAATCGCATTCATGCATCACAAATTTCTTTCTCAGGTAAAATCCGCATTACAAATTTTTTTTCCCATGCTGAGGAAATTTGTCATGCGATTTATACTAGTACGATGCTTTTGCATTTCATATTTCATCACCCCCTATGCAGGGCAAACATCGATCTCCGTCACTGGGAATTTGTCATGCTAGTAGACAAGACGAGTAGCAAAGAAAGTAAGTGTATAAAATTAGAAATTAAGCAGCCAAGCATGACAAATTTTTGCGCGCTTCTGTGGTGCCGAGATGAAGGAGCCATCAAATATTGAACTTGTCATGCGCTTTTACAGCCGCACCACATGGAGACAAGATCACAACTCCGTCAAAATCGATGCGACTAAAGATAAACTTTTGAGCAATCATTACAAAAATGTGCTGCATAAAAATCTTTCGACAGGACCTCTAAACACAGTGACGACATATTTGTTCCGATTAGATAGTACTACTTGTCGCCTCTCCATTTTCACCTTTGCTCCTCGTAGACACGTGCCCGAACTCCGGCGCCTCGCCTTTCAGAAACTCGAATAAGGGCGCCACGTCGGCGTTGGGTAACTCCGCGCCGGTCGTTTATCTTGAGTAAAAACGTGTCTACACCATAGTCAAGATGGGAAATCTGCTAGACAAATCAGCCAGCCTTGGTTGTCTGGCATGACAAGTTTGTCCTCGTAGTGTAGTCCTGCTTAGTTGGTTCAGACGCATCACAGATCTAGCATAGCATGCTGATTCTAGCATCACAAATTCCAAAGCACGAATAGAAAATGCTTCTCATAGGGCTCCGCATGAGAAACTTTTTTGGCATGCAGAATTGCATGACAACTATGGGGTGGGCACGTTTTTACCTAGGATATCGTTGGGTGAAAACTCTTCCGGTTCACATGGACCGCGGGGAACACCTATCTTGTGCAAAAGTATCGCACTCGTGTTGCAGTCATGCATTACAAATCTTTTTCTTAAGGTAAATCCGCATTACAAATTTTTTCTCATGCTGAGGAAATTTGTAATGCATTTATACGAGTACGATACTTTTGCAGTTCATAACACCTTGGCGCAGGGTTTCCGGGGCTGGCACAGACTCAACGGGGTAATCTGCGAGCCACCGCTGTCGCGGCGAGACGAAGAGGTCATTGCTGTAGTTCTCCCGTCAAGACTATCAAATACAAAAGCACCATCGTAGGTTTTCGTACTTACTTTCAGTGATGCACATGACAGATCTATGGCCAATGGGACGAACTCAGTCATATGGTACAAATTGCAGTTTTTTCTGGTACAAATTGGAAGAACGAGGCCTTCTATTTGTAAATACAATCGATGCCAGTACGAGGAAACTTTTACAAGATGCATAATGACTGTCCAAGGACGCGTCGTGATGTTCGTCGAGTCGCTGCTTTCCAAGAAAAAAACATTGTAGGTGTATACTTTTTTGGAGGATCAGCATGACATCAAATATCTCTTGCATGACAGCAAAAACCTGCCATGCGCAGATAGTAAGCGAACACGCCCTTTAATGGACCCCACGATGCATGCCAAGCATGAAAGACGCAATCGACTTGCATGTTGCGCTCGCATCACAAATTTACACTAACAACGTTTTTTTCTTGGATAGCTGCTCCAGATCGGACAGTAGACTGTAGCAGGCGTCGAAAGCTCCGGACTGGTGTTGCGTCGTGTGTTGCTGCGGCCCTCGTGGTTCCACTGCGCCGCTCCCGGGGAAGGTTGGGGTTGGAAACAGTAAAAAAGTCACGGGCTTGTTCCAAAACTGCGTGTGTAGACGAATCAGCAGCTGCTCCGTGGGCTGCGGCAGCACGCAACTCATGGGCAAGGTGAGCACGAGCAGCACCCGGTTACTGAAGCAAGTACCGTCCCAGGGCTCCTGTCCCGGCGGATGCTGGTTGTACTCCTCATCTTCAGAGTCGCTGGCCTGCTCCGGGGCCGGAAGGGGCTCGAGAGTTTTCAGTAGATCGTACAAACCCTGCGCCTTGGAGGTCCGCGCGCTGCTGGCACTGGCCCAAGGCCCATATACCACATGGGCCTTGCTGGTCTCTGCGTCTACCACCTGCTTGACGGCGTCCTGCAGTTCCTGTATGGCGTTCTCACATGTTACATTCTCAACTGTTAGATGATTTGTCATGCACAATGAGCATCAACGTATACACGGTAGAGCTACTTCGCATGACAATTTTGGAAGGGCTAAGCAGCATGGTACTCTGTGCCGAATTTGTAATGCAAGAGCTGCAAGATCCGGCCTTTCCCTGTTGCCATTCTTGCATCACAAATTCATGTAACGGTTGGGAATGTAACAATTGAGAATCCCATATCCTGATCATCGTCATTGTAGGAGCTCATGGACCATTTGTAGGAGCTTGCGACATATGCATTGCAAAAGCATCGCACTGCTCGTGCTAATCGCAGTCATGCATTGCAAATCTCTTTCTCAAACGAAATCCGCATTGCAAATTTCATTCCTCATGCTGAGAAAATTCGTTTTGCAATTTATGCTAGTTGTACAGTATATCAAATGTAAAAATGTCTGGGTCTGGAAGAATGCAACTTCGCATGCTAAATCTGAAGCATGCAAAAATCTGTGTTGCATAATTACCAAAAGTCGTCCAGTTTTGACCAAGTCGGGAGGGGGTTTCTCATGCAGAATAGGCATGAGAGAGATCGCACAGAATCTGTCATGCTAGGTCCTGCATTCCAGACCTCATGGGTCATGGAAAAGTTGCATGACAAATCGCGTATTCTTCCAGACCCAGACACTTTTGCATTGGATACAGTACAATGCTTTTGCAATTCATACTACATACCCCTGCGCCTCGTGCCATTCCCGCCCACCGTAGCGACCGCGGACAAAACCGTGCACGTCTACAAGAAATTTTACAAAGGGGTAGGGCAAAGCGGTGGCCTCCTGGTTCGCCGGCTGCACTGCTCCCTGGCCCTTCAGGATAAAGTGCGCCTTGTCGGATTTTACGTGGCTCCAGAACCGTTCTGAGGCGAGGCGCGCCAGGTCTTTTTCCGTGAACGCTTGTTGGTAGACCTTTTGTACAGTATGGTTTCATTTGAATTTGTTTTTTTTTTATCCATTGAAGCCGACGGGGAGGTGAGTCTGGGTCTTCGATGCTTTTATTATGTCTGAGTCTGTCGAGAGATACATGAAAGTAAGTAAAACACAAACTCTGTAAGGCCCTTACGTCACAGAAATGAAGCTGGTACCTTATCCGGATGGGTTAATATGCAGGCCCACGTAGGAGACATTACGGGGCAGGCGGCTTCGGCGTCATTCGCCAACCATGCATCTGCCATGTGGCTGGCCACATGCACATCGGTGAAACGCGAGGACGCTGGCGCGTATCAAGAAGAAAAATTCCCCCTCCCCATATCAAAACGGAAATCTGTAATGCACATTTGTGGTCACGTATCAGCTTTGTTATGCTTGAAGGAAAAAGATGCGGATTGTAGTGCTGGGGGCGTGGGAATGCCTTGCATCTTCAGCATAGCGAGAGGCAGCTGGAAGTGGGAAACAGCATGACAAATTGCCTGCAAACGAGGCCACAGCTGCGGCTCTTGCCCTTCTAGCAATACAAATCGACTTGTGAAACTCAAATACAGCATCACAAAATTCTTTTTCGATATGGGGAGGGGCAGTTATTCCTTCTAGTAGCGCGAACACGGTAACGACGGCAGAGGTGGGCGGGAGCTGGTGCGGTCCCTATCAGGTGCAAATATGTCTGGGTCTGGGAGATTGCGAGTAGATTTGTCATGCCTATTTGGCATGACCCAGGATGTCTGCAATGCATGACCTAACATCACAGATTTTTAGAGAGTTTCCAGATCCAGATGCCTATTCCGCATGACAAATGCCCTCCCCGCGTAGCACAAACTGGACTACTCTTTCGCTGGTCACGCAATACAGATTTTTTATAGAGTCCAAAGTTAGCATCACAAGTTCCCTTCTTGTTCCAGACCCAGACACATTTGCAATGCATAGTCCCGCATGCAGCGCAATTTGCAGCCCGGCGTCCTGGCCGGCGGCGTCGAACACTTTCACGCTCAAGTGCTCGAGTTCAGCGTAGGATTATCCTGTGCAACTGTATCGTATTCGTATAAATGCAAGTCTTGCATATACAAATCTTTGTCTTAAGGCAAATCTGCATTACATATTTTATTTCTCATGCTGAAAAAATTTGTAATGCATTTATACGAGTACGATACTTTTGCAATCCATAAGGATTTGCCCGCGGCAATTTGTCTCGCCGCCGCGCCCGCCGGGTGCGGAACGCAGGCGGAATACTCGTCGGTACCGTCCGTTGGGAAAACCAATATTGTATCCTGAGTAAAGACGGCGTCTTCACCGCAAGGTCCTCGAGATGGCTACACCTTTGCGGTACAGAAAGCAGCTCGCCGATTGGCTGTTGCGCATGACAAGTTTGTTGAGCTCGTAGTTGTGTACTAGCATGCCTCTACCAGGTGCAACCGCATGACAAGCATCGGCTTCCTTAATACCCTGAGTCCAGCATTACAAATCCCGAAATTATAGTATTTTAGAACTAGGACACGCTCCTCATGCTGTTGCCGCGCATGAATATTACGGCTTAGGCTTGCAGATTTGCATGACAATTCTGTGGTGGGGACGCTTTATTTACACAGGATACATCGCGAGCCGGTTGCTCTGGTACCGTGTGCGAAAATGTTCCTCCAGAAACCGCAAGTGCGCCCCCGTTTCTTCCAGCCCGACGTATCAAATGCAAATATGTCTGGGTCTGGAAACTTGTGATGCAACTCTGTGAATGATGAGCTCACTGCAAAAATAGGTGGCCAAGCATGACAAGTTTTTGAGCTCATCTGTGTTGCGTATTCCGCATGGCAGGCTCCATTTTTGCATGACAGGCAAGAGGATCTACTTTTCGCGCCTAAGCATCACAGAGTTGACGGTCATGCCAGACAAGCATGGCAAACCTTGCATCCTTCCAGACCCAGACATATTTGCATTTGATACGACGCAGGTTTGCACGATGAGCAGCGCTTTGTCTTTATCCTGAGTAAAAACGTCCCCGCCCCAGAGTTGTCATGCAACTGCGCAATGACAGCAGCATTTGTTATGCGCAGCTCCATGAGAGGCTTTTGCAATCGCGTTTTGGAATTTGTAATGCTGTGCATAGGATGAGAAAATGGCTTTCTAATGCGGCTTCCTTTGCCAACCAGCACCACACTGCAGAGGGAAACTTGTCATGCACAGCTCCCAAAACTTGGCGACTTGTGTTGCTAGATTCCCAACTTGACTATGGGGTGGGGACGTTTTTGCTTAGGATAGTCTTGGAATTTAGCACGAATATCTTCGCGCGTCAGCCGCTTCGTGGCGAAAGGCTGCTGGTGAATAGTACTTATGCATTGCAAAAGTATCGTACTCGTATAAATGCAAGTCTTGCATTACAAATCTTGCTCTTAAGGTAAATCCGCATTACAAATTTTATTTCTCATGCTGAGGAAAGTTGTAATGCATTTATACGAGTATGATGCTTTTCCTTTTGCAATGCATAGTGCTTCCGCCTGTGAGTGATGTTTTTTTTGATTTTATCCAAATTGATCTAGTGCAGCTCACAACTGGTGATGCCGGTCGTACAGATGACTGATGTATCTTTTGCAATAAAAGTCAGCTTTCTCGACTGCAACTAGGTTGTACAGTTCTGGCTCTGCATGATACGAAAATTATAGACACACCTTCCTTTCACGTAGTCAACATACACGTAAACGAAGACTAACCAGCTGTACTACCACAGTGCATAGTAAAGTTCTACCGTACCTTGCCCACGGTCCGGGAAGTATTCCAAGCCATCTAAACAGGCGAGAACGTCTATTAACAGGAAAAACCCCCCCTCCCCATATCGAAAAGGTATGTTTCCGAAAATTTGTGTTGCTGATTTGAGACCACAAATCGCGTCCGTCTTGCAAGAAGGCACCTCCACAAGCGCCGCAGCATTGTGCAGGCGGTTTGTGATGCTGATGGGCCTACAGCACGGACGTTCCTCATGCTAGACGCCTAGGCCAAAACCTCTCTACTTAGGCTTAGTATGGGCCTGCATTTCTCTCCAGCAAGACAGATCTGATTTGTGTACGCAAATCCTGCATCAGAACCTTCGTTTTGATAAGGGGACGGGGGATTTTTCCTTTTGATAACGTCGTGGCACCGGCTCAGCATCGCGTTCGGCGGGTAGGGCGGGCCGATCTCGACCACATTGTTGGCTTTTCTTTCAGACGATTTTTTTTGCAGGAAGTAACTGTCGGCTCTTCTGCTTTCCTCGTGGTGGTCCTGACGAAGCTGCTGTGGCGGTTTTCGGTGATTTTTTCCTTCGACAGGGAGCAGGCGTAGCTGTCGAGACGCTGTACTTCTTGCATCATGATCTTGATCATCATTTCGACTTCTTCTTGTACTGCTACTACCGGTAGAAGTAGTACCGGGTACTAGAGGTAGTTCTTGCTGCGGCTCCTGTAAAAACGTGGCCGGGTTTGAAAAAGAAGAAGAAGAAGTGGACATCAAGTCGTTTACGTTCTTGCCGTTTTTTCCCTTTTTGTTCCGCCGGTGTAGTAGCTTATCGTGTCTGCTCGTCGCAGAAATCTCGTTCTGCACCTGGCCCTCGGCATCGATGCCCGCTTGTTCATCGGAGAAATAATATCAAATGCAAAAATGTCTGGGTCTGGAAGAATGCGAGATCTGTCATGCATATTTCTCATGACCCATGATGCCTGCAATGCATGACCTAGCATCGCAGACTCTTAGAGGCCTTCCTGATTCACCTTCCGCATGAGAAATGCCCTTTCCGCGTAGCACAAACTGGAACCCTCTTGCTGGTCATGCAATACAATTTTTTTCAGAATCCAGAGACAGCATCACAAGTTCGGACTCTTCCAGACCCAGACACTTTTGCAATTGATAAATAAAGGTATTGTTCAACTTCGGTGTAGTCCCGGTCGCTCTTGGAATGGGCGTTGCTGATGCTTTCATCCATTCTTCTTTGTTCCACCGTGGAAGAGGTTCTGGTTCTTGTACCAGGATCTGCATCCTCGTTGCTTGTCGTTGCTCCAGCACTCGCTCGCAAAGAAAGTTGTACACTGCAACTGAAAGCGAAGAAAGAAACCCACCGGTGCTGACGCTGCGGTACTATCGTCCCTGGTGGTCGTCCCAAGAGGAGCAGCGTCCGGCGGTGTTGCCGTCTGCTTTGCTGCTGCTGCCACATGTCTTGCAACATGGGTCTAAATAAAACTTAGAAGTACCTACTAAAGCTCCATTCTGACTACCTACAATGACTGCCTGTACAAAAAATATTTGCGGTTTAATTAGTTAGAAGAAGAAGCGCAAGCGACTTGTCATTGAAGTAAAAAAACATGCGGTAAGAAATCGAGACGAAACTAGCACTCAATGGTCATATCATGCGTCACCAGCCCGTACGACGCCTCCCACGAAAAAACTCGTCTCTCTCGACCCGGAGTAAGTAGTGTGTCTACTTCTACTTCCGATCACAGCAATCCATTCCCTTGTTGGCACTCAGATGCAGCTCGCTCTCTATGTGTCGTTGTTCACGATGCAACGACGGATTTTTGCAACAAACCGTTAGTTGAAACTGGGGTAGGCAAGATATTCTTACAGAGGCTTCCCCATTCGAGGTCGAGCGACAAAGAGTTGAGCAGGGCACATCGAAACACTAAAGCAAGGTCCCTTGCAAGGACGATGGCAGCGCACAGGAGCCTGTGCTTTCGCTAAATTGCGCAGCTGCAAGAACAGCTTTTTCTTCGAAATTTTGGTCTGGGTAGAACAAGTGCTTGCTTTGCTACAACAGTGTTGCGAATGTAGTAAAAGTCTTCAAATACAAATCAGGGTAGTGCATCAGAGTCATTCTTTCGGAGTAGATTCGAAAGTGAACAGAAAAGTGTGAAAGTGACAAGTGTAAAATTGTGACAGTGTTAGTGATACTGATAGAGTGATAGTACATAGGTCGTGTTTTCTAAACACATGAACTACATCTGGTAATTGCACTACATGATGCGTTGTGGATACAAAATCAACATTGAATTTGTGATACACGCTTAGTGCTGTCGTGGTTCATCTTATTTTGGGTACAAAAACTACATTTTGAAACGGGCTCTTCAATACTACGGCGTTGCATTCATTGCTTCAGCCCACGAACATGACCCAGGCTCCTTCGCACCATGCTCGTCGGTCGTCATAGCTATAGCACCTGTTCTTGTGAAGAAGAAGCGCCATCTACTTTGGTAGATGATGCCGCAGGTTGTGGTTAATATCGCTGATGTACCCGGCCGCAAGAAGTCGTGCTTCTGTAGTTCTCGGCTCCTACGTAGAGCAGATCGTGTGCTGGCTAAGTTCAACAGCTGGGTGAAACTGTGTACGATGGGCTTCCGGTCGTGCGCGAAATGAAGTTTTTGCTCAAACCAAGTACTAAATTTCTGATCCCGTTTTACATTCCCATCCCGACGATGATGTTGTTGATCGGGATGAACACCAGCTTGACGACGTACCTGTATGCATTGCAAAAGTAATGCAGCTAGCATAAATAGCATCACAAATTTCATCGGCAAAAATAAAAATTGAATTTGTCATGCTGTTTCAGGTTTGAAAATAATTTTTTTCATGCAAAAGAACGCCAAAGACATATTAGTAGACAACATTATACCCGATGAAGCCCATAATCGCGAAGCCGATAGCGCACGCCACCGAAATCTTCTTGAATTCCCGCGCGTCCGGCTTGGTGCATCGCTGCAAGGGTTATCCACTGCAAACATGTCTGGGTCAGGGAGGATCCGAACTTGTGATGCGTGGTGCAGATCTCACAAAGATCTGTGATGCATGACGTGCAAGAAAAGGTGCCCACACTTCTAGCCATCATGCTGAGAGAGCATTTCTTATGCAGGGTCGGCATCACCTCCAAGGGGCTGCAGACCCTGTGCGCTAGGCCCTGCATTCCAGACGTGGGAGAGCTTGGAAAAACTGCATGACAAATCTCGGACTCTTCCAGACCCAGACATATTTGCATTTGATAAGAGTCGCTTGCTGTCGATGATAAACTCCAGAAAAGAGGAGAAGGCCCAACCTGGAGGAGTAGGGTTGATTTAATATTTCGCGTGCATTTTCCGATTTCTGTCATGCAAAAGCCACTTTTGTAATATTATGCATGACATGCATTACAAATTCACCAAAATTATACCGATCGGCTGCTCCTTGTTGGTCAGAAACGGCGGGATTGGAAGGTGGGCCAACGGGTTCTGCTGGGCGGCAGCAGCAGCAGTCTTGTCACCGGAGCTCGACATTTTATTGTGCGAGAGAGTTTTAGCCTTAAATGATCCACCCGAAAAAAACTTCGGAAATTACAGAGACTAGAAGTGGTCGAAAACTACTGCCAAATTACGACAACCGCAAACTTTATCGCCTAAAAAATCGGAATTGAGATTGCAAATCCAAATTTTCTATCCGTACAAAATCGAGTGCGGTTTTCTGAGAAGCAAAAGGAGATGTTGAGAAAGGTTGTTGATATGGAGTGAAGTACATCAAATGTTGGCTATGCAATGAGTCCAAGTAAAATTGCTAATGGCATCAGTCGCATGTGATGATCTTTTTCGCAATGGTTTTTGCTTTTTGGTTTTGCTGACGTTCACTTCATTTTTGATACGAGCAGGTACAGGTCTCAATGTTGCAGTGCTGCTGCTAGGTCTTCTTGCTCAGTTTAGGATTTCTATGTAGCTGGATCCACCTTTGTCGCAGTGTATATAGCAGCGAACTGCTGCTAAAAATGCAGCTAGCCGACAAAATAAATTCAAGATCTTCATGTCGTCGACATCACGCCAGTAACGCATGCTGCCTTCGTTTTTTCCATTGAAGTCTTGCTCCTTCCTCGAACAACCAATCTGCTCCCTTCGAATCTCTGGTCTACTCGTCTGCCAGATTCGTTGCAAGAACCCTCGAGCGGCAGGGTTTCATCCACGTGCTGGTTGTGATGAATTTTGATTGTATATTTTTATTGCGCTTGTTTTCCGATAAAAAACTCGCATAGATTTTTGTGTTCAAAAAAAGCTGAATAATAAATTCTTCCCCCGTAGTAAAGAATCTCCAGAGCGAAACCGAAAAAAAGCGGCCCCTCTTAGTACAATTGATGGTAGCCTATCCTGATAGCGTGTTGTGCTCGTCCACCTCCTGCGCCATCTATCAGATAAAAACTAGGTCGTTGTAGTTGTATCCTGATCTTATTCGATACTATGGAAAAGAAGATGTGTAGAGTATAGTGAAATGGAGTTGTAGCAGTATAGCGAAGATTTTTTGTTGTTCTTTCACTGTACAGATTTGCATAAAGCAGTACCTAAAAATATCAGCCTTTAATATTTTCGATACTACTAGCGCGGTACGACAGATCGAAAAGCATTTACACCCGCAGCACGACTAAGTACCTGCGAAGAGAAGATGAAAACTTTTCTTCATGCCGAGCCCGACAGCGTGCGTTATTTTCGACTTTTCGAAATTTTTACATCGCGGTCTCTATCGTTTTGTCGATTTTTTGTCGTTTTTGTAGAGGTTCATTGTTGATGTGGTTTGTTTTTAAAATGTGCACCATGCTAGAAATAAATTGTAGAGTTCTCTTATCATACCGCGGACTACAGTAGATAAAAACACCGCGAAGAGAAGCGCGAGTCTATAACCTTCAAAGCATGCAGATGCAGATTTTTTCCGCATTTCGGTAACATGATTCATCGTAAAAGACTGTCAATCGACCGTAGAACTACTAGATTGGTGTAGTTCCATCGATATTACTCGACGACAAAAAACAGTAAAAAAGTAAGAAGATTTCGTTAAAAAGTTCGCGTTGTAAAGTTCTGTGAAAATATGGAATAATTATCGCTTTTGAGAGAAGAGAAGAAGTTTTTTGCATTAGTCATCAAGTGTAGAAATAGAATCTCAATCTTCAATAGAGGTGTAAAAATATAGCACGGTAATATGGGTCAGAGGGCACGAAATGGCTATCTTTCTCTGCTTTCCACTGGCAAAAAAAGTTGCAGCGGAAAGGGACGAGAAATAGCAAAGCCCTCGCGTGGTAGAGTTCTCAGTTGTCCGAGTCAGTTATGTACCGGAAGTCTGTTTGTGGATAAATCAAGCCGCAGTATTGGTTAGAGGTTCCTTGCCTAGTCGAGTCGCATTTTGTTGTTCATCAACATGATCGTCCCAGCAGTGGTATACATGAAAAGTCGGATTTTTGTTGCATCTACAGGTAGAAGGTTTTTACGGTTTTCGATTTAGTATAGGCTCGTAGGTTGTAGGTTCATTTTGTTGTTAATACTTACGACACGCAGCAAATAGTCGATGGGTTCTTTTAGTCCAATAGGGAATTCCTTCCTCCGATTTAACCACTCACTGCGCTAGTATCAGACTCGATAACCATATGTCAGTAAGAGTCGACTTGGAATCCCGCATCGCTTGACTTTTACAGGACAGCTTTCATGGCATATTGATTGTCATTCTATGTTGTCAACTAGAGGCTGTATCTGCAACGACCGGGGGAGATCTGGGAGCCTTCAATACAACCCTATCCTGTAGCTACTATCGTGAAGGCCTGATTGCTGCAATTATGGAATCAGAAAAAACTCCCACAACCGCATCAAAGCCGCTATAGCGGTATTTTCATCAAACTCGCGCTACTACAATAAGTATCCCCCGGTGATCGAAGAAGAGCTCCTAGTTTAATGCTGAAAAATACAAGAGAGAGAGAGAGATAACCTACATAGTTGAACTAGGCAGGACAGTATACGACGATAATGCTGAAAAATACAACAATATCATGTGTAAAAAGAAGAATTTTCGTATTATGCAAGCAGTCAGATTGGATAATTCTACTCATGTCGATTTTGCTTCGTTCAAAAAATGTTTTGTGCATTTGGATTAAAAAAGTGAAAATCTACTCAACCTAGAAAATTACACAATCTATTCCCTGGGTTCTACGAGATTATTCTTGTTATCCCTTACTGTCCCGTCTGATCTTTCACCTAAAGCAAGCGGCCTCCTGCGAGATACCGTACGCGGTTGTGCGATATCTTGTTATTTCAAACCCCGATGAGTACAATCAGCTCGCTGCACTATTTTAGCCCATTTAGTATCACTGGAACTACCTAGGCTCCTTGCTGCCCTTCCTGCGACCCGAGACTGACGAAGCTATCCTGTAAAAAGACACATGTTGCTCGATAGCTCGAGTCGTGAAAGAAGCCTTGTTGGGCGAAGCTCGTGACGGCCTTGAGAACAGCTACTATGCTGTTCCGCATAGAAGCATTTTCGGCCCAACAAGGTGAAAAATCGAAGAGTATAAAAATGCTTCTACTAGCGCTCAGTAAAAGATATTAGCTGAAGATTAAACATACCCCGTGTTTCAGAAGCTGTAGATCGGACAGGCACAGGAGATCATGGTACTATTATCGCATAAGAAATAGCACACTTGAAATAGCACACGAAAGTTTGAGAGAAAAGTAAAAGTTCTTGTCGTATAGTCATTCTCATATTTTTTGCCAAATTTAGCATGGTTCTAGCGTTCAAATGTTCGAGATTCAACATTTTCCTCGAACATTTTAAAACGACAGACTCAGACTACACATATTTTTACAAGTAACAGTTTCTTTCCTTCAGCAATCCCTCCACGTCCTCGTCGAACAACAGGTTGTCGAACCGGTCGAGCAGCGTGTTCACGATGTGCTCGCGAAACCAACTGGCCAGCTTGGGGCAGTCCTCGGTGCGCATCTCCCACATTTCTTCATCCTCCATCATTTCCTTGACCACCTCGTTGAAGCACTTCCGGCCCTTGGACGCAAACTTCGGGTCCCAGAAGAGCAACAGTTCCGCTAAAAACTGCAGTGACCTCGGCCTTTCCGTTTCCCGCTTTTCCACTGCGTCGTCGAAGAGGGTGAGCCAGAGCTTTGACCACTCCTTCTTATCCGTCTTCCAGGAGGACAAATAGTCGTCGACAATCTCGGAGAAGGGGGCGTTCTCCAAGACGTACACCCGCGTAGCCTTGGCCAGCTCGAGTTTCGCGTCCTCGAATGTCAGCTTGGGCACGCTAGTCTCGGCACTGTATTGTTTGTTTTTTTTTTTGCACATGACAGCACAAGTTTCGTATAATTGCGTTGTGCTATACTAACGATCAAATTTGTGGGATCTTCATCATACACTACAAAATTCTATCCGAAAATGCATGAACATCCTCAATACCTTGCGATGTCCTGCACGGTGTCTCTTGACTTTTTCTTTTTTTCCAAAACTTCTTCCTCGTCTTTCTTGGTTGACTTTTTCTTCTTGCTCTTCTCCAAGGCGGCAAATCTCGAACCCGAGGCTAAGTTGGCGAAGGAGCCGGTACTTGAGCCCGCGCGCTGCAACGCGTCCGGGGCGGAGTTGCGCACGGAGTTGGTGCTCTGGGTCTTGGGCCCCAGGGAGCCGTTGTTGGAGGGGCGTTGTTTACCTGATATAATAGAGGTTTGTTGCGATGGATATTTCCACTACAGGTATTGTACCTCTTCACATCGCAATCGCTGCACCACATCCTTGAATACGACAAAATCCTAGATGGTGCTAAAAGTAAATAAGGGTTTAGCTGAGCGGGCTGAACAAATATATTTTCATCGAAAATAATCACTTTCCATACCGCTCTTGACCGTCGCGAACCCATCGGCGTCGACAATGGTGACCGAGCTGGAACTCTTTTTCTGCAACAGCTTGTTGTTCTCTTCGTCCAAGACCGCCTTCTCGATGTCAGCGATCTTGCCCGCCTTCAGTGGCTCCTTCTGCAGCTATGAGAGTGCACAACTCCCCCTCCCCCTCATTTGTATTGCATGGCCGGCAATACAAGCGCCAGCAAGAATGCGGGTTTTGCATGACAAATTTCCGCAGTTTTGTAGTGCTATTTGGGCTGCCAGAACTTGTCATGCAAACAGTGCCAAGAGGCAAAGGGTAAGTTTGGTATTTTGCATGACAAATGAGGGGGAGGGGGAGTTGTGCACTGTCATAGCAGCGTGGTGTTCTTCACCCACCCGGCCATCTTGAGGTCAATCAAATCCTTGATCAGCGCCCGTGACCGGAAGTTCAACTCCGGGTCCTCCGACAAGTGGGCGAGCTCGCTGAAGATCCCCGTCCACGCTTTCACCGGCAGCTTCTTTTCCTTCTCCTTCTGGGTCAAAGGGTTCAGGTCCTCGTTTTGGAGGTTCTCTTGCTCGAGCTTCTGCATGGCGAGGGCGTTTTGTTGCTGTTGTAGAGTTGATGTTTGATCATGTGTGCGATTTAAATGCACTCAATGGCATCTCAATCTCATCAATTATCCAACTCGCCCATGACGTACTTACATGACAAAAAGGAAAAACTAGGTTTTAAAAATAAGGCTGCACATGAACTACAAAAACACAAAATCACAAAAAGCAAAATAACTCTGTACCTCAACAAACTGTCCCACGCTTTCTATAAAGACGCAAGCGGCCTCCAAGGACAGCTCCGTCCGCCTCTGCAGCAAATCCTGTAGCACCCGGCCGACGACCTTTATCGTCAACAGCTTGTTGATCAACAGATTCCCGACGAATTTCACATTCCCCAACCGCTTCTTCTTGTACGCGAAATACTTCTCCGTTTCTTCGTCCTTGTTGTCCGCGACAATCTCCTCCTCTTCTTTCTCGAACAAGTCCTGACAGATGGAGAGCAACATGCGCTTGAAGGTGGGCTTGGACTTGGAATCCTCTTCACCTCCTGCTTCCGCGGTCGGGGACACGGGGGCGTCGTCTGATAGTATCGAAGTAAGTGGATTTTCATCGAATATAGAGGGGATTATTTGTATTTCTCGATTCTCATGCAGGGCGAGGCATCGACTTCTACTTTTGTCATGCATGAAAAGATTCAATACCAAAAAATATAAATAAAAAAATCCAGTAAAAAAATACCACTCGCGAAGCAGTCTGAAAAAGCGTTTTCGTCGTGGATCTTTTTACACAGCAAGGTGTACATCTCGATAAAGTGGTGCTGCGTGGTGGCCTTCTCGAAAATCTCCTTGGTAAGGTACTCCAGTTGCCCGTACTTGTACATACCGAGGTTCGTGAGTTCCGCGTAGAGCTTGTCGAACTTTTCGAAAGTCAACTTGTTCAGGATGGCTTTAGCCTTCCGCTCGATCTGTGATTTGTGAATTTTAAATTGATTAAACAGTGTTGATCATATTCATTCTGATGGTCATGCAAATTTTTGTACATGTTGACCCGCGAAGATGTCTGTGTTACATTTCGCGGAGGATTGTGCATGCCTAGATACTGTATGAGAAATAACGCCATGTCTAGGTGGCAATGGCAAACATCTGTTGAGCGTCTTTTGTTGCTCATGCAATTGTATGATCGAATTCGAAGGTTAGCATCACCAACCCCATGGAGGCTTCCAGACCCAGGCATAAGGCTCCTCGCGGTCCTTTCTCATTCTCATGCATGGCATTATTAATCAACATCGTTCCATGCCGCAAATGCGAATTTTCAAACAACAGAAACAGCAAATTATCGTGTACCTCTGCGTCGCGATCGATGTTGTCTCCCTGTCGCATTTCCTGTTGCTGCTTCTTCCAACTGTTCTCGCCACTCTCGAGCACCGGCGCGGACTGCCTCTGCCAGTTGTCGTTATTTGACTTCCGGTTCTTTTTGTTGTGCTCCTTGTCCGGCAGCTCGGCGAGCCGCTGGCCACGCGCCCACTGGTCGCCGCCACTACCGTTTTGTCCGGCAGAGGACACACGGCCATCCTTGCTGATCGCAGCTGGGAGCTTCACGCCCGGGGGGAGGGCGAGACAGTTGGCCTTGTCCTGTTTTTGTGATGTTCCGTGTAGTTCTTGGCTTCAGTTGTACGGTGCAAGTAGAACAACTGGGCATCATCACAAAGACCAACTGGACGAAAGGGAAGTAGTGCGCATATAGTTGTGGCACATTTCCACAATTTGTAATTATCTCACCAAAAATGACTTTACAGCATGATTTGATCCCTTGAATATCTAAAAATCTAAATTGTACCTGAAATTGCTTCATAAACTTCAACGCGTAGACCCGATCCGTTGGCGGCGCGTTCTGTTTTCTGTAGCCCGCACGGAGGTACATCGGGATCTCGCTCGGGCAAGGTTTGATTTCGGTTTCTGAGGGTTTCAGAACCTCCGGTTCGTAGCGCGGCACTGCGGGGGCGGGGGTAGCTGTGGATCCATTTTTTTGCTTTTCCGTAGTAATTGCAATGATGTATTACAAATTTTTGTCAGAAGCTAAATCCGGATTACAAATTTTATTTCTCATTCTCATGCTGAGGAAATTTGTAATGCATTAATCACAAAACCAGCCAAATACGAGATTCGTTCTCCTCGCTACTGCTGACCGGCGAGCTGCTGGAGGGAGACGGGCTGCGCTCCGGGGTGTCCTTCAGCTCGGGACTCTCCTTGGTGTTTGTCCTGTTTTGTTTGATTCAATGGCATGCAGGATTCGCATGACAAATGAAATTTCCGATGCAGGCCTCGCCACCTTAGAACAGAAACAAGAGATGCGGGGGTCCAGAACACAATGACAAAAGCAAAACATGCAAAAGAAACAAAAATCAATTCTACGGCTCCTCCTCGTCCGGACAGTCCTCCGAAGCTGCTTTCTTCTTCGACACCCGCTCCGGTGTTTTATTCACCGCGGAAGACGTAGTAGTTTCCAACACCGGGGTCTTCGGAGTTTCTAACGGCAGATTCTTTGCCTCGGATAACTTAACGAAAGAGGAGTTGAAGGCGAAGCCGCCGGTAACCGGCTTCGCGACAAGCCTGGGCTTCAATTTGGACTGGGAAGAACTCTGTTGCAAGGTCTTTTGCACGACAGAAGTGGTGGTCGTGTCATTTTCACTAGCCGTCGCGGAGCTGCTGTTGTTGGTCTCTTCCGCGGTGGTCGTGGACGGAACCGACGCTTGCTTTTCGAGCAGCGGGATAGAGGAGGTTGTATTACCGGAGGAACTGTCTTCCTTCTCGATAAGATCATCTTCCTCCTCCGTTGCGACGGTCTTGCTGTTATTTTCCGTAGCGGCGGGTTGTTGTTGTTCCTCTTCTTCGGGGGTGTCGTCCTCGGGAATGTCTTGGACGGAAGCATTGGGATTCCTTGGCTGTGGCTGTTCCACCGGCTTTTTGGAAGCAACGTTTTCTTCTTCCTCAGAACTACCGCTGGATTTATTCGCCATTTTCTGTTCGCTACTACTTGTCGCTGTTTTAATATTGTTCCCCCACGGCTTTGCGCCCCAAGCGCCCTGCGGAGGTTGTACCGGAGACGGCGCGGCTAAGACGCTCTTGCTACTACCGCCCATCGTTGGGAAGTCCTTCTGCAAGTCTGGGACCGCCTGCGGAGCTGGCGCGGGCTTGGCCGGAGTGGTTGTGCTATCCTTTCCGGTTCTCGAATTCCTAGAGGGCTTGATCATGCTATTGCTGGCACCACTTCTCCTGTCTTGATGCAGAGAACCAGATTTATTACTGCCTTTCTCGCCCGTGGCTGCATCCGGGGAGGATGAGATGTCGCGTGGTGGGATCATGTTCTTACCGCTGTAGCTGCTGCTGCCCTTTTGCGAAGAGCGCGGCTGCGGTACTACTGCGGTAGAGGAAGAGGACGACATACTGCTTGTAGGCTCCTGCTCGCCGGAAAACCCAGCTTGGAAGTTGTTGTCCTTATCGTGCGTTTTGCCGTTACTGATACCTTTTTGCAAGATGCTGGAGTTATTTTCCTTTGACGTCGAGTTGTAGTGCTGCCCTTTTTGGTCCTTTCCTTTTCCCTCCATGGCTGCACCATCCTTGCCCTTGCCCTTGCTCGACTTTTCTTTCGACAGCTGGTCAACAGCACTGCCCTTCGCCGCTTTTTCTCCACCTTGTTGTATTCTCGGTTTGCTCTCGGTGACCGGCAAAGCGGCTGCCTTCGCGGCTTTCGCGGCCCAGCTGGACATTGCGGGTTTGGCGTCGGAGGTTGCGTTGTCTTCCTTTTTCTCTTCTTCAGCAACGGAAGACGATTTTACTTCCACCTCTTTCGAAGATCCACCGCCGAGCGCGGGGAACTGATCTTGCTGCAGAATCGGCTCTTCGGAAGCTGCTGCACCGGCCGAAGTCACGGACCTCTTCTCTCCCGTGGCCGAAGCAGCTTGTTCCTTCAGTGCCTCCTCGACGGAAGAGGGGGAACTGTTGCTCACCATGTCGGAAGTTGTGGTGCCCGTGTTCTGTCGGATCGACGGCTTCGGCGAGCCGGATGGCCTGCTATCCATGCTGATGCTGACCGGCTTCTTCTCTTTCGGGATAGAAGCACCGGCTGTCGAAGCGGATTTAGAACTCGCAACATTTTCGCTTGATGACGATGACGTCGCGGGCTGCTTTGATGATGTAGCAGTAGTTGCAGGATCGGCTACAGCAACACCCGCAGCATGTTTCCCAGCAGCGGCGTTCTCTGCTTCCTTCTTCTCATCGTGGATCTCGGGCCTTCGCCACGGAGCCGGAGTGACCTTCTCCACACTCGACGGCACTTTCTTGGTCGCGGCAGTCAAGGTCGGACTGGACGTGGCAATTGGCTCCTTTACGGTAGAAGAAGAAGCTGGCACCACAGCGGCTTTCTTCTCTACTGCGACGTCAGTTGTGGACGAAGATTCTGCTTTTTGCACGGCAGCAGGCTCCTCTGCAGAAGACGAAGAATTAGACTCCGCTTTCGTCGCACCAGCTTCAGCCGGAACAATAAATGCTGGCTCCGAGGAAGATGTTGTTGAGCCCTCCACTTTATTCGGGCTGGCAGAAACCTTTGGTGTGGCTTCCTTTTTCGACATACCCCAGGGAAGGATCTTTTTAGTCGCTTGCTCCGGGCTCTGGCGGACCTTGTGCTTCGGCTTCTTCACCTCCTGCCACTCGTCCTCCACTTCTGCAGCCGGAGCGGGTTTATTTTCCTTCTTCACCTCCGCCAATTTTTCAGTAGCGGCATCTGCCTTCTCTTCTGGCTTTTTCGAGGAAGAAGTTGATGCAGCAAGAACCTTCTTCTCTGTAGTCTCAGCACCATCAGCGGTGGAAGAAGACTTCTTGTTTTCCTTTTTATCCGCGGTGGATGCTACTAATCCGTCCCCCTTTACGGGCACCAGCACGACGTCAGCGGGTTTCACTGTTGTACCAGCAGAGGCTGCGTCGGGCGTTTTTGCCTTCGTGGCCGCCTTGGCTGCGATGCGCGTCCAGGAGGGTGCGGTCTGAGTTGGATTTTGGATTTGGAATTCAAAGTGTTGTCATATGATCTCGATTTGTCATGCGTGTCCTCAATGAGATCTCGATTTGTCATGCGATTTGTCATGCGAGTTCGCAACACAAAATCCAATTTTCTAGTACCTTTCCTGACGCTGGCGCGTCTTTCTGCTCCTCGCCGGCTTTTGCTGGAGGGCTCTCCAATTTTGGTGCCTTGGCCGGTTTAGAATCCTTCGCTGGCTTATCGGAGCTGCTGTTTTTGGAGTCTTGCGACCTGGGGTGGTATTGATTTGCTTTCGTCTATTTGTGACATGATGTTGTCATGCATTTTTTCCGTGGTGAATCCATTTGCTCATCATGCGTAGAATTGTTGTAGTGCATAAAAATTGTTGTATATGGAGATACAGCCTGAACTCCGTAATGAGTAATATACTTTGCCGCCTCCCCGTTGCTTGATGTCTTCGATGAGGTCTTACTAGAGACCTTCTTTGCGACGTTCTGCACGATCTCTGTGGGCACCAGTTTTGTTGGCTTCCCGGTGCTCGGATTAATGCCCTCAAGCTTGACCAAATGCGGCTGTTGCTGCTTCAGGTGTTGTTGCTGCTGTGCTCCCGCAGTGGCCTGCTTCATCTGCTGCTGTTGCTGGGCTGCAGCGGCGGCTTGCGCTTGCTGTTGCATCTTCGGGTTAACCGCACCGATGGAATAGACGCCCTGGTTCTGTGGTTTTTGGATCTTTTGCAAATGTGCATGACGATTTTTCCTAGGGAAAAACAGCATTACAAATTCCAATTTCCTTTTTGCCAAAATCTGTCACGCAATTTTTACTAGTACGATACTTTTGCAATGCATACCTCACAAAAAAAACAACTATATACCCCCAAATTTGGCTGCTGTTGCATCCCAGGACCCTGTGTGAGCGAGACCAGTTGCTGACTTTGTTGCGTGACTGCGCTCTCCTGGGAGCCCTTCCTCGAGTTCGTGTACGCGTAGGGGGAAGCGAAAACTTGCCCGAGGTTGTTCGTCGACAGAACATGGAAGACTTCCGGTTGTCGCATCGTTTGTTGTTGATTCAGGATGCGGAAATCTGTGATGGTGTTAAAGGTTGATACAGTTTAAAACATGCATTACAAATCTTTTTCTTAAGTTAAATCCACATTACAAATTTTATTTCTCATGCTGAGGAAATTTGTAATGCATTTATACGAAACAAAAAGAAAACGACATCATTCTGTCATGAAAATACCAACGCCCTTGTAGGTAACCCCGGCGCCCTGCTGCGCGCTATAGCTCGCATTGTACACAGCCGGCGTAGCAGCGCCCATCGTGCCTGGCACTTGAAAAAGTTGCTGCTGTACTACTCCCGTAGAAGTTGTACCATTTTGCATTGCAATCTCCACACCAGTATTTGCTGCGCCAGCTCCTGCGCCGACGGAAAATTGCCCTGGAATGAACTCCGACGCATTTGGGTTCAGTGTAGTTGTTTTTGACCCGGTAGAAGAACTACCCGCAGGAGGTTGTTGTGTCTTATTTTTGCTACTCCCCGTGCTCGAATTGTTCATTCCGTGTTGCGACATTTTGCCGTTGGACAGCGTGCTAGAAGCGGATTTGGTGTCGTCAGTCGCCATTGCGGCTGGAGCCATGGCAGGAGTACAACTCGTAGAAGAAATCTTCGTTGTGTCTGGTGCTGATCCGGTAGTTGCAGACTGCGTCGCCATAGAGGAATACTATTCGCCTTGTACAACTTGTTTTCCAGGTGGACGAGATTTATTTTCCTCGCTCGTTTGCGATGGTCGGTGTCCTTTTGGATGTCTATCGCTCTATTATTTTCCACGGCGAAGTAGAGTTGGAGCTGGGTAATCTTCGCTTTGATGTGAGCTAAAAGTCGTTATACAATTCCTTTATATTTTCCTCCACCTATAACGACGGATGAACGGCTACTATTCAGTTTGAACGCGATTTGGTTAGGTTCCTAAACTGTAATATCTTCACCCCTTTATTGACTGTTTGAGTCTGTCTCACCTCCTTCTCTGTTTGGTATACTATATTTCCTCGACTGCTCACTTTTGTGTCTTTGCCTTTTTGTGCTGAAAATGCGTCGTTTTCTGTTTTGTCACTCTCGGAAAGATGGCCTTTGTAGTTGCACTTGCCGTGTAAAAGTTTCACAAAGTGGTTATAATCTAGGCGCGGTTTTCTTTATGTAAATGGTTTTCTAACAAAAAACTATGCGTGTTAGTTCTTAGAAAATATCTCCACTAATAAATAGGCAAAATCTAGTAGGTGAGACGACTTTCCGGGACTATAGCTTTTGCGGTAGAAACATTTACTAAGAGAAAAATCTTCTGAAGAATTATGTGCTCATCAAACCGCGGAGACAACGAGGTTTGTCAAGCTTTGACGTGGTCTGCTTTTTAGTACACAGGCAGTTTGGTAGTTCAATACTCTCGTCAAGTTGCTTCGCTTTTGATACTTGAGCAGTGTAACGGCTTTTCTCAAAAAGCGAAGCACGCCGACGACCAATCTTTGGCTGAGACTCGACGGCACTAAAGAGGGTTTAATATCGTGAATGCAATAGTAAATCACTTTCGCTTTTCAAACTTCAATACTATGATACTTGCGTAGTTTTTTTTTTTACTTTTTTGATGCATACAAATACCGTCTTACTTTTTTTGTCTTTTTTTGAAATTTTTTCTCCTCCAGCTAGAATAATTCTTACAGTCTCTATAAGGCTTACATCTTGACTAGCAATGTGTTCTCCGTTCTTACACACCTCTATCAGACTGTAATACTCTTCTAGCACCTCTCCGTCCTGCGTTCGAATTTGATGTTGAAAAGTTTTTTGGTTGGATTCGATAGTGATAGCGACTTCCGATTTTGAAGATCGAAGACTATGCTGGGCAATTTTTTGTCGTTGCGCGGATTAGGATCTTCAGCTGCACATAATTCGAAGATCGTAGGCCGTTTTTGTCGTATTTCATAGCAAGGAAGGACCATCAGATCTGAACGCAAGAGGCTTCAATTTCGGTCGTCCAAAATTTAAATTTTGAAGATGATCTTGTTTTCCGCAATATGATGTGTCTTTTGTGGATTTCTAGACCTTGCTTTTTCGTCGAAGTTTCATTTCTATACGTAAAAACGACACTCAATTGCTCTTGCAACACCACGGAACAGATTTTTCACATGGAGAACAACCCAGCAGACATTCATATTGCGACCTAAACATCTTCTCAAAGATGCAGGTAACGACGCAAGCGGTGAAACACTTTTCGATTTCAGGTGGTCGTGGTACTGGTTTGAAGCTGCGATGAGTAGAGGGTTGTAAAATTTTTGGAAAAAGAAACTGCGTTGATCCTAATGTGAAAATAATGATACGGAATGAATCGTACATCGCTAGTATTGCTTAAAGCCCTTCTGTACAACTTCTAGGGGATCTTGTTACTCTAGCATCAAAGTTAATATAGAAGAGCTGTCCGTCTTCGTAGAATTCGATCGAATTTTTGAAGTAGAAAAGTGTTCATCATACAAAAAAGTCATGGTCTCATCGACAGGTTTCTGTTTATCTTCTCTGTGCTTGCTTGGCTCTGCTTCTCTTGTTCGTGTTCTTCCTCACAGCAGGGGAATGCGAATACTTTTTCGTTTTCCCCTGCTCCTTATCGTTCATCTTCGCAACGAGTGGACAAGCGGAGTCTGACGTGTAGGACGAGTCGGAGGGAACATCGGATAATTCTAGCGATGAGCTTGGCGTCGGGGACAAAAATCCACTCTGATAAGTAGAACCCCTGCTGCATGCTGTCTTTGGTGATGATGGAGCCCTCGTGCCAGCATTTTTCTGTTGCGGTGGGGAGCTGGAACCGCAATCATCTTCGTATGAAGTGCTACGAGCTGTCGCGGGGCAAGAGCTTGCTGCTTTCCGAGAGTCCTCCTCCTGCTTCGGTAGTTGATGGAAAGGACATTGCACGAGGCAAACACTGCCGCAGCTTGGGCACCACGACTTTGAGGAAGCGGGTGCGCCAGCACGTGGTGAATCGAAGGACGTTGAGGTAGGATCAGCAGCTCTAGAAGTAGGTGCTGTACCAGCTGCGTAGCAGTTCCCGTCTTCTGGAGCCGCGCCAGTTGCCTTGCCTTTAATATTGGTTTTCCTTTTCTTCCATCCCCGTGCGACCGCGATTGGCTCCAAATCAGGCACCCAATAGTAAACGGACGTGCGCGTCCCCACGTGCGGGTTGTGTGGTTTGTGGTCAAAGCACTTGTTTTCTCGTCGTAATTTCAGAAAAACATCTTCTAAAAAGTCGTTGTCCAAAACCCGAGAAAATTTCTTTCGCGCCATGTTCTCTGTCATGACACTCTTGTGCGCGTTCTTGCACGCCCAGCACGTTTGGTATCCGAAAGGGTGGGTGCAGTATTGGCTCCAGTTCAACCCACTCGAGTTCGCTTTCGATTCCGTAATCACCGTGTTGGGCACCGTCTTCTGGCAAAACTTGCAAGCAGCAGGAGCATTCTCGTTCGCATTTTTCCGGTTTTTTTTCAGCCTCCCCGTCTTTGTGAAAGCAGATTCGGCTGGAGATTTCTTGAACTCCCTATCCCTTTTATCGTACCCCTTCTTCACATTCTTCGCCCGTTGCGCACTGTACGCCTGTCGCTCCTTTTTGTCCCACGAGTCAAAGTCGTCGAACCCCGCACAAGGAGCATCGCTGAAAATAAAGTCGTCGAAGTCGAAACTACTGTGGTTTCGTTGTCGCTTCTGGAAGAAGCGCTGGAAAAACTTGAAATGACTGTCGTAGAAGAAATCGTCGAAAAAATCGTCGTCGCCCCAACTAAAATGGGACGATCCAAATGGAGAATAACCGGGTGGTGCGTCACAAAAACCGTCGCTGTTGTAATATCCCCGTTGCTGGTGTCGATGGTAAAAATCTGAAGTGCTGGAACGACCTGACGAATGATTTTGGTAGGTTGTCGTATTCTTGGCACAAGAACTCTCGTACGAAAAATCTTCTTTTCCGCTCAGACGCTCGTAGGCGCCCACGAGCTTTTGGAATTGCTCCTTACTCCCGCCCTGCTTATCCGGGTGCTGCGTTTTGGCGAGTTTGAAATATGCCTTGCGGATCTCATTCTCATCGACTGAAGACGTGCTGGAGGTCGGGGAAATTTTTATCCCCAGGGTCTGGAGGTCAGCTGTGCGGGAAAAATTGTGAGGCATCTTTTCTGTTGCTCTATGTCTATCTTTGGGGCTGTCTATTCGTATTCACTGCGTAAAACGCACCCGAGTTTTCGTCTGCATAAACCTCGACGAGGCGAAGCTCGATCCTTACTACATCTTCAGGCTCTACTAAAACGCTACACGGGGTATTGTCAGTCTGTATCTTTTGTTAGGCGCGGCACTGTGCCTGAGTTTTTTTTTTCGCGGAAATAAAAGACCATACGATTTTCAGACGTACACTACGTTGTTGACACGAGACTTTTCTTGGGAAACATGGATCCATTGGGGAACATGGATCCATTCTCAAAGACGTAATGCGATTACTGGTGAAGGAAGGATCTTCTTTACACTTTTGGGAATTTCATTGTGTAGTTCATGTCAACAAAGACATCATTCAGATCCTGACTCTGGTTCGATTCCGAACAGATAGAATCATCCCTGTGACAGACTGTGCGGACCACTTAGGCTGCATATGCTTCGCTTTTTGAGTACGATGTCATAAACGATCCTGTCGTTCTCTGATACCAACTTCATTTTGGATGTTTCAACTGCCGCCAACATGCGAAGGGTTTTATCAATGTAAAATACAATTTTCTTGTCCTGCAAGACTTGATGTGCGTAGGGGTCCTAAGGCGTGCGTCGGATATAAGTGCATCTTCGGGGTTGTACTGCTATCCACGGGTCGGGCTGCTCTTCGGTAGGGTTCTTCCGGGAGGACAATGACATATGGAAATGCCAATGCGGGGAGGGCCGCATGACCACTTCTACTTACGCAATGTAGCGCGGGATTCAGTTTGAGAGGAAGCTACTAGGTTCTTCGCTTCGCCAAGTTAAAATCAAATTTGTCGAATGCGACGAGTAGTACGGGGGATTATTTGGAGGGATGCGATCTCGCTTTTTCATCAACATTTGCGGAGGATGCAACTGCGCTATTAAGAACGTGCTTTATCAGGTTAATATGCTCATCTGGGTGGTAGTAGTACGGCAATCAAGTTGCTCTTATTTTACTCTAGTACCTGCCGGGGCTAAATCATTTTTATCAACATCTTGACCAGTATGAAACAAAAAAAAGATATGTATTGACATGGACATTTTTGGAAGCTGTCTGAAAAGTATAATATCTCAATCTGATGAACTTCAGCGTATCTATTCTATCAATCTAGTTCTAGTATCGTAACTTTTATACCGCTTCAACCGCTTTTCTGTTTTTTCTGCGCTGGGCCCTTCACCGCACAGGCAGAATCGGATGTCGAGGATGCGGACGGCTCGGCTTCCGCCACGTCTTCATCCGAACTGCTGCTGAGATCCAAAGACGAGCGCGGACTGTCCGGAGCAAAGTCTCGCAAGCTCTGCCGGCCAGCTGGTTGACTGTTTTTACAACTTGCGCGTGCAGGTACTTCATCAGCTCCTGATGCAGGGTGCGATGCCTGCTTCGGGTTCATGTTCGGTTCGTTCCTCTTCGTGGCATCTTGCGTAGCTATCAGCTCTTTCTGCTTCTTCACCGGACACCCGATGAGGCAAACGTCGACATTCCCGCGACTGGGGCACCGGGCCGGCTTCGGCTCGTCGTGCTTCCACGGCGGCGACCTGGAAAAAGTGCATCCACCCGCAGCTCCGCCGCGCGGGTTAATGTTGTTCAACCTGCGTCGCTGCGCTGCCGCCTCTTGCTCCCGTGCTGGCGGGGAAATAGGAACTCTCCGTGCCCCCGCTTCCACCCGCTGCTGTTTTTCGGCGGCCTCTTGTTCCGCCGCGGCCCGTGCAGCGATTCTTATCCCCGCTTCACCCCGTGGTTTCCAGCCAAGTTGCAGCGCTGCCGCCTCCAGGTCCGGCACCCAGAAGAAGGTGGAGGTACGCGTGTTCCGGTCGGAGAGCTGCGGTGTGTGAGTGAAGAATTTGTTCTCTCTCCGAAGCCGCGCAAACACAGCCCCACTCGGGTCGTCCAGCTTCCTTGCAAATCTGACCCTCGCCATTTTCTCCGTCATTACGCTTATGTGAGCGCTCTTGCACGCCCAGCAGGTGCGAAGCCGCTGCGGATGGGAGCTGTACTGGTGCCAGTTCAGCCCGTGCGATGTTGCACTTCTCGCTGTGATGCCCTCCTTCGGATTGTTCTCATCCGGACAAAACTGGCAGCAGCTTGCGAGCTGCTGGGCCGGGGTGGTTCGGTTCTTTCGCAGGTTCCCGTTTTTCGTGAACGCGGATTCCCGCTTCGGTTTCCGATCCCGCTTGTCGTAGTGGTTCTTGACGTTCTCAGCACGCTGGCGGGCATAAACCCTACGGTCTTCGCGGTCCCAGGAATCAAACTCATCGAAGCCGGCGCCGTCAAAAAAGTAAAAGTCGTTGCTGTGTCGACTCAAAAATTGCGCGAAAAACTGGCAGTGGCGGTCGAAATGGTGGTTGTGTTCGTCGGGATCGAAGTGCCAGCCGGCAGAAGTTCCTGTCGCAAAGCTCGACGAAAAACTAGCCGTCGAACCAGGGGGCTGTCTACTGCTTGACGAAGAGGAGGATGCCGAGGTGGTCGCAGTCGACGACGTCCCGCCGTAAAAATTGCAGGCCTGATCCTGCTTCAGCAGGCGCTCATGCGCAGCGAAAACTTTCTGGAAGTCTTCTTTCTTGCCGCCTTTATCCGGGTGGCACGTTAGCGCGAGCCGGTGGTACGCGCGTTTGATCGCTTGCGTGTCGGACGTTGTGCCATTTGCTGGGAGACCTAGGGTCCGCAAGTCGTCTGCGCGAGTTGGACTGAACATGATGTCGTTGTTTTTGCCGCGAACACGATTTCCCTGCCGTGCGGCACGGGAGCACAAAAAAAAACCCTAAACCCTAAACTTAAACACTAAAGAGGAGGACAAAATGATAGGGACCTGCGCCTGCCGGGAAAAATCAAATGCTGGGATTTTTATATCTTTTCAAAAACGAATATCACGAAGTTGTAGTTGATTGCCAAGGTTTTCGATCTTTTGACGACACGCCATACATGAAAAAGTTCTGCGATTCTCAGCACGAAGGCCCCGCAGCCGAAACCGATCGCGCTTCTGGTTTATACGAATGTAACCGATCTATCACCGTACTTATCTGTAGTTGTCTCGCGAATCCCGTTTGCTACGAGTAGTTCTCTCAACGTTATTTGAATGGCTTCGTCTACTATCAAAGCCGAACACGAATAAAGTACGTATCGACCCTGTACCGATTCGTTGTCTTGTAGTTGTGGATGACGTTATTCAGTGAAACAAAACAGCACTGTTATTGCGCATGATCATAATTGCAAAATAGACCAGCAAACCGATCGCTGCAAAGTCCACTTGTTCCAAAGCTCGTGCATTTTGGCTTACTGCGAAAGACGAAGACGCATCAAAACGGACCACGGTATCCTGTAGTTCGTGAGCCTGACCACGCATCCGGGCTAGAATATTTTTAAATGCCTTACCTCCTTCTAATTCGGCTCCACTAGCATGAGTGGTTTTGCCTTCACGCGCATCTTTCTCACGCCGTCCAGGTGACTGGCCCACTGTTTCATCGTTCGCAGATCGCCCGCCTTGGCCGGCATCAGCTCCCACACATCCTCGCTCCAGTGAAAGGCCCGCGGCCACGCGCGCGTGCTCATATACTCGTGAAGAGTTTCAGGTAGTTGCTGCTGGGATAATTCGTTGGTCTTGTTTTTATCGTTCATGTGGTAGTTCTGATGAACTGTGTTGCTCATTTTTATTCCCGTCTTCTCCTCATTTACCAATCTTAGCAACTTTTCGTCCTTGTCGTACGCGCCATTTTATCCCACGAAAAAGTGTTACAGTTACACGACATTTGTTGGAGTTTCTGCATCACAAAGTTGCTCGACATGCCAAAACAAACCTGTGATGCGCAGACTAAAAAGGGAAAACACGAATGAAATGAGGCTGCAAGCACCTCCTCCATGACAAAGGTTGCCTGTCTTGCTTGTTTCGCAACACAATGTGTAACTGTAAAACTTTTTTCTTGCTATACATTGTACAGAATTTCCAATAAAGCGGCGTTGAAGGTGTCCAGCCCGAAGCTCTCCGCGCCCTCGTTGTTCACGTGAATACACCCGTGCTCGGCCTCCGCGCACCGGCCAGACCGTATCCTGAGGAAAAACGTCCCCACCCCATAGTCAAGTTGCGAACTCTGCAACACAAATCCAGGAGTTTTGGGAGCCATGCATGACAAGTTCGTCTTTGTAGTGTAGCGCAGGTTAGCAAGGACAGTGGCATCACAAACCCATCTCCTTATCCTGTTTACAGCATTACAAATGCCCAAACACGATTGGAAATGCCTCTCATGTAGATGTTTCTGTCATTGCAAATCTGCATGACAACTCTGGGGTGGGGACGTTTTTGCTCAGGATAGACCGCATGTGGTAGACATCCGAGTTGCTCTCCGGCTTGCAATATCCTGTGCAAAAGTATTGTGCTCGTAGTAATCGCAGTCATGCATGACAAATCTGCATCCCAAGGTAAAACAGCATGACAAATTGCATTTGTCATGCTGGGCTAATTTGTAATGCAATTACCACTAGTACGATACTTTTGCAGTTCATATGCAAAACCCGTACATCTGCCCGCGATCGACGGCCAGCAGGTGCGCCTTCTCGTCGAGGAGCTGTTTGGCCTTCGGATCGAGAACTTCCAAAGCCTCCTTCTTGGGCTCTGGAGGGGCTTTTGCCTTCGGATCCTTCTTCTTCTGCCCAGTGGTGCGCCCGGTGGGACTGCCAATATCTAGCATGGAGTCCACGAAGAATTCGTCCCAATTTCTGCCGCACCTATGCATTGCAAATGCGTCTGGGTCTGGAAAGTTGTGATGCAAGTGAGTGAATTGTAAGCACTCTGAAAAAATGCACCGCCAGGCATGACAGATTTTTCCGTCGCTCTGTGTCGGGTATAATTCCGCATGGCATGAGAAACAGCGTTTTTGCATGACACGCGAGAGGAGCTGTTCCGATGGCCCTACGCAACACAGAGGCCAGAGTCATGCCAGACAAGCATGACAAATATCGCATCTTCCCGACTCAGACATATTTGCCGCGGATAACAGCCTTGGTCTTGCCAGAAGACCCCGGTCGTGCTGTTGAAGCACATGCGGAGCGTATCACAATGAAAAACGCCCCTACCCCCGAACTTGGGAGCATTTGTATTGCAAACCTTTCCAACAGAAACGCACGCCCTCTTGCATCTAGCAGCATCACAGATTTCCAATCGTGAATAGCGAAGATTTGCATTGCAACAGATCCCAGCAAGAGCGGCACTTGTCACGCAAGCGATGCTATATACGCCTAGACTCTGCATCACAAAGATTCATATTCCTGTCATGCATGACAGAAAGTTTTCATTTGGAAACTTCGCATCACAAATTATTGCAACTTTGGGGTGGGGGCATTTTTCACGGTAATAGAGCGTGGCCAGCCGAAAGACCTTGTCGTAAGTTCTCTCGTTGAAAAAGTAATTTGCGCCGTAGGGAGTCCCGAAGAACCAGGATTTGAAGCCCGAGTAAAGTGTGATCGTGTTCCGCGTCATCCCGTATAGCTTCGCCGCAAAGTTGAAAAAGTCCGTATGCAGTGCAAAAAGTTTATCGATCTCCAACCATCTGGAAAAGTGCATAAGATTTGCCATGCATCTCGCGGACCACGACCCACGACATCAATGCTCTAGAAAATAAATGTACACAGAAGCATGATCTTCGCAGATTCTGCGAGACCTTCCGTTTCCCTGTCCAGCATGGGAAATGATCCGAGCTTTGCATGGCAAGTAGAAGTAGGCAAGGACTTCTGGCGTTCCTCGTCATGCAACACAAATTTTATTGGGGTCGAGACTTCGCATGACAAGCTGCATCCTTCCAGATCGATCCAGGTCGATGATATTTGCACGTGATAGTCCACCTGGACAAGCAAGTCCGCGTCAAAATTCGCCACCAAGTCGACCTTCCTATCAACTGCAAAAGTGTCTGGGTCTGGACGAGTCGGGGCTTGGCATGCACATTTTGCATGACCCGTGAGGTCTCGTCTGTGATGCTGGTGCTAGCATCACAGATTTTTTGCAAGCTTTTTGATGCTAATTACGCATGAGAAATGCCCTCTTCGCGTGCCAAGAACGGACTCCTCTTGGTGCTCAGGCAACACAGATATTTTTAGAATCCGCAGACAGCATTACAAGTTCCACTCTTCCAGACCCAGACAAATTTGCAGTTCATACTTCCGGACTTTAAACAAAAAATCAAACGCGAAGGCCAACCGCGTTCCCGCGCCGGAAGACACCAGGCCGCAAGGTTTGGTGAAAAACACGCGGCCCATGAAATCCAGCTGGTCTGGCTCGCTCAACTCGCTGCACAAAAAGACGTGGCGGTGTTGGAACAGGTCATAATTTATTTCGGACGATGTTCTTTTGCCCTCGTCGCGTGCTGTTCTTAGGTCTTCGCCGGAATTTGCAGTGGCCTGGGCCCTCGTCGTCCCTTCGGGGGAATTATTTCTCGTCGTGGTTTTATACCCTGCAAAAGTATCATACTCATATAAATGCATTACAAATTTCCACCTCAGCATGAGAAATAAAATTTGTAATGCGGATTTGACTCAACAAAAAGATTTGTAATGCATGATTGCAATACGAATACGATACTTTTGCACAGGATATGTTTCAAACAGCTCCGAAAACCTCGTGGTCCAAATCCGCAGTAAGTCCTTCGCATAGCTGCCCAGTATCCACTGCAAAAAAAACCGTAGTAAACTCGTACTCAACATCGCGATCGCATCAATTTCAATCACGACGCATATGATAAAATATCTGATTCTTTGCTACCTGAATCCACTGTGTCGATGCCCAAGTCCTTTTATCTTCTTCTTCTATCTTCTTCTTGAGAACATAAAATAAGTAAATTTGTCATGCGACTGGTACGTAGTACGAGAAACTTTTACAATCCATACCCATCAGCAAGATATCAAATGCGGCTTCCCGCTTCCTTTCCGCGAAAGAAACCGCCCGAGCAAGGGACAGCGAAAAGGCCTCCCCTATGTCATCGTCGTGGCTAGTCGTGTTGCGGTAGGGTAGCGCAAGCCCCCAGCGCAGAACGGGAGGATTGGGAGGCTTTGATGTTGTCGCCAGAACTGGGCGCGAGATGCTGGTGTCTGCTGGTGCTAAGTGTACTTGTTCTTTATTCACTTCCTTGTTCCCCACAACTACCTCCGGTAACAGTTGTGCCAGCGGAATGAGAGTCTTTGATACTGGATCGCGGTGCAAAGCCAAAGGCGCTGTATCAGGTGTGGCGCCCTTGCTCTCGGGCTCAAACTGCATCTCCGGTAGTTCCTGCGGTAAGATCGCCGATTTGACAATGTTCGCACCCGCCTGCATGAAGCTGCGCAGCTCTTTGGAAATAGGCGCGGCTTGGAAGCTTGCAAGCACGTCTAGGATGGTCCACTCGTCGCTGTTATTGTCGTCTTGCCCTTCTGCCGAAGTAGCGCTGGTCGGCTGTAAATTGCGAGAAGCGGGTTTTTTACCTGGCGGAGGAGCTGCAGCCGCTGGTCCGGGTCTCGGTGCAGTAGGTACAACATGACCTACAGCTTTGCTGGGTGGTGGTGCACCAATCGTCTCCACCACTTTAGGCCGCGGAACAAACATTCCCCCAGGAGCCGCGGGCAGGCTCGGCTTCGCCTTGCTCTTTGGTTGGAGCTGTTCCGACGGCGCCCTCGTGGTACTGTCTTGATGCCGTTGCGTGAGTTGTACTGAAACCGCGGGAAGATGAGCCCCACCGCCTGGAAGTTGTTTTCTTACGTAAGACAAAGCAGATGAACTCGGCAACACGATGTGCTTTGGACCGGCAGCCGCTTTCACAGAGATGCGTGGCTGTCCGATCACGGGAAGATGCAGCTGCTGTGAGGCCGTCGCCGGAAAATTGCTCGCTGGTGCAGGAGCTGGATTGGAAGTACCAGAGAGCTGCCTCCTGCGCAGATGGAGATGCGGTCGAGTGGTACTATAGTTCATCTCTTCCTCATCTTCTTCCGAGGCGCGGCGTCTGTGCCCGCTCGTCGACCCAGCAAAAGCATTACTTCTACTGCCCTCCTCCTCCATGGCGTTTTGCAACAAAACCGAGCGGAATAAGCTGCAGGAGAGGACAAGAGTGCAGACGAAGAGCTTTCCGAGCGAAGTTTCTGCAAACTTGGACAGGTAGGAGCCCCCCGTCGATTTTTGTTGTTGTGGAGCGCCTACAACGGTGTTCGTTTCTGTAATTACCGTAGATGTAGTTATTTCCAGGTCGGAGGTACCCGAATAAACTACATCTGTACTGAAGCCACGCAAGCTCCGTGCGATGATAATTGTCGTTTTTATTCTGTTTGGCTGATCATGCCTGCGACGACGTTCGCGCTTCTCTGCTACAACATGATTAGCAGGTGCTGCATGGGAGGTGAGGATGACCCCCGAGCTGCTACTTTTCTCGGTAGGTGGGCCAGGAGGAGACGAATTTGAATTTGAATTTCCTTGCTCCAGTCCAACAATTTTCTTCGATGAAGCAGACGGCGGTGGCGGTACGGCGGTGCTTGTGGAAATAATATCGCTACTTGTTGTCCTCGTTGCTACAGGTAGAGGAGGAGATGCAGTGCTCTGACCAGCGGAAAAAGGAGCTGTCCCACCACCTCCTACGACCGGCTCCGGTACAGCGACCTGCTGTGTACGTGTAGCCCCTCCGATAGAAGCAGGACCAGGTATAGTTGTGCTGCCCGGTGGTCTACTGCTAGGTTCCACTACTTCTATCTTCGTTTTCAAGTGCAAATGAAACGTGAAGCACTGGTGGAATTCCCGGAGTTTGCGCATGGGAAAAAACCCACCCTTCTTTGACCCTGCACCGTGGAACGCGGGGCACTTCTTCCGCCGGATTACCGCATATCACAATGAAGAACGCCCCCACCTCCGAACTTGGAAGCATTTGTATTGCAAACCTTTCCAAATGAAACACTCGCCCTCTTGCATCTATCAGCATCACATGTTTCCAATCGTGAATAGAAAAAATTTGTATTGCAAAAGACCCCAGCAAGAGCGACGGTTGTGATGCAAGCGATGCGATACGCGCCTAGACTCTGCATCAGAAAGATTCATACTCCTTTCATACATGACAAAAAGTTTTCATTTGGAAACCTCGCATCACAAATTTTTGCAATTTCAGGGGTGGGGGGCACTTTTCACTGTATTACCGCAGGCTTGGCTTTCTCGCTAGCCGTGAAGAGGCACTGGGGCGGATCCAGGGGGGAAAATCTTTTTTTCCCATAAAACCTTTAAAAATACCAGCGGTCAGCGGGGGTGGGAATGAATTCCTATAAACAAGTAGTATCCTTTCGTTCTTGTACTTTCGTTTTATTCGTCTCCGCCCGCATTTTTCATGCATAATACACGATTTGGCATTTCCATTTTTTGCATTTCAGACAAATAGTTATGTGGAAAAATAGAATTTGTTCCTCAGCTGGATATTATGTCCGGTCCGGGTTCTCGTAGCCGTTTGAAAGTCGAATCTGCTCGGTACCCGCGAGGCCGTTTTCCCGATCCAGCGCCAACATTCCGCCCGAAAACTCGCTGTCCCGAGGGATCCCTTTCTCAAAACTGTTTGCCGCCGTCAGGTTCGAGAAGAGAGAGGCGTCCACCTGAGCGGTATTGAGTTCCAAGCTGGTCGCGTATCCTGTGCAAAAGTATCGCACTCGTATTGCAATCATGCATATACAAGTCTTTTTCTTGTAGGTAAATCGGGAGTGGTAAAACACTCTCGGTATGGTTCTACGCTGTTTGCTTATCGTACTCCTACAACAAGCTCGACCTACTTCGGATGCTCTCGTACTTAGAACCTCGGTAGCCTCGTGATTTGAAAGAAAGAGAAAAGGAAAGAAAAGAAAGAAAAAGAAGAAGAAGAAGAAAAACTTCTTGAGGACAACATGCGTTTTCTTTTCTATCAGGTGCTGTTTACGAAGAATAAAAACCTTCCCCCGATTGGTATCCGGACACGATACCAGTAGACTTGTAGAGTCTAGTTGTTCGCAGTAACATCGTGGTAGCTGTTTACAAGATCTTCGCACCGCGTTATAAATTTCATTTCTCACGCTGAGGAAATTTGTAATGCATTTATACGAGCACGATACTTTTGCACTGCATATCGCCCGGTGCCGGACCACATCCGGGACCCGAAAGTGCTTCGCGATCCGATTTTTATTTCCGGTTTGGTGCCAGAACGACGACGGCGGTGCCATTGATGCCAACGGCGGGGGAGAAGAGAATTCTCGTGCAGGAGCTCCTGCCGCGTAGTTCTTGCAGGCAGTTGGGGTGTCTGGCTTCGCCGACCCGGAAATTGGTATTCCGAGCGCGGTGCAGGGATGGATCAATTGCCTCAATTGCTGCAAAACAGAAGCCTCGTCTCTTTTCAACACGCCTTGTAGTTCCACGCGACCTGTGCTAGTAGTTGTACTAGCGTCGTCGCCCGAAGAGGCGGGTGGAAAAACCTCGGTCGCAAACGCCCCGACGAGGCTTCTGCTCGGTCGTGGTGTGCTAGCAGGGAGGAGGAGGCACTCCTGATCGACGTCCCGCAAGGCGCTGTGCGTTGAAGCATGGTAGAAGAGTGTGGGACGAGGTGGTCCTAAAACTACGACCAACCAAACCGAGAACAACGACCACATCTTTGACCTCCAAAACGAAGCTAGACTAGTAAAGCACGCGACTTCATCGGTTCTACGCTGAAGAACCCGATTTTTGATACCACTTGGTCTCTTGTTGTTCTACGGCCCTTTGACACTGCCTGCTAGCCATCCTCAAGCCACGGGAATATCAAGAAAAGGGAAGTAGAGAACCGCACAGGTAGTTCCTCGTGATGACAGCGACTCTGATTTTTCCTTCATCGGTCACTCGTCTAGGCCCTGCAGTGCTTTATTTCTTTCTCTGTGGACAGAAGCTGCAAGAAATTTCATCGGGCGCCGTCCCTCAGCTCGTCCCTCAGGTCAGGTTCATTGCAAAGTAAGAGACACATACTAGACAACAAAACGAGTTCTTGGTGGGATCACTGCCAATCGCGCAAACAGAGATCGTCTACAAGATGAACTCTGCACAATAACAACAACAAGACGGGAACACTCGGGGGCTTGTTCCGCTGTAGAATAGGAATACGCAGACTTTGATCATGATTTCAATGGCGATTTATTTCTAAACCTTCAAGAACGTCACCTGAAGATTTATTTGTTTCTCACCTTCAATCTTCCTGAAGATTAAAAGCATGTAGCGCGCAACATCAACAACGACGCTTCGGTGCAGCGCTTTCGTCATCAGGCTGAGAGATGCGCTCGCTCAAGAAGACCAACCAAAGAAAACTCACTCGCAGCAGTTAGTCTGCTGTCACAGTGGTGCTCACAGGTTTTGAATTAAAATAGTACAGGCCTTTTTTACTTTTAGGCCGGCCTCTTTGCCGGGCCGTTCTTTGCGGCTCTCTTGCTCATCGTACAACGTGTGTGCTTGCTGTTTTCATATTTTGCTGGGATTCTATCTAGTGCAAACTAAAATTATGTCGCGATAACTTCTATTCTGAAAATTTAAAATTATGATATGCATGATGCGATCTGTATTCAGCTATGGTGATGATTCGGTCGGGTTGGCCTCGCCACACATCCCTCCTCCGACGCGCGGCAGGAATAGCGTGCCCCGCTACCCTAGTGGTATTTACCAAAACAAAAGGCTCGACATTAGTTCGAAGAACTCAATTACTTAAGTACTAAAGTTGGATTCAATAAAACAACCTGTGGAGGATATGAGCTCATTACCTTGTGGCATTTGCAGGGACGTGCAACGCCAAGGAGGCGGCACGTATAATGCGCAGAAAGGATCATACAAAAGCAAATAACAAAATACTGACCCGGGAACGCCTACTGAAGAAGCATAGCGAATTTAGGTTGTAGTGTCGTAGTGGTAATGCCATTGATTCAAAGCATTGAGTTTCTTTAGCGAAAAAGGCGAGGACGGTCCGCGAAATACTTGTCTTTCCTCAGCGTCATCTTCTCTCTCCGTGGTTCATCAAGAGACAAGTGCCGCGGTACCTATTCTGCATGGCAAATGAAAATCAAAATGCTGTAGTCTTAGTCACGCTCTAATCAATAAAAACGTTTTTTGTTGCCGTGTAAATGACAATAGATGCCAGGAGAGTGGTCAACATCTTCTAATAAACAATGTAGGATTTGACATGATGATGATAATGATGATGCTTAATATTTCCTGGCAGGCGCATGACTCTGGCACACATACATGTTGTCACCAAGTGCAACATCGCGCTATCGGCCACTACGGGATGCGCCCTTGGACGCGATCCGAGGGCAGCGCAAACGCGCGTCTCCAACGGTCTTCATCCATCCAGGACCGGCGAAAGGACATCTTTCCAGGATGCAAGTCGTTTCCGGCAATACGCAGGCGGCGAGAAACAATCGTGTTCGCAATCATACAAGGACTGGTGCGTAACCCCCCTAATGAATTCGCAAGTCCAGGGCCCCACCCCCATGCGTAGAGGTTTTGGTCGAACGCGGCAGCATCGCTAAACATAAGTCGCACGTCGACCAGATGCGCCGGGCTGAAGAGGTTCCAACTCCCGAGATTCTGATTGAAGCTTGTGGCGTTGCAAAACATACAAGTCATGAGTCTTACCTTGCTCACGTTCCACGAGCTAATGGAGGAGTCGTTGAAGTCGCTACAGTGCTCAAACATCTCTGTCATGTCGCGCACTGTGCTCGTGTCCCAGTTTAGCGGCTGGTTAAAACCCTTACAGTCAAAAAAAACACGGCGCATCGACTCGATGCCTCTAGTACGCCAATGCGAGATCCGGAAAGACGGGAGATATATTTGCTTCCACGCCGCCAGGATATGGTATTCACAAAAACGTGGAAGAGACCTAAGTCGGCCAACGTCCCACTGCTCCACTGGGCCGTACTTTTCCTCTGCTTTTTTCCGAAGGGCCTCGTACTTTTTCGGTTCGTAGACCTCGTTGGGGAAGACGAGGTTGGTTTCGGTTCGTAGACCATGTGGAAGGTCCTGCTTCCTGTATGAGTCAGTCCACCAAAGCTGCATCGTGTCGTTGAGTTCGTACCAGGAACGGAAAGACTCGTAGACTTTCTGCCCCTTTTTCGCGAGGCTTCTCTCCGCGAGCTGCAAGGCTGTCCCGACTTCCTTCGAGACCTGGGCAAGTTTTTCGTAGTCCCGCCGGGTACGGAGAAATCCGTGGAGGAGGTAAGGCTGCAAAGGATGATTGTCTTCTTGTAAGCTGGTGGCCAGGTCAAAGTCAAACTCTTTAGAACGAGTTGTCGTGCGAGGCGCGGCAGGCGAGGTTGCGGTGGGTGCGGACGACGCTGTTGCACAAGACGATTACCCGGTGCCGGAGCCAGTCAAATCTAGCTTATCATGCTCGCAAGTAGATGAAGCTGCGGCTTGTTGCTGGCAGCATTTTTCTTCTGCGCCGTGGCACGTCGTAGAACAGTCAGCGCCGGCGGCGTCATTTCCTCTTTGTTGTGTAGTTAATAAAGACGGCGTCACGTTTACCCCGCTGTCGGCTCCCTCGTGGACAAGCATCACATCCTCATCTGCACCATCTGCAGGATATGTACTAGAAGCAAGAAGGGCGTGGTGGTCGGTAAAGGAAGTTGCACCACCTCCCGTGGCGGCGGTGGTACGTCGGCGCTTCTTGTGGTCCGGCTCGGCTACACCACTGGCAGCGATAGTTGTGTTCACCCCCAGAGAAATGGCTGTCAAAATTTTGAGAGCCAAAGCGAAGTTGTTACGCATCATGGTTGAACTTGAAATAAAGCGAAAGCTACAGCTAGTCTACGTGAATAGATTTTTCCACCAGAACCACTCTCAGGCCTGCAAGAACCTTTGTTGTCAACAACACAAGAACCTGTAGTTGCCATTGATGCAATACAACATGAGATACAACGAACTAATCGAGGTCGTTGATAGTTATACACCCCTTGACCACCACGCCAGAAGTAGTAGAATCTGCAAAGCAGAATCATGATCCACATGAACATGATGGAGCGTGTGCGTTTCTTTCCCAGACGAGATCGAGATATTTCCTTATTTGTACAAGCGTCGAAGCCGATGCCTCTGATCGGATTCCGTGCTGATCAGCATCGCGTCAAATTTTGCACCAGATCAAGAACTTTTTCGGCGACGTGGGAGCTCTCGCTTGCTTCAGGAAACTAACATCTTATGGCACTTCACCAAAAACCTTCTCGACCTCGTTGGATAGCATGCTTATCACATGTGCAAAATCAGGAAAGCGAGCGCAACTGCAACATCGAGGACCACGCAATCGAACGTCAATACACTCACCGGCAACCCGAAACGCGCCAAGTGCTCTCAGCGTCAAGGCAAATCATCTATCGGATATTGCTGCATATTACTAAACAAATGAGAGCGCTTGATATCATTACTCTCACAATAGTGCGCGCTCAAACTCCAGAGAGTCGAGCAGCGGCTTGTTCGTCTTGGTTGTTCTTTTTCCTCTTTTCTCACGGGCCTGCTCACGCACTTAGCACTGAGGAAACTGACTACAACTAACTCCGGCGCGAGGCTCGGCTTTACTTAGCTTTTTGCTGCGGGCTCTCTAATTACTTCTTGTCCTTTTGTTCCACGAAACTAACTTCTCTACGGGTACTTCTACGCTGCTACTTTAATTCCCTACCTTCGGTTCTGTGATAAAACTAACTATACCATGCTTTCTTCTTCAAGTGCGTTAAAAACTAAACTGCTACCTCCAGCCCTAAACGGCGCCAGGGTTAAGACTATGGGATCTATGTCGGGCCCCTTTTTTGAGTCCGCAAAATGCTGGGGGTCGCGCTAATAATTTCTGAAAATAGTTCCAGTACGATTCGATACCCTTGACGATGCGATTGGAAAAGAATCGAAAATAAATGATAGTACGAATTTGTCATGCACGAAAAGCAAAAATGTGATGGTGATTGGCGCAGCGCAGGCCAATGCCTAAAAATCATACACAAAGATCTTGAAGAAACCACTTAAAAATCATACAGGATTTCAAACCGATGGCAGAGCATGGTTTTCAAAGAGCGGCAAGAAGTGGCCAGTTAGCATGACAAATCTGGTAAAATGACAAAAAACAGATCTACATTCCCAAAAAAGAACATCATACATTTTTCAAAAAACAGGATCGGGAAAATAAAATGAGATCGGTGCAAGATTTACTTTTGTCAACGTCAGCGTCGTACTTTGGGATGAGCAGTTCGCGCGACAAACTAGTTTTCATTTTACACAGGTGTCGCCTCCCCTTGGACGCGATCCCATGGCAGCGCAAACGCGCGTCTCCAACGGTCTTCGTCCATCCAGGACGTGACAAGCCGTGTCTTTCCAGGATTCAAGTCGTTTTCGACAATACGCAGACGGCGACCAACAATCGTGTTCGAAAGCACATAAGATATCGAGTAAGGGCAGCGATCTCCACTTAATCTCGCTAGTGCAGGGCACCACCCCCATGCGTAGAGGTTTTGGTCGAACGCGGCAGCATCGCCAAACATGTTGTATACGTCGAGCAGATCCGGGCTGAGCTTCCAACTCCCGAGATTCTGATTGAAGCTTGTGGCGTTGTAAAACATAGAACCCATGTCTACTACATTGCTCACGTTCCACGAGCTAATGGAGGAGTCGTTGAAGTCGCTACAGTGCGAAAACATGCCTGTCATGTCGCGCACTGTGCTCGTGTCCCAGTGTAGCGGCTGGTTAAAACCCTTACAGTATGAAAAAAGATGGCGCATCGACTTGATGCCTCTAGTACGCCAATGCGAGATCCGGAAAGACGGGAGGTACTTTTGCTTCCACGGCATTTCATACTTTCCACAAAAACCTGGAAGAGACCACCCAAGGAGACCAACGTCCCACTGCTCCACTGGGCCGTATTTTGCCTCTGCTTCGTTCCGCAGATCCTCGTACTTTTTCGGGTCGTACTGCTTCCTGTACGTTAAGTCAGTCCACCAAAGCTCCACCGTGCGCTTGAGTTCGTCCCTCGAACGGAAAGGCTCGTAGACTTTCTGCCCGATTTTCGTTAGGGTGTTCTCCGCGAGCTGCAAGGCTGTCCCGATTTTCTTCGAGACCTGGGCAAGTTTTCCGTAGTCCCGGCGGGTGCGGAGAAATCCGTGGAGGAGGTAATGCTGCAAAGGATGACCCTCTTCTTGTAAGCTGTTGGCCAGGTCAAAGTCAAGCTCTGTAGAACGAGTTGTCGTGCGAGGGGCGGCAGACGAGGCTCCTGTTGCACAAGACGACTCCCGGCCGCCAAAGCCGGTCAAATCTTGCTTATGCAAAGCTGCGGTGTGTCGCTGGGCGTCTTGCTGGCAGCATTTTTCTTCTGCGCCGTGGCACGTAGAGCAGTCAGTGCCGGCGGCGTTTCCTCTTTGTTGTGCAGTTAGTAAAGGCGGCGCCACGTTTACCCCGCTCTCAGCTCCCTCGTGGACAAGCATCAAATCCTCATCTTCTGCACCACCTCCCGACGCGGCGGTGGTACGCCGCAGCTTCTTGTGGTCAGGAGGCTCGACTACACCACTGGCAGCGATAGTTGTGTTTGCCCCCAGAGAAATGGCTGTCAAAATTTTAAGAGCCAAAGTGAAGTTGTTAATACGCATCATGGTTGAACTTGAGATAAAATGAAAGCTTCAGCCTGAAGTGTACGTGAATAGATTCCAGAACTACTCTCAGGCGTGCAACCTTTGTTGTCAAAAGTACAAGAAAACGTAGTTGCAATTGATGCAATACAAAATGAAATACAATGTAGTGCAAGCTTCTTAGACAAAAAACTCTTTGTCAGGCGATGAATCGAGGTCGTTGATAGTTATATTGAAAACTAAAATTCCAAGGGGAAGTTTGAAAAATAGCATTGTAGCATAGCGAACTGAGTATGGTTTTGAAAGCACGTCCTGTCGAGTAGGATAGTTGTAGTTAGTTATACACCCCTTGACCACTAGGCCAGAAGTAGTAGAATCTGCAAAGCAGGATCATGATTCATATGAACATGATGGACCGTCTGCGTTTCTTTGCTGCACAGGGAACAAGTAAAGAACCGCACAGCTTGATGTTCCTCATCGTGAAAACACTTCTGAATCTGATCCTTCCTTGATCGGTCTCTCCGATCTGGGTCTAGGTATAGTGCTTCAACATTTCTTTCTCTTTATTTTTGCACAGAACCTGCAAGAAATTGAAATTTCATCGGGCACCGTCCCTCAGTATGTGTCTATCTCTATTGCTTTTTAGCTATGAACCTGACCAACATGATTCTTGATGGGATGATCAGATCACTGCCAATCGCGCGTTGTAACACGCTGTGTTCACGCCAGTTTTCAAATCTGTGTGTCGTGCACGAGTCGTAGTACCGGTGCCCGATCGGCAAATAGAGATCGCCTACAAGAAGAACTCTGCACAACAACACGAAGACGGGAGCACTTGGGGGCTTGTAGTTCCGCTGTAGAACACGCCTACTTTGATCATGATTTCAATGACGATTTATTTCTCACCCTTCAAGAACGTCACCTCTGTCTGGCATCTTTCTTCTCGCCAGCACAAAGAGCAAATTTTTCTATTTGGTGCTCCTTGATACGTATGATTTTTTTTGTCGCAAAATTTTTATGGCTGTCGCTTATACGTAAGATCGTTTTTGGATCGCAACGAAGACCACGTCGTTCTTCCTCCAGCGAGGCTGGCTGTGTTGATGGCCAGGATATTATTTTCGAATTCCTGTAGCCAAAGAAGAATGACTTGTATTTATTCGTCGCTATCAGAAAGATTTCTACTTTAGCGTAGTCGCTCGCTGTTGAAAAAGTTTTTATTCTTTATGAAGAAGAAAAGGTACTGTAAACATGTTGATTTCGCGTGTAGTTGAAGACCATGGATTCAACGGTCCCATGATGCTGCAGCAGGATCCACATTATGCATTGCAAATATGTCTGGGTCTGGAAGGTTGCAACTTGTTATGCGCATTTCAGATCACACAAAAATCTGTCTTGCACAAACCGCACAAGCTGAGTACTTCTGTTTGGGCATGGTGAGAGCGGATTTCTGATGCTGAGTAGGCATCGTGAAGCTCTCGAAGTAGAACCTGTGATGCTGGTCCTGCTTGCCAGACACAACTCTGCGTCATGCAAAACCTGCATCACAAACATCTGCATTCATCCAGACCCAGACACTTTTACTTTTGATATACATCGAGAGCTTGCAATTGCAGCTTGTTCCGTGATGAACATGCTCATTCTCTGTCCTGCTGCTGGCAACAACATGATTGAAAGACCATGATGCACTTTTTACTCAACGACATGCTTTGATGATTCCAAAACTTCGATTTTTGGTTCTTCCTCTTCCTTCTCATCGTCGCTATCGTCGCCCATGGGCTGGCTCCAAAGCCCCGCCTTGATGCACTTGATCAAATGTGGGTTGATATTCTGTGTAAAAACGTCCCCACCCCATAGTCAAGTTGGGAACTTAGCAACACAAATCCACCAGAAGCTTTGGGCGCCACGCATGACAAATGCGTCTCTGTAGTGTAGTGCAGGTTAGCAAGGACAGTCGCATCACAAACCCATGTTCTCATCCTGTTTACAGCATTACAAATGCCAAAACACGATTGGAAATGCCTCTCATACTCATGTAGATGCGCATTACAAATGTTCCTGTCATTGCAAATCTACATGACAACTCTGGTGTGGGGACGTTTTTGCTCAGGATAGTTGAAGATCGCGGGATCCATCGTCTTCTGTAGGTCCACGAGCATCTGGGTGTCTTGCGACTCGAAACACCTCCTCATCTCTTGCGGAAGTTCTGATAATTTGTTTCGAGTAGAATTTTTGCAGTTGATGTTGAGTCGCTTGTTGTTCACAGGACTACATCATCTAACCCTAAACGACCCATGCAAGATCTGTGAACGAACTACAGGCTTCATAGCTCAATAAAGCGAGTCGATAGAACAACTACATAGCAGCACTTTTATTCATCTTCCCCTACTTTGAAAATGTTTTAAAAACAAGTACTTAGCTCCATATTTATACCTTCGAACACTTCGAGCGGGTCTAGCCCTCCGGGGGCCATTTCTATCCGTTCCTGTTTGGTCATTTGCTTCATGGCTTCTACCATCGGCACCGCCTCCCCAATCTCGTACTCCTCATCTTCCTCCTCTTTGGCGTCGATTTATCCTGTGTAAGACCGTCCCCACCCCATACTCAAATTGGGAAATCTGCAAGACAAATCAGCAAGCTTTGGCTGTTGCGCATGACAAGTTTGGCCTCGCAGTGTAGTTCTTGGTTGACTAGTTCAGCAGCATCACAGAGCTAGCACATCATGCTGATCGGAGCATGATAAATTCCGAAACACGACTACAAAATGCTTCCCATGGGGCTCCACGACATGGGAGACATTTTCACCATGCAGATTTGCATGACAACTCTGGGGTGGGGACGTTTTTACGCGGGATACGATTTGGTCCTTTCTCTTCCAGTGCGTGGCGACGTATTTTTCCTCCTCCTCCCTTTTTCGCAGCTTCTCCTCGGCCTCCTCCTTTTTCTTTTCCACCGCGCGCTCCTGCACTCGCTTCGCAAACCCGTCGACATCCTATGACAGTGCACAAGCCCCCCTCCCCCTCGTTTGTCATGCAAAACCCCGAATCCAGTCGCTGCCTTATGGCACCGCTTGCATCACAAGTTTTGGTAGTTCAAATAGGACCAGACTCCAGTGTAAATTTGTCATGCAAAACAGGCACTCTTGCTGATGCTTGTATTGCTGTTCATGCTATACAAATGAAGAGGGGGAGGGGGAGTTGTGCACTGTGATACATCCGCCTCCCAGATTTTCCGCGCGTCCTCGTTGTCCGCTACCTTCTGGAACCACCGGGTCACAATGTCCCGCGGCGGCCGGCCGAAGGACTTGGCGAGCTCCTTCTATGGAAGTGTCAGCATCGAAATTGACAAAATCAAAATGATTTGTCATGCATAAAATGTAGGGCACGTATGGCCTGCGTTGGGGAGCAGGCAAATAAGACCGATTGCAAGCCTGTTTAGGGGAAGGCGATGTGCTGCCAGAGTAGCATGACAGGCTGGATTTTGGTGCTCCCGAAATTTGTCACGCGCCACTTGGAAACTGAGGCTCCAACTCGTATCGGTTTTATGCATCACAAACTATTTCGATTTTGTTGATTTCGGTCCTGACGCTTCCATACCTTCACGTGGGTCAGTAGTTGGGACTGCTGGGCGCACTTGTAGCTGCGTTTTCGGTTGCCCTCCATCTCGAACTCGAGGCAGGCCAGCATCAGGTAGCTGTTTTGATGAAACACCGGCGTTTTTTTGGTACTATACTGTGTTTTGAACTACGAATAATGGAAGATGATGACCACGCATTAAAATTCTGCCGGCAAGAAATAACCATAACCTAGTCTACTGTTACTTGTAGAACCAGCATGGTAACGCAATCTATACGTGTTCGCGAAGTCCTGTGTCACGAGCTTGTCCCCCTCCTTCTCAAGCAATTGCTGTGTCCTGGTCATGTTTCCGCCTGCGTCAACAAGCTCGTCGAGAAGCTTTTGGTTTTGCCCCTTCCAAACCATATACTCGTCCAGGTCCTTGGCGTCGTTCATGCCTTCTTCTTTTCCAGGTAGTATGTCTCGCTTGGGGTCAGAACGCCCGTAGGTGCCTGGTGTTTAAAATTTGTGTTCGGTTATTGACAAAATGTCCGGTGTGTCAGCAGCTCCAACAGCATTTTGATCCATGAAGGTGAAACCATCGTGCACCTAAAGAACGAAGAAAAAGTTTGTGATGTCCTTGCAAGACACTGAGTTACGTTTACGTATCAAGAATGATATTATCAATTCCAACCAAACAAACAGCCTACATATAGAAGTACCGACGTGCGTCTTCTCTTCCTTCACCTCGCACATGTTCCCTGCGTGCCATATCTGTTTTCTCTCCAGCTCTTGTAGCCTTTTCTTTGATTTCTCGTCATCCTTTTTCTTCAGCTCTTCTTTCTCCATGTCCATTTCGTTTATCTGGAGGTCGTTTTTAACGTTGGAAATATGAAATCCAGTTTCTACTCAGGACGGGAATTATCACTGAAAGTACTGTACCCATGCTGTCTCATGATCTGTCATCGACATGCATATCAAAGTGCAAAAGAATATATTCCAATTCCAATGCGAGTCATCAAGTTCAGGTGTATATATACCTTTCTCCCCCGGACCTCTTTGTTGATCCGTATGTTGAAGTTTTTCTCGATATTGGGGTGAAAGTTGTCCTCATCGTCGCTTATGTCGATGTTGTTGAACTTCGAATAATCGAAGGCCCGCACGACCTTCTCCGACTGATTATTCGTCATTTTCGACTGCGTGGTTGTGGCTGCGCGCCACTTGGTATTATGTGGGCGAGGTTATCAAGCGTGGGAGGATGTGAAATTGTTTGCGCTTCCGGGCCACTTACTTATTATTTCCACGAGGTTCAATTTTGTCTTTGTTATTTAGTACATCAGAGATATACTGTTTAAGCTATCAATACTCGACTCTGGTGACTCCTCTGGTGTACGTGTAGTTCTGGAGAATTGTATAAAAAATTACGTTTTTGCTATGGGGACTGCAACGAGATAAAAAATGCGTATATATTTCTATCATGTGATAACGTAAAAATAAATTCTCACTTTGTACTAGAGGCCTGCTGAAATTCATCGTTCAATGCGCAAGCGCGAGATGACTACAAGAAGGTTAAGTACGCGGTGCTTTCTCATACATCATCCGCAAGGTTGAGGCTCTTGATTCGGCAGTGCTTCATCACTCTACTTTTCCTCGGTGTTCTCTTTTTTCTGTGTTGTGATCCGGTAGTTGTGCCTTCGATACATTTTCTTGGACTACTTCTCAACGTGGATGGATCCGTCACTACGCATGGTAAAACTTCTAGTGCTGGTTTCCTCTCTTAGCCTCCAATTCACCAGGTTCTTGAAATCGGTAAATACCTCAGAAGTGAGGGGGACATTTTCACTCAATCGCGTTGTTGTGAAAACATTGGTACTATTTCAGAACACAAGAGGGTGATGGATGTGGCACAGGAATATCCTCCAGCCCCTGCCTTGAGCAAGCAAGCCCGCGGGGGTGGTCGGTCCTTTAGCGGAACAAGAAGAAGTGGCTTTTCATTGCGCTGTAAGAGTACTTTGTAAGTATGAAATTGTCGCTGTTTTTGAAAAAATTTCTTTGGTCGTCGCGTGCAAGAACTACTATGGTTCTTCTCGTTCAGCCATTTTTCCTCCTGTGTAATTGTCCCACTTCTAAACAGCCTCGGACCCGACCCATTTTCGCTTTTATTGAAAATGAAGAACCCGCGCCGCTGCCCAGAAAAACGGCGCAGCCGATTCTCTCTCCATATATGCCTATGGTATGGCCGGAGCGTGGTGGGGTCGAAAACTGTTGTAGTCACCTCGTCCTCGTGGAGGTGGTCTTTGCGATGTAAGTACACGTACGACGGCAAAATTTGTCGTCCGTCTTCAATCGATCCTCCCATCCTTCCTCGTTGCAGCAGCACACGAAGACCATGCTGATCTGACAGTCGAACCTGTTTTGTAAATGATGACAGAGATGATATCGATATAATTAGGTCGATTTATTCTGAAAAGAGTACGTTATTTCTGTTCTTCGGCACGTGGCAGAAAATCATCCCAAAATAATCACAAAAACCAGCACACTAAAAACAAGATGCTATAGCTACTTTCTTCTCCGAATGATTCATTCCGCACGACTCGCATTGCAACAGAGAAGTCTTCTTCTTCTGCGAGACCTCCGCAATGTCCTCTTTCTACTTGGAGTGCTCTCCATATCTATCATCGAAACTTCTCCTCCCCCCGTCGCTGTAATTGTCGCGTTCTTCGCGTTCCTCGTCCAGCGCCCTTTGCTCTTCGATTTCGAACACATCCTGGTCGTCTAGGGGTCGTTTTTCCCGCCGGTCTTTCTCTTCGCACTTTTCGGTTTCATGCAGAAGAATATCGAGCAGCTCTTGGCCGGGGTAGAGGAAATTATCTTTGTTTTCGATGCGGTTTTCTTTGTTCCCTTCTTGTCGTCCCTGTAGCAGATTCTGTTTCTGACTATCCGCATTATAATTCGTCGCGTATCCACCCTCTTTCGACGCCGCATTGCAGTTGTACATGTCTAACTCGCCGTAGTTCAAGTAGATGTGAATGTGGGGGATGCCGATCGTCCGCCGCGACTGGTTATCGTCGTAATTCCAGGACTTCACCATTTTATCCAGCCGCGGCACGCTGCTTTTTGGAAAAAGCTTCTTCAGCAAGCTAATACGGTCGTCGTAGGACATGTCACGCCGCTCGTTGTGGTTGGACATCAAATTTTTATTTCGGCGATCTTTTCCATCATCTACACCTTCTCGCTTGGAACTTCTACCCCTCCGCGTGCGGCTGCGGCTGCGGGTCTTCGTTTTCCTGCCTCGATAAGATCGTTCATCTCTATCGTCATCGTCCCGACCACTGCTGGCATAGTGACCGCGAGGTCCTTTCGTAGTCGTGGTTCTTGACCGCGATGGGTTAGAGGAGGAGGAAGAGCTTATCACCCCTTTCTCGTTCTCCCCGTACTTCAAAATGATCTCTTCCGGGTGCCGAATCGCCTCGAAGTGCTTCCACGCCTTCCGCCGGATCTGCGCGTCGCCGTACTGCGAAAGTTGTTTCTGGCACACCGTCCTCGGGGATCTATCTTTGCTGTTGTTTTTATTCCTGCTGGTTTTAATATTTCTTTCATGATCTTGTTGTACTGAAGACAGCGAGCCGCCGTCAAATGCGGGAATCAGCGGCAGCTGAAGCGGAGATGTTGAGCTGCTAGTCGAGGCTGTCGCCCCCTCCTTCCCAAATACGTACCAACTGAAGAGCCACTCCCGGATGACGTCACAGATCTCCTGGTGGCACATGTCCGGTGTCGTGTTGTCGCAGATTGACCCGAATCGGTCGAGAGCGTCGCAATACGGATCATACTTCCACAAAGTCCAGTGCTCTACGTTCCGCGGCATCAAGTAGGGGAACATGTTTTTTTCCAACACGTACATCGGTCCGGAGGTAAACCCGTTGTTCAAATCGTAGATCATGCGGGTTTTCACCAATTTGTTGTGCTTCAGAAGTCTGTGGTAAGAAAACAGCTCCTCGACGATCACGTCCTCCCTGGATTTCTTCCCGTTTTCATCATCCATCCACCTCATGCGGTCCTGCTTCGCCTTGTAAACTTTTTCGTCCCGTTTCCAATGGTTTAGACGGAGAACTCTGGGGAAGAGAAGTTGGAGTTGCTGCGCACGGGATTGGTTGGTGTTGGTTGTTCCGTCGAGGCATGTAGTTGCGCTGGTCCTGCTCAACATCTCCGTGTCAGCACGACCATCATGATCTCCCGCGCCGTCAGCCGTTGCGTATATCATTTTGTCGTAATCCAAGTTCGTGCCGCTTGGGGGAAGCCCATACAGCTTGTCGGTAAAGAGCGCGGTTTCGATCCGCGGACTGGGATACAAGTACTGATCGAGTTTCGCCCGGTGGTACTCCTGCTGCAGGTTGACGTTGATGTTAGGTCGGGTTTTGGCTTTGATTTTGGTTTGTTTTCCCCCATCTTCGTCGGTCTGCGCGATAATTTTTTCCTGCTGCTGCTCTATGTCGTGTTCTTGCGCCAATAAAACCACCTCCTCATACGGCACCCACACGACCGCACGGAACAAAAAGTTCTTCTTTCCCGCTTGTTCACTAGCTTGGCAAAGTTTCTGGAAACTTTCTAGTATGTACTCCGCTTTTTCGAGAATGATATCCTCTGGGACGAAGTTGCGCTCCGGCGTTCTTCGTTTGGAGGATGATGAACAATTGATGTTCCGCATCTTCTTTGTCACCTCCTGATTAATACAGTCTACTTGTTCTTCCGGATTGTCGGTCGGACTGGAGTTCGCCGAGGTTGTTGTGCTCAAAATCGAACCGCCAGATGAAGTGTGGTTCTTGCCACCGTCACTGCTGTGATGCTGCTGTACTACCCTCAGAATGTTCTCCTTCTGGTCCCGAAGTTTCTCCTTCTGCTCGAGCATTTTGTCCTGTACCTTCAAATGTTCCAACCCGTTCAGGTAGTTCCTTTCCGTCCACCGGTAGCTGTACTTTCCCAAATCTTCCTTGTTCAACAAACAGATCTCGTCCGCCCCACAGCCCTCATTGTATTCCTTGAACTTTTCGAATCGAGACTTCTCGGATCTGACGTCGTCAAATTTGTCGTACTGGTTGCGCCAGTGGTTGGTGATGTCCTGGTAGCTGTAGCCGCACTTCCGCAGCCGGTTCCGGTACAGACAGACCTCAACCGGAGTGTCTACGAAAATCAAGTCGATGTGGTAGTTTAAGTGCTTGGCGTGCTCGATGCGGTCCAGCATCCACCTGTGATCGATATTATTGTGTGGTTTGCGTTTGTTGTTGAGACTTGGGGACAAAAAAATAAACCATGTTTTGCTTCTTCTACATGAGAAACCGGACGAAATATTTGGCATTCATTCTTGCTTGTTTAGTATCTTGCATGTGGTAGTTCTCCCTCATAGATAAATGTGACAATTACATTACAGCAAACTAGATTAACCCGCTAGTCGAAACCCGCAGCTGCAGCCTTCGCCCATCTTAGTTAGTCAATCGAGCAGGCCCGGCCGGCCCGGCGAATGGACTGCTGCAGCGAGCGGAGGCGGTTGGGTTGTGGGAGAGGACTGATAGGTGGGAAAAATTATGTATGTGATCAAAAGGACATCAGATTTATTTTCGAGCGCCTTCCATTAGGCAGATTGAGTAGATTATGGTTATGCATGCCAAAAGACTACACATTCAAAAATAATTATACCCCCAGTTATCGCCGCACACGTCGTAAACGAAATTTACCCTCTCCTCCAGTAGCTGCTCGAATAGCCCGACGGAAGCCCGCACGGACAGGCTGTGGATGTTCCCAAGGTCGGCATCGTCGAGTTCGTCGTGGTCGCTTGCGGAGTGAAAATCGTCTTCTACATCATCATCTCTACGACCGCCGCCTCTCGTTTTTTTACCACGGGACGAACTGCTGCAGGAGGAGTTGTTATTCCGCCGTTCCTCCCGACTGCGCGATCGGGGTGATCGGGAAGCAGCTCCTTTAGATCTGGCGCAGGAACGGGACGAGGACCTGTTTTTGCGAGCATCACTAGTTCCTTGTGCTCTGCTACGTCCCCGCCTTTTCCGCTGTTCTTTCCGAAATAACTTCGCTTGTTTCTTCTGCAGAGCCAGTCTGTCCCGTAAATGCTTTTTCAGCCGGTCTGGCTCGAGGTTCAGGAAAGAATTGTTGCTTTGTAGCTGCTCTAGCACCGGAATTTTGATGTTATTTTCCACTTTAATATTGTTCCGTAAGTTGTGCATCACTTCCTGCTCGAATAAATCCATGACGCGGTCAGCGTCAAGAGTTGTAGTTGATGTGCCAACATTGTTGAGCAGTGGAGGTTCATCCTGGACAAAGTCATCGAGGTCGAGGAGCTGCTTCATTTTTGGCTGTTCTAGTACTTGGGGAGTTTGATTCTCATCTTCCTTTTCCCCACTGCAACTCCGAAAGAACAATTTCTCCTTGAACGTGCTCTTCCCGGCACCGGGCAACCCCATCAGGAAAATCACCGTCGGATTACTACTGGTTTCGGTTCCGGTGTTCTTGCTGGGTTCAGTCCTTTGCTGCGACGTCGTCGCACTGGTTGATATCGTCTTGGGCATCAAAACGTTGAACACACTCTGCCGATACTCCTCCGTGCGATAGAAATTTGCTTGATGATGTTGATTTTTGTCGTCCTCACATCTCGGGACCACCAGCAGCGGCGACGCATCCTTGGCGGCAGCAGCCTTTTGCCGGTGGTAGGCGAGGACGCCCGCGGGGGACTGGACGTCGGTGAAGTTCTTGTATAAGAACTTGTTGGGTAGATGTTCTTCCTGACCTTCAGAATCATCTCGTGTACCGGGGTAGTGGACCACGAGGCTATTCTGGTTTTTATTTGCAGCCGGTACTAGTAGTTCTACTCTCCCGCTAGTAGTATAATTCGAAGATTTTCCTTTGTCGCGCCCTCTTCGTATCACGGTAGACGTGCGACTCCTGCTATGATTATCGTGCTCGCTCGAGGATGTCGTGGGTGGATTAGAACAACTCGCGCCAGCTGTACTACAGGATGTAGATGCACCTTGTTTCTGCTGCTGCTGCTTCATCTCCTTCATGTCGCCGCCTGGACGTCGAGTTGTACAACTTCTAGCAGGTTCGAAGTAGTTTTTACTTTCCTTTTCCCTACGTTTGTTGATCCGGCTAGTACTTCTCCGCCGCTTGGTTGTCGTCCTTCCGTGAAGAGCGGGAGAAGAACGCTGTTCGAGTACTTTCCGACTTCGTAACCGCGACGATCTCCGGGAACGGCGGTAGGTGGTATTCGTCATTTTTGGTAGGTTTTTTTACTGTACTACAGCAAGGCGCAGCTACTTGATATGACAATCAAACACAACGTCAAACAATATAATTATGTGAGCAAAAATTTACTTTATCTTCAGCGACAGTCTTCAATTTTTACTCTTGTTTGCCTAAAAAACTGCAACTACTATCATGCCTTCGTTCTTTTACTGCACCGCGGCAGGCTGCTCCTCTTGCGGCTCTAATTATTGATTGGGCAAAAAAAAGATTTTGACGCTTAGGTGGTCCACAACAGCAGTCTTGAAAAAATTATGGCGGGGAAGTCGTGTAGCAGTATTATATCGAATGGATAGAATGATTTGTGGTGTAGTTCTGGAGGGAGAGGGTAGAGCAAATTTCGGGACCTGTAGTGATGTTGATAAATTGATGAACATGTCAGATTCTCTGCAGGTGCGGCTGCGCACTATGGTTCCAAATGCTACAAAAAAAAACTTCAAATTCTCTACAAAATCATGGTCTGAAACTCGCATAATTATCGCAATTGACTAGGCTTCTTGCAACCTCCCGATTTGTTTTTGGATCATTTTTGTTTGCAGTAACCTCCGGTGTTGAGCTCGATTTGGATTTTTTTTTCCCTTGCTGCGTGTACAACATTCATTACCGAAACACGAAAACAATGAAAATAATATTACGCCTACTTAATATCTTATCCATGTCGTGCCCCACAAGGAGAATCATCTCCCCTCGTCACTACAGTGCGGCTTTATCTCTCGCTCATTTCGCAGCAGTTCAATTTTTCGATATCAGACTGGTGGTGCATGAGTAGAAGTCTCGTCACTGAAGAGTCAGTGCAAGTATTCTATGGTCAAGGGAATCATCATATCAAGTACGTATATGTCTGGGTCCTCTGGAAGAGTAATGCAGTTGTTGCATTTCAAATCGAGTGTGGAATGCGCGCAGAGCATGACAAATTCTCCGGAGGCTTCTCCATGCCTAGTCTGCATGAGAAATGCCCTGAGTCTTGGAGACCAAAATCGGACATCTTTTGCTGAGTGCGCAACACAGATTTTTGCCTATGTCAGAATCCGCATCACAAGTTGCAACCTTCCATACCTTCCAGACCCAATGCATATTCAAATTTTTCGATATCAGACTGGTGGTGCATGAGTAAAAGTCTCGTCACTGAAGAGTCAGTGCAAGTATTCTATGGTCAAGGGAATCATCATTCTCGTGCTGGTGTAGGAAAAACTCGTTTGCAAAGAAAATGGAATAATTTGCAGGAGTAGTACACTTCTAAACGCAAAAAGTTGTGTGCCACTAAAATTGACACGACACCGAGACGAAACGGATGCCGAGACACCCAGCAGCTCTTTTGTTATAGGACATCTTTTGACTCTGCGCACTCACAGAATGAAATTCAAGTGGCAGAGCTTCGAAGTGTCCGTGTGATGAAAAGAAATGAACCCAGAGCCAGGTCGTGGACCTTTGCGCGTGAAATTCTTGATCGAATTTATTTCCCTTCATCATTTTTAAAAAATAGCAAGAAACTTCTTGATAGACAAAGCATAAAGAGTGAGATTTTCCATCCAACCCCATCAAATTTTTGATCCGACGTGGTGAACAACGCGATAAGACAAGATCTTTCGGCTCCTTCCATTTGAGTCTCGCTCTTTGCTGTCGTTTTTAGTGGCGTTGCGCGTCTCAAAATTATCAAAAATATTCCGAAGCGCCGGAGTAAGGCTAGTTACAGCTCTGTAAAAAAGCTGCTTCTAGACTTCCGTCAAAAATAATGCAATACGACACCCATCTCAATCTGTGTATCTTTTGTGCCTAAAAGAGTCGTGATGCGAGTGACAACTCCTGCACAAAAAACAAGCCGGTAGTTGATGTTTCTTGAGAAGTAATAAGGGCGGCTGAAGGAGGTGCTGAAGTCTTACGATCGTGCTGGGACGAGATAGTCACTTTTACTTTCTGTTTCTTCCGCCTTTCTAGCTCTTTTTCCTCGGCTTCCGACTCAAATGAACCTACGTGGCAAGGATGTTGTATACGACCTTTCGTTCAAAAAGTTTCACCCCTCTTCGTCGAAAAAGTCCAGATGCAATTCGTTCAGGCGTAAGCAGAGCGCAACCAGCTTCCGAAAGTCCACCAGCGTCTGTTCTTGCAGGCGAATCTCGATCCGTCGCACTTGCTCGACGTCGGTATCCGCTTGTTCTTCTTGCGGCGGCTCCCCGGTCCCCGGGTCGGCGAGCCACTGCGGGATTCCCTCGACAGTCCGCGAACTGTACTCCAGAAAGTAACCCGTCGCGACCGACGTTCTTCCCTCGGCATCGGTGATGTCCCCGGCGTGGGGCGGCACCGGGCGAAACGCGGAAATCTCGTCAACGGCCTTCAGCAGCAGCAGTAACTCCAGTCGGCGGTCTATCGCAGGAAAAAACTGCTTGACTGTAAACCTGTAATGCAGAAAATGCATCACTGAAGCATTTGTCTTGCTACACATGCAAGACAAGTGATTTTTAGTGGCGTTTTACGCATGGCAAGTTTTCTTTGTAATGTGTAGCGAACTTGTAGTGCAGAACTTGCAAAATCCTTACAGTGAAACAGTTTTTTCTTACGATACGGTCCACCGGTCGGCGGCGCGCCGGGGCGACGCCCGCGTGCTGCCGGTGCCGCCAGGCCTTCCGCAAGCTTTTTTTCACGGCGTTCGGGAGCGAAGCCGCGGAAAAGAGCTCGTCCGCACGGTACCGGTGCAGCTGGAGCGCCTCGCGCCCCGCCGGGTGCAAAATGCTGAACAGCTGATGCCCTCCGCCGGAACAAGAACAACCGGAACAAGCTGGCGGTGGCAAAAATGGTTGCTCGCGTTGTAGTTCGTGCCCCTCCGACGTCCCACTCTCCATCTGATCTGCTCCTTTATTCACACAAAGGAGTGCCGCCTCCGTCTTGCAGTCGAGGAACCCGCGGTAGGGAAGGACGAGAGCTTCCTCATCTTTCTTCGTCTCGTCTCTCGGTTCCGTCAGTATCGCATGCTCTGCGGTGCGAAACCTGCTGAAGCTACTTCCAGGAGAGCTCATGACGACGCTAAACCCTTGGCCGCTGGCGATGGTCCTCGAGGATGATGTGGTCGGGTGACTATTTGCTGTTGTGCTGGCACCATGGAGACGAAGACCCTCAATGGAACGACGAGCAGCCAACACAGCAGATGGGGAAGGAGGTTTTTCCAATGTCTCTGCCGCACACGACGAAGAGCTTTTGGGTCCGGGTCGCCCGGAATTACAGTAGACTTCTCTCTCCAAGTGTTCCAACAGAAACGAAATCCGTGTTCGCTGCACCTTAATCTGCCGGTGTGAAGTATCAAATGCAAAAGTGTCTGGGTCTGGAAGAATGCAAGTTTGTCATGCTTGTCTGGCATGACTCGAGAATCTGTGTTGCATAGGCACGAAAAGGCCCTCGTACCTGTCATGCAAGAACGCAGCTTGCCATGCGGAATACGTAAGACATGGCAGCCAAAAAATTTGTCATGCATAGCTGCGTATCGCAGTGCGTCTATCATTCACTTTTAGCATTAGAAGTTTCCAGACCCAGACATTTTTGCATTTGATATGAACCTGGTCGGGACGAGGAATCTCGTCGAACCAGCCCCAAGCTGGCCTCAAACTTTCGGTCCTCTTCAGAAACCGCCATGGCCACGCGGAGCTCTTCGTTGCGCAGCCAGGTGGCCAGCCCGGGCAGAAAGTCCGTGTGCCAAAATTCGTCCTCCTCGGCTCGATCGGCGTGCGCTCGTTCTTCGGTTCTTGCCTGGAAAGCTTCTGTGCTGGTCCTCCTCCCGTACGAGGCGAGGTTCCGCAACAAAGATTCCAGCTCCATCGCCTCGCCCATCGTCGTCCACCGCCTGCCGCCCATGTGGGTGTCCAGGGGAAACAACTGCATAAAGTCGGCGCCATGCAGCAAAAACAGCGCGGGAAGCTCGGTGTTATCAAATGTAAAAATGTCTGGGTCTGGAAGAATGCAACTTGTCATGCTAAATCTGAAGCATGCAAAAATCTGTGTTGCATGGTTACCAAAAGTCGTCCAGTTTTGACAAAGTCGGGAGGCAGTTTCTCACGCAGGATAGGCATGAGAAAGATCGCACAGAATCTGTCATGCTAGGTCCGGCATTCCAGACCTCATGGGTCACGGAAAAGCTGCATGACAAATCGCGCATTCTTCCAGACCCAGACATTTTTACATTTGATAGGTGTGGGCTCGGAGCAACGGGAGTAAGGCGTGTGTTTGTAGGTTAAACCCACCGGATATAAAATGGAAAAATGTCTGGGTCTGGAAGATTGCAACTTGTCATGGTAAATCTGAAGCATGCAAAAATCTGTGTTGGATGAGTGCCAAAAGCTGTACACGTTTGCCCAAGTTGGAGGAGAGTTTCTCATGCAGGATAGGCATGGGCACGACAGAGAGAGAGACCTCGCAGAGTCTGCCATGCTAAGTCCCGCATTCCAGACCTCATGGGTAATGGAAAATCTGCATGACAAGTCTGCACTTTTCCAGACCCAGACATTTTTACATTTGATACCAGAACCCGCATTGTTGCCGCGTTGCTCCCACTCCCGGAGCAGAGCGTCTCCGTCCGACGCCCAAGCGAGAAACAGCGGCGAGGGGTATCCTGTGTAAAAACGCACCCACCCCAGAGTTGTCATGCAAATGCGGGACGACAAGAACATTTGTAATGGGCATCCCCATGAGAAGCGTTTCCAATCGTGTTTTGGCATTTGTAGTGCCGTAAACAGGATGACAAAATGGCTTTCTCATGTGGCTTCCCTTGCTAACCCCGACTACACTGCAACTGCTGGAAACTTGTCATGCACAATTTCCAAAGCCTGGAGATTTGTGTTGCAGATTTAGCAACTCGACTATGGGGTGGGGACGTTTTTGCTCAGGATAAGGGGCGGAGGGGGTTGGTCGCTGTCCGCCCTAGTACTTCGGCACCATGGGACAGGAGCAGGGCCGCAATTTTCGTCTTCTCCTGCGCAAAATGAAACTGATTTCGAACGTCGGCATGCAGATCATCATCCACTTCCCTGGGTGCAGTAGAAGAGGAGGTGGATGCACGACTGGTGGGTGGACCACGATGCCGCTCCTCCTGCCGTCCTCCCGGGATGATTGTGCCCTCGTTCATCTCTCCAGCAATGCAGCTGTCCCTCCTCGCGCGGCCGTCGTCGTACGGCCACCACTTGTAGAAATCGACCGCGAGGAAACTCAGCGGGGATCTGTCATTACAGAGTGCAAATATGTCCGAGTCCACCTCTGGGCATAAGATGCAAGTTTAATATTGTCACGTGAGGCGCTCTCAACCCATGACTCTAAAGTGTAGTCTGTCATGCACGTTGGTATAGTATCCAAGAGCCCCGCTTTTCTCTCATGCAGTAACGGAGGGTGTCATGCAGAATAGTAGACATCAACACCAGGCAACTCAGAACCGTGTGATGTTCTTGGGCTGTCAGACCACGACCCAGACACATAGTTGCATTTGATACTCTTGTATGAAATGCAAAAGCATCGTACTAGTATAAATCACATGCCAAATCTATTCCTCAGCATGAATAATAAAATTTGTAATGCGGATTTCACTTGAGAAAGAAATTTGTAATGCATGAACGCGATTAGTACGAGTACGATACTTCTGCACAGGATATCTTGGTACTCGTATAATTTCTCGGCGTTCACGTGCACATCCGTTCCGTGTTCGGGCGTATCAAATGTAAAAATGTCTGGGTCTGGAAGAATACAAACTTGTGATGCGCATTTCAGAACACAGAAAAATCTCCCATGCATAGGCAGCAAAAGCTGCCCACTTTCTGTCACCAAAATGGGGGATTTGTGATGCGGATTCGGCATTGCGGAGGCTTCTGGAAACCTGTGATGCTAGAGCTTTCATGCCAGACCTTCTGTGTCATGCAAAAACAGCATGACTCTTCCAGACCCAGACATATTTGCAATCAATAGGGCGCCGCGCGTTGCAACAGACTGCGCCACTCCCCGTCCCGGATCTGCTTGCGCCGGATCACCACGCCCTCGGCGGGTAGCACGGATTCCTTATCCTGTGCAAAAGTATCGTACTCATACTAATTGCGTTTATGCATTACAAACCTTTTTCTTAAAGGCAAATCCGCATTACAAATTGAATTTGTAATGCTGAGTCAATTTGTATATGCAATTTATACTAGTACAATACTTTTGCAATGCATATTCCTCTTGCTTCCGCCATTTGCTCTTGCGCACCAGCTGCTGCTCCACCTCCTGTCGTGCGGCGAACTTCGCCGCCAGCGCCGTGCTCTGTTCGTGCAAAAACGCTAAAACCTGCGCCGCCAAAGGCCCCTTGCCGCGGGTGCCGTGACCGGCTGAGCTGTCATCTCCCTGGTTCAGCTTTAGTCGGTCCGCATGCTCGCCCACTGTAAAAACAGGAAAATGGTAGGGCGGCCCCTCGCGGGCATCACAGCCGGGCGTGAAGAACGTCAAGTAGTGGGAGAGTAGAAAGGCTTGTTTCATTATTCCCGTTTTGCCGACCGTGGTTTTCACAGCCCGTTTCTGTGTTCCCGGAGGTGGCGCTTTCATGTTGATAAAAAACGCCGAACTGATCGAGCGCCGGTGTGTTCCTGGCTGTGCTTCTGTGCGCGTCTGATGCGAGAAAGTAGATCCTGAGATCGAAGTTGTTCGCCACTCCGGTGAGTCGCGTGGCAAAATTTCTTTGCAGCAGTGCTGATCAATTTCTCAAGAAGATAGAGATAACAGCGTGCAGTGCTGTATGGGTGAAAAAATCCAAAAACGTGGCGCGGCTTTCAAACTAGGACTTCTTATTTGCTTATTTTGCACCGATAGGAGAATTATTTTGTACCAGTTGTACGAGGAACTAACAAAATGAAAAGTGGTTTATATACAACAACACCTGGAAGCGTATAAGTTCACAGAAAATCAGCGTTGACTTCTTCATGATCGGTCGAGTTGTTCCTGGCGGCCTGATCACTTGGTCTATTCTATGGTCAAGGGAATCATCATGCTCGTGCTGGTGTCGCAAAAATCGTTTGCAAAAAAAATACAATGGTTTTCAAGAGTAGTACAGCTTCTAAACGTAAAAAGTTGTGTGCCACTAAAATTGACACGACACCGAGACGAAACGGATGCCGAGACACCCAGCAGCTCTTTTGTTATAGGACATCTTTTGACTCTGCGCACTCACAGAATGAAATTCAAGTGGCAGAGCTTCGAAGTGTCCGTGTGATGAAAAGAAATGAACCCAGAACCAGGTCGTGCCCCTTTGCGCGTGAAATTCATGATCGCATTTATTTCCCTTCATCATTTTCAAAAAAAAGCAAGAAACTTCTTGATAGACAAAGACTAAAGAGTAAGATTTTCGATCGAACCCCATCAAAATTTTGATCCGACGGGCGCGAAACGGGGTGAGCAACGCGATACGACAAGATCTTGCGTTGTACGGCGACCGACATTTTGATATCGATGCGATAGCGCTGCTCTTCGCGTGATCTCTCTCTGTGAAAAATCAAGTTGTGCTAGCGAGTTTTGTCCACAGAAGGTTTCGTTCGCTCGATCAAAGAAAGAAAGCACACAAAAGCTTCACGCTGAAGCTCAAGGGAGAAGACAACGATGAAGATGATTTCCAAAACGGCCTGTTTTGTGTAATTTTTCACAAAAACACCTCCAAGGAGGACTACACGTGCTTAACCTATAGCTACGAAGACCACTGCCGCAGCGCGCACATACTGCCCTACCGCGGGTTCTGCCACAGCTGCACGATCTCCAGAGCAGCAAAAGCCCCGCACCGGGCGGGGACCCGGGACGATCAATACGAGGGGCGGCTGGTCTTCAATGATGAAATCAGCACGGGCCTTCTCATAAGTATGATCAATCCATAGCCGAGTCATAGTCTTCACATACGCGAGTCAGTAGAAAAAATAAATACCATTTACACAACGCATGCATACACTCAAAGTAAGTAGTTTTACAAACTAGCGCGGCCACCTATTTTCCAAAGTTTGCATTTCGCAAAAAGCAGGTTCTTTGGCTAGTTTGAGGAGGGGTATTGTTCACCATGTGCTCACACCAATCTCTCATCGGTCAAGACTTGTTTTTTCACCTCTTGGTCGTCGCTAGTCGGTACAGTTTTTTCTGCTTGAATCGTACTTGTCGTACTGCAAAGTAAAAGTCGTGTATCGTTTTTGGGGAAACGTTTATTCCATATCTTTTTCTTTTCTTGTACACTGCAAGAGCGTGAACATTAGATAGACCCTGGAATCAAAAGAGTGAAACTATAGGGATAAACACACACACGAACAATTCTGTTTTGAGCCTTTGGCTCAAGGTCTTGAGCATACAAATCAGGAAGGAGTGCGTTTTGTTTTCCCGTAAGAAAAAGAAGAAGAAGAGTGTTCGGGCGGTCAAGATCATAAGATCAACAAAAATCAGCGTTGACTTCTTCATGATCGGTCGAGTTCCTGGCCGCGCGGATAGAAGTAGTCCGCTCTTTTGAATTACCAACAAGCAGAAAACGCGCTTCCTTTACTAGAGACAACTCGCCAGCTTGAATTCCTTCGTGTTGTACCTCTTCACTAGCGCAGATTGTCTCGAGTCTGATCTTTACTCCTACGAGATGACAAGAAGATCTTGTTTCACTGACGAGCTACTAGTAGTGCAAGTACTATAGTACTTCTTGTTTTTCACTAGAGACGTCGAGTAGATCTGCTTTTGTTCCTTCTTTCCAGTGTCTCCTTGTTTCCATCAACCTCTTGGACTTCTGAAAGTAAGTCACGAAGGAAAATAACGCAGCAAGTTAGTACTTCTTCTATGATGTACCAATGAAAATGATCGAGATCGCATGTTGGTCCACATTATACTATACCTTCTGACCGTCGGACACAGATCGGACCTCCGATCTCCATCTCTTTGTTCCTCCTTGTTAATTTTCTCAGCAGTAATGATCGGTGTGATGTTTACCTATCTTACTTCGAGAACCACTACACATGCGCAACATCAAAAGCGCCCCTCTTGTTCCGGGCAAAGTGGATATCCATTGCGGACCACACTTGATGTGCATTAGCATCCACGATGACTGCGGAAAATGAAGAACATCGAGGTCTTGTCTACAAAAAGCTCGAACAAAAGATGAAAATTCACCTACCGCTTCAAGTTCCTGGATGTTGACAGTAGAGCTGCTATTTCACCACACTAGTACAAGGCCACGCTGTCACAGATCCCAGTGATTTAAAAAATCACAATTCGTCCGCTCCAACTTTGGCCGGGTCATGTGCGGCTTTTTCCTCCCCCGGAGCCGGCATCTCGCTGAGAATTTCGTTCAGAGTTTTCTGCCCCGGGACGCACTCGTGCCAGTCCAGACAGAGCTTTTTCACGTCCGGAAAGTTGTCCTCAAACGCGTCCTTGTCCGGGTCCTGGCGCTCACGAACCAAGGAGGCGATCTGGCTTTTCCGGTCGGACAGAAAGCTGCGACACTGCTGCTGCGCGTACTGTTCGTTCATCGCGGGGTCCTGGCACATCATGTCGAGCCGTTTCAGCAGATCTTGCTTTTTCCACGCGCGCTCTATCGTATGCAAATATCGTCGATCTGGGTCTGGAAGAAGAAAAGTTTGTCGTTGCACAGTTAAATATTCCATGACCCATGATGTCTGTGATGTATGTTGTTGCCCGAGCATCACAGTTTTTTTGAGCGCTTAGTTATCGATGCGCCGTGTCCGCATGACAATAAATCTCCTCTCCGCTTAGCCACATGTGAAGACTCCTGTAGTTGCTGTTGATGCAATTCAGATCTTTTTTTTTAGCATCCAAATGCAGCGTCGCAAGTTACACTCTTCCAGACATCCAGACATATTTGCACAGCATACGCTCCTTCTGGATTAAATACTGCACGTCGTCCCGGAGCCTGGTCAGACTGATCTGGCACGCGTCACAGCGAAACATCTCAGTGCCATCCTTGGAACTACCTGCGGGAGCCCCTGTCAGATGCGGCGGTGGCGGCCCTACTCCTGCTGCTAGCTCCGGCGGAATCATCTCAGGTGGCGGCTGCTGCGGTGGGGTTCGGCGTTTATTTTTCCGAGTGGTTTTTGCCGCGAGCGCTAGAAAGAAAACCACGCCATGCGAAAGCAACGCGAAGACCGCGAGGACGCATATTTTATTTCTACCGCGGGGAGGTAGTACTGACATACTCCTCTTTGATGTGAGACTGACACTGAGTTTTAGCAAAATAACACCTGCGGCTATTTATTTTCGTATAGTCTTTGTCTGTCGATGCTGGTGCAAAATTCAGGCTTTGATTGAAGCAAGCTGTGAAAGAACGAGGACATCTTCGGAACACACTAGGTATCCTGCTTTTCCACACATGTCCACCCCGTGTACAACAAAGCATGTCATGTAGTACATGCGCATCCGTTATTTGTTCGGTCATTCACATGATTCAGACTCTTCTTGTAAATTACACGGCACATGAATTCTTGTAAGTATACCCAAATTTCTTTTACACTCACAACATGAGGTGGCATTTCTACTACTTTTGTGATAAAGATCCATGGAAATAACTATTGTACAGCTGTTTGGCACGACGAAACATACTGCTACTTTCATTTAGTATTGGTTTAAAGAAACAAGACGCTGGTTGAGTCTCCAATTTGCCTTCGGTATGTCAATCAGTATCAACATTGAGCATCTAATCAGACTACTGTAACTGCTAAGTGTCATAATTTATCATTCTCAGGAAAAAACGATCTTCGTAATATACCGGTTAGTTCGACTCAGGTGGACAATAAAATCTGGTAATGTACACGCGACGGCCAACGGCACGGCATAAAAATACAGACATTAATTTTTTGCTTCATACTGCAATAGGAAGAGCAGCCTTGAAGTTGAAATCAATTTCATTTTCATCGCGACCAACGAGAAGTGCACCACATAAGCTGTATCCCACATGAACACGACCAACACGGAGGACACTTTTCGTATTCACTTTCTGCCCACAGAAACAATCCTCCTACTGTGGCCGAAATAGGTACCCGTAGCCGCTCGCTGTATTTGCGTACAGTGGGGTACTACTAGCGGTTGGTGCTGGTCCGATGCTGCTTTGTGCCACTGGTGTTGCGGTGTCACCTATCCAAGAAAAAAACATTGTAAGTGTAACTTTTTTGGAGGAACAGCATTGCAAATTTGTCTTGCATGACAGCAAAAACCTGTCATGCGCAGATAGTACGTGAAAACGCCCTTTGATGGACACTACGATGCATGCCAAGCATGACAGACGCAATCATCTTGCATGTTGCGCATCACAAGTTTACACCAACAACGTCATTTTCTTGGATACCACCGGAGTAGTAGAGCACCTCGTGCCGCGGTTGATGTACGCCCGTGACACCTCTGGGCGAGACCGAGCGACCCCTGATGCGCTCGCCTTCGGTAGCGAGTGTGTGAAACGTCCGCTCGATATCCTTGGAAAGACCGCGCGCCGGGGTCAGCATCGTGTGGCGTGTCTAGTTGCGAGGTGGGACGATAATTTCTTTCATATATAATTCGCACACAGAATACAACCTGCACGCAACACAAATGCGATGGTGTGCATTACACCTATCCCTATGCGCATCAGAACTTCCTTCAACAAAGCAGTATTAAAGCAAGCGAATAATAATTGTGAACCGTGAGCATTGGTCCCGCCGGCGGCTGATAAATCTCCTTGTTGGGCGATGGTGTTACCTATCCTCGAGAAAGACGATCGCGTAGCAGCTTCAGTCAGGTCTGCACACTTCTGCATGACAAACCTAAAGCCAACACCTCCCGTAGCTGAAATTTGTATACGAAACTTTATCTTATCCTATTGCGCTACTAGGGGTGCATTTACCATGAATGACGATGCAGCTCACTAGGCGCTTTTTTTCTCGACGATATCATGTTTCGCCGAACTGGATCAAAGCCTCCATGCTGCGTCGTTACTAGGGTGCGGTGCGGCGGTGGCGTCCGCGTGGTCAAAGCCTCCTGCCGTAGATTTTTACATTATCCTGTTTCTACTTCTATTTGAGGACGTAGGTTTTGCAAGTGTATTTTGAAGCAGATTTATTCATTTTTGCAACTTGTGTCGATTGTAGAAGGAAAAAGATTGTCGCACCTCCACACCGCCATTCCTGTTTTGCCGTGTTGGTGACGACAGCGGAGACGCAAACCTCAGCAGGCGGGGCGACCGCGGCGTCGCTGCACCGCCAGAATTTTTATGTGGAGGGAGTTTCGCGTAGTGCAATTGTGTACCCGGCGCCGGCTTGATGTAGGGGTCCGCGGGGACAAAGAGGCTGCGCGGGTCGGGTGATCCATAACCGGATCCGGCTGTTGGTGCAAGAGCAGGACCTTGTGCTGTAGTTCGTCCACCTGGGGAAATAGCTACCGAACCTCCTGTTGCCGACGTTGCTCTTATGGATTGCAAAAATGTCTGGGTCTGGAAGAATGCAAGATTTGTGATGCAGGTTTTCCATGACCCATGAGGTCTGGAATGCGAGACCCAGCATGACAGATTCTTTGAGGGCTCTATCATGCCTATCCTGCATGAGAAACTCCCTCTCAACTTGGTCAAAACTGGACGACTTTTGGCAATCATGCAACACAGATTTCTGCATGCTTCAGATTTAGCATGACAAGTTGCATTCTTCCAGACCCAGACATTTTTACATTTGATAGCTCTGTGGTCAGCACCATTGGGAAATTGTTCAAGAACATGAACTATCCTCATCCTGTGCAAAAGTATCGTACTCGTATTGCAATCATGCATTGCAAATCCCTTGGTTAAGGTAAATCTGCATTACAAATTTTATTTCTCATGCTGGGGAAATTTGTAATGCATTTATACGAGTACGATACTTTTGCAGTTGATATGAACATCCCCCCCTGGAGGTTGTAGTACTAGTCCTAGCTGTTGTGGTTGCTGCTGTTGCACCACCGTCATCACCGTGAGCTCGCTGTTGCTGGCCGCGATATGCACTGCAAAAGTACCGCACTTGTACGTAATCGCATTCATGCATTTACAAATCCCTATTTTTCCAACAAGCTAGACTCCAGCATGACAAATTCCATTTGTCATGCTGAGCTGCCAATTTATTTTTGCAAAATGCAATTTATACTCAGGTACGATACTTTTGCAATGCATAGGCGACCGAGGAAGACGATGGTCGGGCTCCACCAACCATAGTTCTACTACCCGTGTTGTAGTTAGTACCTGTATATCAAATGCAAAAATGTCTGGGTCTGGAAGATTCTGAGACTTGTCATGCATGTTTTGCATGGGCCATGATGTCTGTGATGCATGCCCTAGCATGACAGATTTTTTGAGGGCTTCGCGATGCCTATTCCGCATGACAAATGCTCTCTCCGCGTAGCAGAAATTACATTCCCTTTGCTGCTCACGCAATACAGATTTTTTTTGAATCCAAGGACAGCATGACAAGTTGCAATCTTCCAGACCCAGACATTTTTGCAGTTGATACTGTACCAGCTGAAGCTGCTGCCACTGCTGCTCCATTTCCGGGCGGCAAGCTTGGACTTCTTGTACTCCTGATCGCCGATGCGTGAATCTTGGCCGGGCTCCTATGCAGCAGAGTCGACGTTGCAGCTGATAATTGTGCACCAGGTGCCAGGATTGTCGACGTGGTTGCATTATGTATTCCCGCTGCAGTGCTAATATCCGAAGATGCTGGAAGTACCAAGTCCTGAAGATCCTTCAAACCCTCCTCCACACTGCACATGCTCCCAATAGCCTCCGCCAACTTCTGTGCCTCCTGCCGAGTGCGTTGTATGACCTGCTCAGGTGTTACAATCTCAAATCGGTTACCATAGAATCTGGAATTTGTGTTGCAAGAAGTGCACTATCTAGCCAAATCTCTCTCATAGGATTGCGCATGACAAGTTCTGGAGTCTCAAGCCGCACTACAATCTGGCGAAATTTGCATTCGCAGAAAGTGGAATGCTGTCCGAGTCTGTCATGCTCCTCATGCAATGCAAAACCAAGATTCTATTGTAACGCTTGAGATTGTAACGTTTGAGCAGGTCATACGTTGGTCGCCGTGGTTCTGAAACCGAGCGTCGACAAACATTTGCACCTGTTATCAAATGTAAAAATGTCTGGGTCTGGAAAAATGCAACCTGTGATGCTGCATTTGGATTCTAAAAAAATTTGTATTGCATGAGTACCAAAGGAAAGGCAATTTTTGCTACGCTGAGAAGGCATTTGTCATCCGGAATACGCATCAAGAAGCCCTCAAAAGATATGTATTGCTAGGGGATGCATCACAGACATCATGGCTCACGCAAAACGTGCATGACAAGTGTCAGAATCTTCCAGACCCAGACATTTTTACAGTTGATACCTGTACAAATATTCGTATTGTGGTTCGGGTGAGATGAATTTTGTATTTAAAAACAATGCTGATCCAGGAGGCAAGAGCTGGAGATATCAAAATGCTTCATGAAGTATTGCATTATGGTATTCATGCATTCCAATCCATCGAAAGCAAAAACTGTACCAGTTGCTTTATGATCGCCAAATGGGCGTTCCGCTGCTGCGCCAGTTGCTCGACCTCCTGAAAAGTGGTGGTTTTCTCCGCTTCAATTCTACTATTCGCGACCTGTAACCGGTCCATCTCGGCGCGGAGTTGGTACAGCAGTCCGTCTATCAACTGCAAATATCGATCTGGGTCCTCTAAAAGGGTGCGAACTTGTCATACACGTTTTGCATGAGCCATGATGTCTGTGATGTACACCCTAGCATCACAATTTTTAAAGGACATCTTGATCATGCTTATCCCGCATTACAAATGCAGCTCTCTTCGCGTAGCAAGAGTGGGACTCATTATTTTACTACCCATGCAATACAGATTTCTTTAGAATTCAAACACAGCATCACAAGTTTGTAGTCTTCCAGACTCAGATCGAAATATTTGCAATTGATACCGTCGTTCGATTGTTTTTCCTCGAATTCGCGAAACTGCTGCTCTGATCCTGTGCAAAAGTATCGTACTCGTATAGCAGTCAAGCATTGCAAATCTTTTTCTTAAGGTAAATCCGCATTACAAATTTTATTTCTCATGCTGAGGCAATTTGTAATGCATTCATACGAGTGCGATACTTTTCTAGTTCATAGCTCTTTTTCCGTCAGTTGCATGTCAAACTGCTGCAGTTGCCGGTCCCGGTTCTCGATTTCTTGGTAGAAATGCTGCGCGAAATTTTCCATTTTCTCGTCATACTGCCTTCTCTGGTTTTCCATCTCTTCTCTCAACCTGCTGTTTTCCTCTTTCAAAGTTTCCAAATCGTGGGAAACGCGCTCCGTTTGCAAAAATCCGCTGTTCGCTTTCTCGGAAGTCAGCTGGAAAATTTCCAGCTCTAGATTCCGCTTATCTTCATCCAACTGCACACACCGTGCCTGCAGGTTCGTGATTTCTTGTTGGTAGAAATTATGTTGGTCTGGAACAGGCTGCTGCAGCTGCTGCCCTGGTGTTTGTTCTTCTTGCAGTTGGGATGAAACAGCAGCTTGTTCCTTATCCCTTTCCAACTCCGTTACCTTGCCGCGCAGTTGGTCAATCTGCTTCGCGTGCATCGCTACTTCATCCATATGACAGCGAAGAAGAAATAACCCCCCCTGCTCCCTCTGGTTTCATTTGTATGGCAAGAAACTGCAACACAAGCAACGGCAGCTATTTTTACGTGGCTTCATGCGCATGACACATCTGCACACGGATTTTTGTAGTACTCTGTCTACTTCGCGGGTCCAAAATTCGGCATGCAGAACCTGCCTACAGGCAAGATGCGGATCTTGGGTAAAAATATTTTGCATTTTAAAAATGAGGGGGAAGTAAAGGGAGTTCTTGTGCGCTCTCATAATCCAGCGCTTCCATCCACAAGCTCGTCAGCCGCGTAATCTCAGCGTGCAACTTGCGGTTCTCGTCCTCGGCCGTGGTTCTTGGGGACCGACTGCTGCTACTGCTGCTTTGCGGTGCATTCGGGTTTGGTACATTAGTGTGGGGCCTACGTTCGGGGGAAAGTGGGCCTGGTGTTGTGGACGCGTTGTTTCCAGCAAAGTTGGGCACGGTCGTCGTGTTTGGACCTCCTCCGACCACAGTTGTAGGAGCAGCACCACTTCTCGGTGGTAGTATCATTGGCACGACAATCCCATCGTTATTTGAAGCTCTCGGCGTGCTATGGCCGCCACGACCTGTAGACGTTGCAATTGCAGCACCAGCAGGAGGCAATGGAAGGTTGACCCCCGGCGGTGCGCTCTTCGTGGCCTCGATGGTGCGGAGCGGTAGATCGCGGGGAATCCCGTCTTGGAGGATCACGGACGAGGTACTAATTATGCATTGCAAAAGCAAAAGCATCGTACTCGTATATATACATTACAAACCTCCTCAGCATGAGAAATACAATTTGTAATGCGGATTTACCTCAAGAAAAAGATTTGTTATGCATGACTGCAATCGCTACGAGTACGGTACTTTTGCAGTTCATACTAATGGGACGCTGTTGATGATCTGGAACAACCGGTGGCGTGGCGGAAACGAAGACCCCGGGGACCGGACCAACGGGCACCCAGGATTCGCGGTCGCCTATATTAGCAGGTGACGAGCAATTTCAACTTGTTGCCAGGCAATTTCAAATTGCCATGCAGAACACAGTGGACATCATCAATCTGCCCTGCGTATGCAAATAACCTCTTTTACTTTTTATATAGGTAGTTTCATACATCAATAAACGGCTTCGTCGTGGTATTCGTATTTTTATTTCTATACCTTTATCCGACGTGGTGACGCGGCTACTGGACTCGTGGTCAGAAACAACCTGCTTGCTACCGTTAAAGAGTTGATACTGCAGTGTGGGGGCACCATGATCCCCACCTCCCGGCGTCGACACCAACTATCCAGTGCAAATACGTCGTCTGGGTCTGGAAGCTTCGGGCGGAAGTTTGTCATGGAAATGGTACATGCAGGCCGCCGATGCCTGTAATGCATGCTCTAGCATCTTCACAGCGTTCCTCGCAAAGGTTTGCTCATGCCTAGTATCTTGCATGAAGACAAATGCCCTGCTCTCCGGGTCGTGGCAACAATCTATCTGAGTGCCTCTTGCCTCTCATGCAATACAGATTTTTGTGTGATCGACAGCGAGCATCAGAAGTCCCATTTTTTCCAGACCTCTAGGGATCATATTTGCAATGCATACTAACGTGCCAGCAGCATAAATCCCTCCACCGCCTCCACCAGCAATTGGTGTCGCCGGCTGGCTATCATCTGCAAATATGCCTCGGTCCTCTGGAAACTTGTGATGCCGACTGGCGAAAAGAAATCATGAGGACGCCACAAATGACAGCGCAGCATGACAAATTTCTGAGTTGCTAGGTGTAGTTGTCTACCTAGAGCATCAAAAGCTGCTGTGGCTTTTGGGTAAAAACGTGCATGACATTGACAACCTTAAGAGTTCTGCTACCAACTTGCATTCTTCCAGACCGCCGAGACATATTTGCATTTGATACTGGCTGTGCAGGATCGTCGACGTGCCCCCCGCGCTTTGCACTACAGTTGTTACCACAGGAGCCGGGCTGGTTGCGACGTTAAGTGTTTCTTGCTGTACTGGGTTGTTACTAGTGGTCGACGTCGAGCCTGGGACGTTGAACGCAGCAGCAGCAGGATCTGCTCCTCGGATCGGTGATGCTACTACTGTTGTTCCCAAACTACTTGAGAAAGGGCCACCCTGTTGATGATGTCCCCCCGTAGCTCCGCCCTGACTCTGCATCCGTCGTGTGAGCTCGAGTCTGACTTCCTCGGCAGCGGCGTAAGCGGACGCGCGGTCGTTATAGGTCCGAGGGGACGTGGTCGCAGCCATAGGTGCAGACGCCGGGATGACTCCCGCTGGCACGCGAGACAAAGAGGAGTCACGAGCTTGCAGTGAGGGCGAGGAGTGGACGGCCGCCGGGGTCGTGCTGCGGGGATCTACATGTAGTCCATGTGTATGTGGTAAATTTAACTTTTCGATAAAAAAATGAATATATGAATGTGCAGAGCTGCCAGTGCAAGAGCATGATTTTCGTTGTCCCAAAAAACCCAAGTAGAAGGCGCAACAACGATTTTCTTGCACACGATCTTCACAGGACAGCAGCAACATCTGAAATAATAGATACCACCCCCTCCGGCCACGCTCCCGCCTGCTCCCGGATAGCTGTTTGCCATGATTTGCGCCGCCACCGCGCCCGCGATGCGGCCGTCCTGTGTATGACAGTGCACAACTCCCCCTCCCCCTCATTTGTCATGCAAAATCCCAAATCCAGTCGCTGCCCTGTGGCACTGTTTGCATGACAAATTTCGAAAGCCCAAACAGTACGACAGCAGGTGCATAAATTTGTCATGCGCAGGCTCCAGGGTCGCTGGCGTTTGTATTGCTATTGCTGCTCATGCAATACGAATGAGGGGGAGGGGGAGTTGTGCACTGTTATACTGTGCCCGACACTCCTTGAAGGCCGCCAGCCAGGTTTCCGCCTCCTACGAACTGCAAAAGTATCGTACTCGTATACTATAAATGCATTACAAATTTCCTCAGCATGAGAAAGAAAATTTGTAATGCGGATTTGACTTGAGAAGAAAACTTGTAATGTATGATTGCAATATGAGTACGATACTTTTGCAGTTCATACCTCCCTCCGGTCCGCAAAGTGAAAGGCCAGCCAGTTGCCGTCCCGCGTGGGCTATCAAATGCAAATATATCTGGGTCTGGAAGAGTCGGGCCTTGTCATGCACATTTTGCATGACCCGTGAGGTCTGTGATGCTTGTTCTAGCATCACAGATTTTTTGAACAAAGCTTCTTCATGCTAACTACGAATGAGAAATGCCATCTCCGCGTACCAAGAGCTGACTCCTCTTGCTGCTCATGCAACACAGATATTTTTAGAATCCGCAGACAGCACTACAAGTTCCACTCTTCCAGACCCAGACATATTTGCAATACATATGGGCTTTAGAAACAGCAGATTATCCTGGGTGAGCTCGGCCCCGTCGATCACCGAGGTCTCGGCGTTGAGCTTCACGGGAGCGCTGGGCGGGTTTGCGCCGGGCGAGACGGCTGAGAGTTCCGATTGTAGTTCTTGGGTTGTGGTGGTGTGTATTTATTTTTTACATCTGGTTTTTACAATGGTTCAAGAACGAACAACAAATGATCTATACTGGCATTTGACAACTACACAAAACTACACGTACACACTTTATTATATTATTTCCGTATAATTTCGATCTAATAGAGTACGCTCAAAACGCAGCTGCGCGAGCTGCGACGCATCGTAGCCCAAGACGACCCGGCACTGGTGCGCGGCCAGAGCGACTTCTGCGATTCGGAGCGGCGAAGTTATTGACACAACCGGAACCTGGCTCTGCTTGACCACAATGAAAGGAGCGCTGGGTCTGGGTGCAACATGGTCCGTGCTGCGGGGCATGATGGGCGAAGATGCGGGCATTTTTGTTCAAGACGCCGTCGTGGTTCGGCTTTTTGTAGAGGTTCTTTGCGCCTTTATTTTCTTTGCGCTCGTCGGACGGCTCTGTATAATGTGGCGGCCTACGTACGAGAAAAACACGAGACGACATCACACGGAATAAAATGAACGTATAGTGCGTAGTATCATGCTGTGCACCAAGATCAGCGTTGACACTCGTCTCTTCACTCGCCTTCTCCACTGAGTTCTTTGCATACTACCTTGATGCCCTCCACACACATTAGGTAGCACTTTTTGTCGCTCTCTGACCGCCTGCACAGAATGTAACCCTCTCCGGTGTTACTGTTACATTGCCTTCACCAATAGAAAGCCATGGCTCGTCTTGAATCTTGATGGAAATGGAAGAACAGGACGCATGTACAGACTGAAGATGCTCCGGCGCGAAGGCTCAAGAGTGTGCAGAGAATGAATCTCGGCCCCTGCGAGAAGGATGCCATCTTCCCTTCCGGAGCGGACCGCGACGAGGCAGGCGTCAGCCAATCCGTAGTCCATTTTTTAGGCAACAACCGCCGGCCGCCTGCCGCTCGTTGCATGCCGGCGGCCCTCCTGGCGTTTTCCGCGGTACCTGAGGTTGGGGAAGCTTGGGCCGAAGCTGCTTCCGTCAAGTCCGGGCGCCACCCTGCGCGCGGCCACCCGCCTGCCCGGGGCGGCGAGGCACAGGGCGCCGCGGGCAAGATTGCGGGCCGTCCGCGCCGCCTGCCGCATTGGGTTGGGGCGCTGGCGCCCGGCGCATTTTCTCGGGAACAAGAGCGCGAGCGCCCACCGTTGTTCAGCGAGGCCAGCCCCTGGGGGCTGGCACTGGGGCCGCCCGGCTCGGCATGTTCGCGCAAGGCCGGGCCCCTTTCGTTGCTGGCAACGCTGCCGCCCCCCCGAGTTGCTCCCTCGGGGGTTCCGGAGACTGTGCCGGGGGCATTTCGCGTAGGGCTGCGGAGTGTCTCTCCACGTGCCCACTTCGTATCCGCGGCCGCCTCGGTAATGTCCTTCCCATGCTCGTCGCCCGTCTCGGCCGCAGCTTTCTCCTAATTTCCGCGGCAGGCAATAAAGCTTGCTCGCCCGGTTGCAGCCCCGCCCGGCGGGGGGGCCGGGCCCTCGGCGCTTGGCGGCTCGCGAGGGCGCCCCGGCCCGGGCGGGTCCGCCGGCCCCCTCGACCACGGCGCCGCTACGCCTCCGGGCGTTCCGTGTCCGGCTGGGCAGATGCCGCCGATGGGGCGCGCGGCCGCCACTAGCATCGGGGGAATTTGGTGCGGGAATCTGTCCCGATTGCGTCGGCGGACCAGCGTCCTCAATTCTTAGATAGACCCTCCACCATAGGTGAGGGCGAATGCGTTTGGACGCTGGCGCCGACGCTCTTCGCAGGCTTTTCGCAGTCTATTTCTAGCTTGGCTTTCGCCGGCGTCGAGCTGGGCCCCCCCCCCCCCCCCCCCCGGCTGCCCGTGCCGGCGCGCAGAGCCCACCCCCACGCACCTCGGCGCCGCCCGGCCTCTGGGCTACTTGCGCACTAAAATCGCCCGAGGCGTGGGACAACCGCAGAGCAAGGGCGCCCGGGCATAGCTTGGACGGCAGCCAAGCACTTCGCGGCCGGCGCGCGTTCTTCCGTCAGGCCTTGGGCGTCGGCCTAAACCATGCACAACGCGCCGCCTGCCGTGGCGCTCGACCCTTCTGCCCCTTGCAGCCGCGTCAGCATTGTTCGGCCGCCGTGTGCGCTGGTTGCGAACGACTACGGACGAGAACAGAACGGAGAAAGACGCGAACAAATAAAACCATTTTACGAGTCTGGCAGTGGACGGCCAAAGCAGAAGTTTGCGCAAGTTTTTCAAGGACGCTCTCCTGTCGGCGGTTCGCGTCGAACACTAAAAAATCTATCGCTTGTTTTTGTTAGTTGCCACACGACCTTTTTAGCCGCTCATCTCCCACGTTCGTATAGTCAGAGTATGATCCACAATCACGACAGACGGGAAGCACAAATTGTTCTTTCGTTCACTATTTCTTTCTTTGATTGTAAGCACAATCTTCTGACAGCGTTCTCACGTCGTCTGTGCAATTCTTTGCAGCGTTTCATCAATGTGGCACATCTTCACTACGCCGATTAATTAACGCAGCAAAACTACAACATCACGTGCCTGCCACAAGAACGACATCAAAACTACCATCTGTCAACCTCCCCTCCCTCAAAACGCGTACGGTTGGTCCAGATCGACAATCTGCGGCATGTCGTCGTCGTTCTCGCAATCTTCCAGATGGTCCGCGACCGTGGGCGCGTTCGCGGTCCAGGCCAGGGTCTCAAACTTCTTCCCAAACTTCTCAGACAGCAGTTCTCGGACGTGCTGCGCCCGCGTCGCCAACGCCCCGAAGATCTGCTCCTCCTGGTTCGTGTTTTGATGGTGCGAGGGGACAGTGACCCCAGCAGACGCACCAAGTTCTTCTACCCTGCTTCCTTTCTGCTCCTCCACCACAATGTCCACCCTTTCCACCAGTTGAATCGCATTGTGCACCAAAATATGCTGTACAAAAGTATCGTACTCGTAGTAATTGCAATCATGCATTACAAATTTCTTTGTCCAGGTAAATCCGCATTACAAATTTCATTTCTCACGCAGAGGAAACCGAAAGAAATTTGTGATGCATTTATACGAGTACGATGCTTTTGCATTGCATACAAAAAATTGTCGCTCAAATCCAAACTTTCGCCTCCGATGAAGAAGTCCTCCGGAGCCTGCTTATCAAAAGGAAAAATCCCCCCTCCCCATATCAAAACGAAATTTCTGATGCTGGATTTGGATACACAAATCAAATCTGTGCTGCAGTAGAGGAACGCACGCAGATCCTGAGCCCAGGAGGGGGCCTATTGGTGCAGGCGCTTAGCATGGTAGACGGCTACCCTGTAGGCCTTACAGCATTACAAATCCCCTGCATAACGTGGCGGACAGCCTGAGTGTGCCTTCTTGCAAGACAGACCTGATTTGTGGTCACAAATCTGCATCACAAATTTTCACAAGGATGCGTTTTCCATATGGGGAGGGGGGAATTTTCTTTGCAGTACTGCTGTAACTGCGCGTAGAGCGTTCGCAGAAACTCCAGGTACAACACCGGTTGCTTCGCGATCAATTCCGTGCAGGAACAGAAGAGGTTCAGCAACTTCTTCCACTGCTCGAAAGCGTCGTAATTTTGTCCGAGCAGAAACGCGACAAAGGCCAGTTCCAGCTCGCCCAGAAGCGCCAGGTAGGCGAGAAGCTGGAAATGCTGTTCCTGCTTCGACAGAGCAGAGGAGGTTTTCATATTCTGTTCCCCCATCTTCCGCATCGATTCTTGCTGGTTGATTTTCTTGGCAGTACTAGAGGGATGATTTTTTGCACTTTCGGTCGTACTGTCTTTTGCTGAAGCTGATGCTGCCGTAGTAGAATTTATTTTCTTCATCTCTGAGAACGTTTCTTCTTCTTCTTCTCGTCGTGATGGTGTAGTAGATGATGTTGTAGTTGCACCAGCTGGCGGTCGAGTAATAGTAGAACTACTTGCTTTAGTTGTGCTTTTACTCTGCTCCTTTTTCGCCATTTTGTGCTTGACGTAGTGCGGATTTAAGTCCGCGTATTAGTGTATGAACTGCAAAAGTATCGTACTCGTATAAATGCAATACAAATTTCCTCAGCATGAGAAATAAAATTTGTAATGCGAATTTAGCTTCAGAAAAAAATTTGTAATGCACAATTGCAATACGAGTACGATACTTTTGCACAGGATATCATGCTCAATGATCTTCGCTAGTACGTGGGACTTGTCCATGTGCCGTTTCGTGATCTCGGCCGGCGACAGCTCCTCCCCGGACAAAGTCGTGGCGGGAATTGTGGAGAAAAAGAGCCTGCCGAAGTTGTTCTGAACCGAGGTCTGGTACTCTTTCTGATCCTCCTTTAGGTCTCGCTGCTGCTGCGCCGCGGATGTTGGGGGTTGGGCGGGACGAGGTGGAACAACCGCAGTGGCCCCTCCTGATGGCTCCCTTCTTTCGGGTGCAGGTTGGCTTTTCCCAAGATGGTCAGCGGTATAATTGTCCTTTTCCTTGTTGTCCTTCTTTAACAATACCTCATCTGCGGGGGCTACAACTTTTTCGTCAATCTTTCTGTCCGCTATTTCCCGCCCTTCAAGACTATCTACCCCCGCGCCCGCGGCGGCCCGCACGTACCCCGGCGCCTTCCAGCTCCCGATGCTTTCCTGAATCTTGGTTTTTTTATCGCTGTCGCCCGATAGGTTCAACACTTCTTCCTCCACCACCAAATCTTTCCTTTTCGTCCCGATCAGCGCATGCACCGGCTCGATTTTTTTCACGACCCCGTTGCTGATGTGCCGCGTGATCTCCCGCCACTGGTTATCGAAAGGAAAAATCCCCCCTCCCCATATCGAACCGGCATGCTTCCGAGAATTTGCGTTGCTGATTTGAGGCCACAAATCACATTTGTCTTGCAAGAAGACAAGGGCAGAAGCTTCCGCCTCATTATGGAAGCGATTTGTCACGCTGGTGGACCTAAAGACGAGCCGTCTGCCATGCTGAACAACTAGACCCATACGCCCCTACCTAGCCTGGGGATCTGGCCGCAATGCCTCTCTGCAATACAAAGCTGATTTCTCTACACAAATCCAGCATCAGCAATTTCGTTTTGATATGGGGAGGGGGGATTTTTCCTTTCGATACTGGTCGTAGTGGACCGTGGATTCGGCGTTGAGTAGCGGGTACTCGCCGAGGTTGAGATCAAAGTCCCATATGGATTGCAAAAATGTCTGGGTCTGGAAGATTGCGAGAGTTGTCATGCTGATCTGGCATGGCCCTTAAATCTGTATTGCGGGGCCACGAATAGCATCTCTCGCCTGTCATGCAAAAACGCAGTTTCTCATGCGGAATACGCAGCACAGAAGCACGAAGCATCTTGTCATGCTAAGCGGCGCATTAAAGTGCGTTTGTTATTGACTGACTTGCATCACAAGTTTCCAGAGCCAGACACTTTTGCATTTCATATCCCAATGCCTCACGCCATCGACATACCTCGCCTCCTCGTCGAGGTCCGTTAACTTCTCCAACGTTTCCGTTTTTTGATCCCATTTGCGGACCAACACTTCCTGCGGCTTCAAGTGCACAAAAAACCCGCACCGTTCCACCATGTCGCCCAGGTTGCTGTTGCTGTAGTAGATGAAATGCACGCCCGGCGGGATGAACTTGACCCCCATAAATTTCGGGCCGGTCTGCCATATCAACTGCAAAAGTGTCTGGGTCTGGAAGAATGCAAGATTTGTCATGCATGTTTCTCATGACCCATGATAGTCTGTGATGTATGCCCTAGCATTACAGATTTTTAGAACCCTTCCTGATGCTTCCGCATGAGAAATGCCCTGTCCGTCTATCACAAACTGCGCCCCTCTTGCTGGTCATGCAATACAAATTGTTTTAGAGTCCAAAAACAGCATGACAAGTTGCAATCTTCCAGACCCAGCCATTTGTGCAGTTGATATGCCAGAGGTGGTTGTCGATTCCGAACTGGAATCCGCTGTTGTCGCTTGTTGGGCAATTCAGGCATAATACCGCCGCCCCCTGGTGGACCAGGTACTCGCGCGAGAGCTGGGTGGAAGGGTCGTCGGAAGTGGTCCTCGTTGGGGTCATCTTTTTGGTACTTCTATGGGGTTGGTGGTTTGTGTTCGAAATCATATCAAAAACAAATTCTTCGAAGTCGAATGATAAACTCAAGCGATAATTTCTGTCGAAGTAGTCGTGTACTATCTCTAAAACACAATGAGGGGAAAAAACCAAGACTACAACATCTACATCAAATCATAAGTGGGAAGAAGGGCTTGGCCTGCAACACAAAATTTGTACGTCCATTCGGTTTTGATTTTGTCACAAAAATACTTCTACGATCAACACATTGCTTGTTGACTCTGAGCTACTTGAATCACATTGCTTCTGATCTACACCAACACAGATCTCAATTCATTCCGTTCCAGGAGATCGACATCGAGATCGACTTCTGCCAGAATAAAGAATGTGTTTTATTCCATTCCGATGAGTGGAAATCTGGATAAGCAGCCAGGCAGAAATTTATGATCAAGTCTTCGAGCATTGATGACGGATTCTTTTTTTGTGGCAAAGCCATCGAGCTTGAATTTAGATGTACTATGATGAAAGCTGAAACACTGCCGAATACGCTACAACAGCACATCTGTAGTTAGAGTTACAGAAGGCTCCACCGCAGAATATAGTTCATTATTCTCTATAGTCTTAACATTCTCGTCGTTTTCCTCGTACGACGAGGGTTCTGGGTAAAAATTTTCGTCGTGATCACTTTCGTCCTCTTGCGTGACAAAGGCGTCATCCAAACTATCGTCTAGTTTCTCGCTCATGAAGTCGATCTCATCTACTTCCTATGCACTGCAGAAGTATCGCACTCGTATAAATGCATTACAAATTTCGATTTCCTCAGCATGAGAAATAAAATTTGTAATGCGGATTGACCCGAAGACAAGGATTTTTAATGCATGATTGCAATAGGAGTACGATACTTTTGCACAGGATACTTCCGCACTCTGTCCAATGTGTTCATCCTCCGCCCCCATTTGTTGTTCCCCTTCCGCCTCCATATCTATTTCCCCCTCCGCCTCCATGTGAAGATTCAGAGGGAGATTACTGCTGTGGCTGCCACCTCCTGGTCCTCCCTCGCCACCCGTAGGAGCCTTCCCATCGTCGTCGCGTATTCGCGTCTCCCGCTTCACCTATGAATGTGCACAGCTCCCCCTCCCCCTCGTTTGTCATGCAAAATCCCAAATCCACCCTTTGCCTGTTAGCACTGTTTGCATGACAGATTCCGGAATGATCCAGAACTGCACTACAGTCTCCTAGGAATTTGTCATGCAAAAGCTGGACCTTTGCCAGCGCTTGTGTTGCTGTTCATGCAACGGCGCAAATGAAGGCGGAGGGGGAGTTGTCCTGCACTTTCATAGCACCCCGGTGGGGTTTAGTTCCAGTTCGCGCAAGGAGTCCGCCATTTCCAACTCTTTCCGTCTCTATCAAAAGGAAAAATCCCCCCTCCCCATATCGAAATGGAAATCTGTGATGCAGGATTTGGGTACACAAATCGGATTTGTCTTGCAGTAAGGCATCGCAGCCAGATCCTCGGCCTAGGTAGGGGCGTACTTATAGGTCTAGTTGCTTAGCATTGCAAACGGGTGCCCCCTAGGCGCAACAGCATGCCAAATCGCTTCCATAATGGTGCGGAAGCCTCTGCGCCTGTCTTCTTGCAAGACAGACGTGATTTGTGAGCTCAAATCAGCAACACAAACTTTCAGAAACATACCTTTTCGATGTGGGGAGGGGGGATTTTTCACTTTGATAGTCTCTCCTCCTTCTCCTCTTCCTCCTGGATCTTCTGCCTGTCTTCGTCCGACAACTCCGGGTCCGTCTCCAACGCTATTGCGAGGAAAAATCCCCCCTCCCAGTGTCGTACAGGAAATTTGTGATGCTGGATGTCTTGCGTAAGGCTTGTATTGCTACAAGGGCAAGAGACGCAGTTGCGGTCTTGTTTGGCAAACAAGACCGCACCTTGCAGGTAATTTGTCATGAGATTCCCCCCTTCCAATTGCCTTCTGTCAGAGGCACTGAAGTAGATGCAAGGCTTTGCCACGCCAGCCAGCACTACAGCCCGCGTCCCATTTGCCCTTCTAGCATGACAACATGACTTGTGATCACAAATCAGCATCACAAATTTAATGGGTGGAAGGATTTTTCATTTCGATAAACGCGCAGTCTAAACTGCAGGTTTCTCTATCGATATGGCGCGCCTAAAGTAGCTTTTTTAAAAGTACTAGAATTTTTTTTTTGCAAGCGCTTCAGTGCCAGAACCTAGTTAATAAAACTAGGCAATTCTGAATATGCATGAGAAGTCCATTGCGAATAAGTGCAAAAGCACGTCGGCGCCGCGAGGTAAATAGGCTGGTACTCTTCGAGGCTCTGGTCTACGGATCTGTCCAGAGCAGTCCCGTCGCCAAGCCTTGCTGAGGGTCCTCTACTCGGAGCTCTGGCTAGGTGTACGGTCCCGAAACGACGAAAACCGTGCGGAATTTACCAACCTCCGATACCTGGTTCCGGACATCCAGCCAGATCTTGACACTGGCGCACGATGGCGCTACCTACACTGCGAAGGCGCATTAGCTGTCGAACATGGGAAAAAAACCTCTGCGAATCTATTGGGAAACTTCGTCCGAGTTTGCCCCCCTCCGCAGATGCCAACTGATCGGCCTCTTCGGGAGGGGTAGTTACATCGGTATTGGAGATTTTTTGGGGGGGTGTTTCGTAGGCCACTTTGCCGGCCACTTCGCGGCCCCTCTGGGGGCCCCGTGTTGGGGCAGGCCTGCGTGCCCGTTACTCTTTTCGCTGCGGTCCGCAGCAGGTGGCCTCCGCACTTGCGTATTGCGAACTTGCTCGCAAATTCGTAGTAGACGCCGAACGTCATGAGATGGCCCACCTGTTGTTTCAACCGGAGTAGATGACTTTGCGCGCAACCAGAAACATGTCCGAGCTCGCCACGACGTACCGATAGCGTTCCGGACAGATCCGTAGGCCAGCCCTTCGTGGAAGACGAGCAAGCTACTACCTCTGAGTTAGACAACTGGTTACGCATGCAAAATTCCACCTAGTTTGATTAGCTAACTCTATCTAGTTTGGTATAGCTAGTTGCCGACGTGCCGCACAAACATCAAAAAAAAAATTCTAGTACTTTTGAAAAAGCTACTTTAGGCGCGCCATAATCGAAATCCCGCTCCCACCGCTTCGGCGTCATGCGGTGCACCAGGATGGTTTCGTCGTGGCAGGCCCGGGTGAACGTGTTCCCCCGCATGGGGTAGTCGTGAAAGCGAAAATTTCCGTACGGCCCGGTGTCCACCCAATTCAGATCTTCCATCCCAACCAGCCAGTAACCGAGAATCAAGTCGCATCACAGGAAAAAAGTTTTACAGTGACACACTTCCATTTGTTGGTGTTGGAGTTTCTGCATCACAAAGTTGCTACCCGACATGGAAAAGGAAAATACCTGAGATGCGCAGACTATAACTAAAACTATAAGCGAAAACACGGATAATCATATGAGGCGGGCAAGCATTTTTTCCTGCATGCCAGAGGTTGTCTGTCTTGCTTGTCTCTCACTCTCATCAGGGTGTGTACTTAACTGCAACACTTTTTTCTCAGGATAAGTCGGCGGCGCCGCGCTTTTTCAAATCCGCGGCGTTCCGCGCGATCCAGTTGATCACCCTTTTCCCGAAAAGCCAGCCCATGCCGAGCAGCCATATCCTGATTAAAAACGTCCCCACACCAGAGTCAAGATGGGAAATCTGCTAGACAAATCAACTAGCTTTCGTTGTTTCGCATGACAAGTTCTTTGCCCTTGTAGTGTAACCCTGTTTAGCTAGTTCAGAAGCATCACAGATCTAGCACAGCAAACTGATCCTAGCATCACAAATTCCATAACACGAATAAAAAATGCTTCTCATAGAGCTCCGCATGAGAAACTTTCTTGGCATGCAGAATTGCATGACAGGTATGGGGTGGGGATGTTTTTACACGGGATAAGCCAAAGCGGAGATTTTTTCGTACCGAAGTACTCCGCGAGACGGGCTGCCTCCATTTGCGCGTCCCGGATATCAAATGCAAATATGTCTGGGTCTACTGGAAACTTGTGATGCGAAAATGTGGATGAAGGAAACAGTTCCGAATATTCAATTTGGCATGACAACTTTTCAAAACGCTTTCTCATAGGCAATCCGCATGAGATGAAACTGCGTGTTTCCTCCAAAAGAGGCTGCGACTTTTGTTGATTTAGGCAATACAGACTTCCTAGGTACTATGGAGAGCTAGCATTACAAGTTCCAACCTTCCAGACCCAGACATATTTGCAATACATACCGGATGCAATCCAGCAAGGGTGTCTCCGTCCCGTAAATTTTGCACGTATTCATGTACGCCAGGCAGCCGCCGAGGGTATCAAATGCAAAAATGCCTGGGTCTGGAAGATTCCCAGGCTTGTCATGCAGATTTTCCATGATCCCTGTCGTCTGGAATGCAGGACCCAGCATGACAGATTCTGTGAGATCCGTATCATGCCTATGCTGCATGATAAACTTCCTGCATGATAAAACTTCCTCTCAACTTTGTCAAAAGTGGTCAGCTTTTGGCATTCATGCAACACAGATTTTTGCACGATCCAGAATCAGCATTACAAGTTGCAACCTTCCAGACCCAGACGTTTTTGCAATACATAGAGGGAGAGGTGCGGCAACTGTGCACAGAAGTTCTTCAGCGCACGGTCGTTCAGGCAGCGCTCGCAGGGATCGCACCTGGGGCGGTGATGTCGGATGAGTGGGACAGTCGAAGTTTTGACGGTTGTTAACATACAATCTTCCCAGAGGTTAAGGTTCTATTCGAGCGGAGAGTGTTTCTTTACCTCCCACAACAAAAATTTGTACAGGAAACTCACGTAGAAGTACTCTTAGTGGAGAAGTAGCAAGAAAAAATCTCACACAAAGAAAAAAGTAAAAATTCTACAAGAATAACACATATCTATATATTAACCTACATTTCACAAACGTCGTATCGCCCCATGTCCACGTCCGTTGCCATCATGTATCCAACCACGATCGACTGCATTCTATCCCGTTCATTTCGGTACCGCAAGGACAGGTTTTCATCCCCGTTTTCCTGCCTTTCCATCATGTTACGCTGCTCGGTGACCGCAACCCCGTCAAGGAGTTGAAACAACCTCGGCACGTTCAGAAACGAGTCGTCGTCCAGATAAAAGATAAAGTCCGTGCTGGGCAGGTAGAGGTAGACCCACCTGGTCCCGTACGCGACGCGGAACGCGCGGCTGGTCGGTCTTTCCAAAACGTACGTGACGTCGCGCTGCACTGGGGGATCTAAATCTGGGCCGTTCAGGACGACAAGATCCCTGTAGTTGTTGTCCCCCTGCAGGAGATGAGTTCTTTGTACTATTTCAGGACTTGATGTGTCTGCTGGGTTTGTTCTCACCCGCAACCCGTAGAGAAACGCCTCATCGTCGGTAGTTACCACCGCGTCGGAAAATTGCTGGTGCTCTCCTGTGTTGACCCCCAGGTCGTTTTGGTTTTCCTCCACCGCGGGTCCGATGGACGAGAGGGTTTCTCCATTTTCCAGAAACCGCCCGGCGGCGAAGAGCACGCGGTTGGTGTCTTCCTCGAAACTGGGTCTTGTGTCGTTCACGTTGCCCATAAAGAAGTGGTAGGTGACCTTGTGCTGGGTAGCGACCCCAACCGTTTTGCAATTCGTCAACGCGTTGCGAAGGATGTTCCGTCGCTCTTCATTGCGCCAGTATCAAACAGAAAAAAGCAGGCAGTCGTCATATTTGTAATGTAAAATGCAAAAATAAATACACAAGAAACCGGCACGCGCTGCACAAATGTTGATCTCTATCGCAGATAATCCTAAGCAGCACGCTACGGGCTCGCCCATGACAGATTTTTCGAATAATTTTTTGCATTTTACAAATCTGTCCTGTCTGCATTTCATTATCAAGTGTAAAAATGTCTGGGTCTGGAAGAGTGCATGTTTGTCATGCTTGTCTGGCATGACTCTCAAATCTGTCATGCACGTTACCCAAGACCGCCACTTTTCTGTCATGTAGAAACGCAGTTTGTCATGCAGAATAGGCAACACCTAGAAGCTCAAAAACTTGTCATGCTGAGCGAGCACTTGTGGCCTCCTCATGATACGCCACCCAGCATCACAAGTTTCCAGACCCAGACATTTTTACAGTTGATATTCATCTTTTCTGTACGATAACCAGGGGGAGGTAACCAGGATCTCCAGGTGCCACGCGGCGGCAAGGGGGAAGACGAGGAAGAGGCTCTGGGTGCAGAGCAGCAGAAGTAGACCGGAGATGACATTCATATTCAAGGGGGCACGTTTCATGATCTTGGTGCAACCGTGCGAACAAATGGACGCCATTCTGTAGCTGCAATGGGATAGTTATCAAGAAAATCGACCACTACTACTTGTTCAACTTATCAATGCGATTTACGGACTCTGTGGAAGATCGACAGATTTTCACCACGACACTGTCCAAAGTGCAATTTTTATCGCAAAAAGAAAGAATCACAGAAAGAAACAGTCGCACAAAGAATCTGTCGCAAAATACTTACTGTTACTTAAACAAGAAGTACGAGCAAAAAGAACGTTTTCAGGGGGACACAAGGAGAGATCCCGTGGTATTCCAGTAACAAAAAATTTTTCGAAAATTATAGAAGGCAGCAGAAATGTTGAACACTTGAACACCAAGCAATAGTACCCTCTCGTCCGCTCACCAAGCAGACGAAAACAAACTGAAAATCGAAATCGCGACTATGTTTCCTTTTTCGCTTGCGATTCAGCCTTTCATCTTCTTGGATAAAAGTGTACTAGCTCACTTGTTCCGCAGCTGTAGAGGTACAGCCTCATCTATTATGTTGTCCACCCAAACTTCTTAAATGATGTTTTTATCGATCCTTCTTAAATCAGGTCCGCAACGTTCATCGGCATCTCGTCGATCTGCGTCGAATAAAACTGCTCTATGTCGCGAAGAATTCTGATGTCCTCCTCTTTCACGAAGTTTATCGCGACGCCCTTCCTGCCGTACCGCCCCGATCGGCCTATTCTGTGGATGTACAGCTCACGATTGGTGGGTAAGTCGTAGCAGATCACCAGCGACACCTGCTGCACGTCCAGACCACGGCCCCAAACGTCCGTGGCAATCAAGACTCGGGATTGCCCGGACCGGAATTGGTTCATGATGTAATCCCGCTCCTTCTGGTCCAGACCCGCGTGCATCGAGGAAACCTGAAGAATATTAGTTTGCAGTGATTTGTCATGCTGATTTTCCATGACCCCTGAGGTCTAAAATGCAGAATTTAGCAAGACAGATTCTGTGAGGTGGTCTCTATTATCGTGCCTATCCTGCATGAGTAGACACTCCCTCTCAACTTGGTCGAAAGTTGTGCACAGCTTTTGGTATAATCGTGCAACACAGATTTTTGCATGTGATTCTTCTTTAGCATGACAAGTTAAGAATACCGTGAAGTTCTGTTCCCTCATCTTCCCCGCGAGCCAGTCCACTTTCTGTTGCGTATTGCAGAAGATCACCGCCTGCGTTATCGTCAGGGTGTCATACAAATCGCAGAGCGTGTCGTACTTCCACTGCTCGCGTTCCACGGCGACAAAAAACTGCTTGATCCCCTCCAGCGAAAGCTCATCGCGCTTGACCAGCACGCGAAACGGGTTGTTCATGAATTTCTGGGTCATTTCCAAAACTTCGTGCGGCAGAGTTGCGGACACGCAGACGACCTGCACACCCGGAGGCAGGAACCGGTAAATGTCGTGAATCTGCTCCTTAAAGCCCCTGGGTGATTTTTGGATTATTGATGGTAGCTCTAATTTTAATAAATTTACGACCTTGTCCTGCGAAGAATAGTAGGGCTGGTAGAGATAAAAAATAATGGGGCTGCTTACAACATCGCCCATGAGTCTGACACGATGAAGATTTGAAATTTTCGCATAAATACCATGAAAATTATCAAATATCTACTTGTTCAGCAGCTCATCTGCTTCGTCAAGAATCAGCATTTTCATGCCCTTCGTGTTCAGGTGCCGGTCTTGGATCATGTGAAACACCCGCCCCGGCGTCCCGGAAACCACATGGCAACCCGCTTCCAGCGCGCGAATGTCGTCAGGTATTCTCTTGCCACCGATGCAGCAGTGGACCGAGATGTTCATGTAATCCCCGAGGGCAACGCAAATCTTCTGTGACTGCTCTGCCAGTTCGCGTGTGGGAGAGAGGAGAAGCGCCTGCGATAAGTGATACTCGTTTTTTTACTGATTGTTTTCAACATTTTGATTGCGATGTTGACAAATTCAACGTTTTCTTACTCGTAGCGACGTCCTAGAAGTAGAACAACAAAAATTCTTCACTGCATAGGATACTTCTTCCCCAGCTGCAAGAATAGTACTTCTCTTCCAGCAATAGTAGATGTTGACAAACGAAACAGCATGTTGAAGATGACAAAATCATATTGATCTACTTCTTACCTGCGGGTAACGGTTTTTCTTCACGACAACCTGGAGTGCCCCCAAGCAAAAAACCGCGGTCTTTCCCGTACCGGACTATCAAATGTAAAAATGTCTGGGTCTGGAAGAATGCAACTTGTGATGCTGCATTTGGATTCCAGAAAAATCTGTATTGCATGACCAGCAAGAGGACCACAGTTTGTGCTACGCGGAGAGGGCATTTCTCATGCGGAATAGGCTTCAGGAAGGGTTCTAAAAATCTGTGATGGTAGGACATGCATTACAGGCGTCATGGGTCATGCAAAATGAAAATATGCATGACAAGTCTCCCAATCTTCCAGACCCAGACATTTTTACATTTGATACGGACTGGGACTGCACTATTACGTCGCGACCTGTTGTGAAAGATGTAATGCTAATGTGAATAAACGATCAACTCACGGCAATAAATTCAAGTTTTCCTTTTCGAAGTTTTCCCATTTCGACAATAACCTGGTGCACGATTACTACTACGCCAATCTTCGTTATACTCGTTGATCGATTATCGACTGATACAACAAGAACAACTGCAGTTCTTTATGCACCATCATGCCAAAAATCATCGTCACGTGCCACCTACTCGGTTCTCTATACCTTTGAAGATTGGCACGATGGCTCGCTGCTGAATTGCGGATGGCCTTTCCCACCCGTATGCGTAAACTCCCCTTAACAAGTCGCTTTTCATCTCCATTTCTGCAAAAGTCCCGATGGCCTCGCAATCCTCGGAGGTCTGGAACTCTTCTGTCGGTGGCTGCATCATTTTCGCGGAAGATGCTTTTGAAGGTTTGCGATATAGTAGTACAACCGAGCAAAAGTAAAGTCGAAAAGAAACGCTTACTGTTGGTTCTGGCACTAGTAGCACAGCTAGTACGACTAGACAAGCGCTCGCCACCAGGAGCCACAACTACCTTATGTGTTAGTCCGTGGGCGGTTCTAGTTCTACTTTTCAATTCGGTAGTTCTAGTACCTAATCTATCGACTCACTGTTCTCACTGCAGAAATCGTATAGTTTTACTATGTGGTCATCCGTCTCTACTTCACTGACTATTTTTTCTGGACCTGATACTCAATTTGGTTGGAGGATCGAAAAATAAATGAAAAAAGAAATATTATGGTGGAATAAAAATCTAATTTGAACGGCATTTGGAATAAAGCAGATTTGGGAGGAGATGATATCTTCGGATCGATTTTCGAAAGAAGAAAAAGTTTTAGCAAATGACCGAGCGTTTCTTTTGAAGACCCAATCTGCGGTCGTGCGGGAAAACATTTTGGAAAAATGATCTCCATTCGAGCAGAACCAGATCCTCTTTGCGATTTTTCGCTCTGAAAGTTCTTGCAACTACAACACTTACGTTTTGGAGTCGACGTCGCAATTTGATTTACGGCTTTGATTTGGGTTCGGGTTTTTTCGTCTTTTATGTGCACTTAAGTTTAGCAGACGCAGTTCTTGGAAACAGTATTGAATTTACTCATAGTGTACGCTTGTGCATTTCACGGTCAAGGTCGCAAAACTCGTACTGATAGTGTACAGCCTGCACTCAGAGCTTCTAGTTTCGGTGCTGGCTTTCGGAAAATGTGAACCATAGAAACCACGCAATAGAGATAGACCGCACCAACTTATTGTACATTCACAAATTCTACTTGTCAATCACTTCAGAACATCAGATGACAGCACCGCTCATAGCAGTAAGTGCTGCCTGCTACTTAGTACTGATACGGCTATCAAAATGCAAATATGTCCGGGTCTGGATGGATGCTGGAGCAAGGTTGGTCATGCACATTTTGCATGATTCCTAAAGTCTGCGATGCATGCCCTAGCTGCATCACAGATTTTATGAGGGCTTCTTGATGCCTATACCGCATCAGAAATATCCTCTCGTCATGGCAAAAACTGGACCTCTTTTGCTATTCATGCAATACAGATTTATTGTAGAATCCAAATCCAGCATCACAAGTAGTTGCATCCTTCCAGACCCAGATCGATATTTGCGGTTCATAACGGCACTTGCAAGACAAATGCCGTCGAGAAAAACCTCGGGATCGGGCATTTCTCCCGGTGCTGCGTATGGGATTCTCAGCCATTACATTCTCAGCCGTTGCATGATTTGTCATGCGGAAATACCATAAACCACCAGACGCTCGAGCTTCTTCGCATGACAGATTCTCGAAGGGGTAAACCGCATTGCAATCTGTGTCACATTTGTGATGCGAGAGCTGCAAGCTTGCCCCTTGCGCTGTTGCTGTTCTTGCATCGCAAGTTCCTGTAACAGTTGAGAGTGTAACGTTTGAGAATGATGCCATACTGCGCGTGGTAGGCGTGGAAGGGAAACACGTCCTCGGCTCGAAACAATCCCATTTTGCTGTTCGGCGGAGTTCTTGGCGGCTTCAGCAGTTCGCCAATATTTTCCAGTAGCTGCCGCCACTTGACTACTGCACCCACCCGCGCTTCCCGCATATGGAGCAGTTTCTCGGCCGTGGTCTTTGGATTCATCTTTCCGCTTGTGCTACTACTAAAATCTTGCTTCTGCAGAAACATCCTGGAAAACCGGCTTAGAAATTGGCTCGCGCGACGCTCCACGTCACGGTCGTATTCAACATGATCATCTTGCGCAAGTTCCACAACTTCACCTGCTGCTCCTTGAAGACGTCCCTGCTGTAGATGAACATCTATCGCCGTAGCTTGTAGTGGTCCCTCAACACCAACATGATCTTCACCTACTTGCACTTCCGCAGCAGCCGCTCGGCCCTCCTCCTGGTCCGCGGCTTCGTGAAAGAAATTCGAGGCCATTTTATGCGAAGAAAAAAGTGTAGTTACAGTTACTCATTGTGGTCTTCATGCGAAACAAGCAAGACAGGCAACCTTTGTCATGCAGGAGATGCTTGCCAGCCTCATTTCCTTCGTGTAGTTTTTTCTTCCCTTACATTCTGCGCATCACAGGTGTTCTTTGCCGTGTCGAGCAACTTTGTGATGCAGAAACTCCATACGAATGTGTAGCTGTAACACTTTTTTCCTTGGATACATTTCGAGTGGAACATACCGTTGAGAAGAAGTATTAGACGACGGCGCTGCCGAAGTAGTAGAGCCAGGTCGCCGCGGTTCAGTGCGACGTCCCTCGTTGTTCATGTTGTCAGTTGTACGAGGAACAGCTAGTTGTACACTGAACGGATTCGTCGTCGACGTACCAGGACCAGCAACACCAACATGATCTTGTACTTCTCCGCCAGCATTATCTTCCACCCGCCCCGGCGCGCGGACTGTTCGCTCCGTCCCACTCGTGATCGCCGTCAAGTCCACGCTCGGCGCGCCCCGGTTCTGGGCCCAGAACGTCATCCCCGCATCGTGCTCCTCCTTGCAGCAGAACAGCGCCCGCGGGTCCTGCACGTGGTAGTTACCCGGGTTCCCGATGGCCAGTCCGTGGCCGGCTATCCAGTGCAAATATGTCTGGGTCTGGAAACTTGTGATGCGGGGTGGCGTATCATTAGAAGGCCACAAGTGCTGCCTCAGCATGACAAGTTTCCGAGCTTCTAGGTTCTGAATGACAAACTGCGTTTCTGCATGACAGAACAATGGGGCCGCTCTGGTTTAATGTGCATGACAGATTTAACAGTCATGCCAGATACGCATGACAAACATGCATTCTTCCAGACCCAGACATATTTGCAATGCATACCGGCTAACGTTAGACTATTCGTGGTGGTTGTGTCAAATGTGTCGCAGGTGTCCTCGTCCGCGTCAACAACGATCACGTGCTTTTCCCAGTTATCCTGAGTAAAAACGTCCCCACCCCATAGTTGTCATGCAGATTTGCAATGAAAGGAAGATTTGTAATGCGCATCCCCATGAGAAGCATTTCCAATCGCGTTTTGGACTTTGTAATGCTGAAAACCGGATGAGTAGATGGTTTTGTGATGCGGCTGCACTTGCTAAACAGCACTACAATACAGAGAGGAACTTGTCATGCGTGACTCCCAAAACTTCTCGACCTGTGTTGCGAGATCCCAATCTTGACTCTGGTGTGGGGACGTTTTTACTCAGGATAGCAGTCCGGCCCAAAACACTTGTTCTGCTCCTCCTCCGAAAAGCCTCGGGAATTCAAGTTTATCGCAAGAAAAAACTGTTTCACTGTGAACTTGTGATGCATAGAATGTAACACAGAACTATTTGTCTTGCCACAACTGCAAGACCTTGACTCTTGAGCGGTGTTTTCCCTTTGGAAGCACGCAAGGCAAATTTTCTGTGTCATGTGTAACAAACTTGTGATGCAGATCTTGCAAGATCATCACAGTGAAACAGGTTTTTCGTGGGATAAAGTTCATCCGCGGCACAATAGCCAGCACCGGGAAATAAAGATCTTTGGGCCCGAAGCGCCACAGGTTGGAGAGCATTTTCGTGCCTTGGATGACATCCTCGTCCGTGAAGACTTCCGCCGAGTCCTCCTGCTGGTCCTGTGAAGGTAGTTCTTGCGGCTCCTCTTGATAAATGTTCTGGACGTGGTGCCAGGGTGGCTGCTTCGAGGTTCTTGGCGTCAACGCGCGTCTCGCGTTCTGCGCTACGGAACCGATACTAATGACTCGGCCATGCGCAGCATTTTTCGGGATCGGCAGCGACAAAGTTTGGCTCGGGGGCAGCGGCAGGTGGAAGCGATTTCGATCGGATGTTGTGCCGTTAACGTTGCTGCCATCTTGTTGATCTGCAGGCGGTACTGTAATTATATCACGGTCGTCTCCACCTACCCCGTTCGAAGTCGCCGCCGTGCTGTTAGTTAAGGTGTGGCCAATTTGTAACTCCGCCTCGGCCATCGTGCCGGCCGAGAGCAACGGCGTGGCCATCACCTGCCGCAAGACCCGCTCGAAGCGGGAGGAAGAGGAGGTGGAGGGTGGAGTACTACTATAGTTTGAGGCACTACTACGAGACACGACCTCGCTCTCGTCTCCGTTGGAAGTAGTAGTAGACCACGGTGAGAGAGGACCAGTGGCAGCACTGGCATTGCTAGGAACCAGGATCGAGGTGGAGCTCCTGCTCGTTGTTGTGTTTTCGTCATGCAGCGGTGAGTTTTCCGGGATGGTGCTGATGGGCGAGCTCCGGGCAGGCGGGGAAAAAACAGCTGCGGAGGTGGAGGTGCCTGCAGGCGAGGATTGATCGGGCATGCTCCTGTGCGGATCATATAGAAGACCCCCCTCTAATATCGGGTTTTCTTCCTGCTGGTGGATTATAGGCGACAGCAACACTGACGAATTTGCTGTCATGGACACCGTAAAAGCGCTGCTGGAAGTGCTGGGACTAGGATCTCGCACTTCTCGGATCATGGTGCCAGAAGCGGAAGATCTCGCTGTATTTTGCCCACGACCCAGTTCTGGGTCTACCTCATCATCTTCGTGCCCGTCGAACACGTAGTCAGGAACACGGGGATCAACATCATCTTCCACTGTCACAAGGGGATGCCGCTCTCGTCGGCTGCTAGAAGAAGAAGTACCAATTAATATTGCAGCAGCTTCGCTACTTCCGGATGAATTCTGAAGACTCATCGGTTGATGTCCTGCTCCCGTCGGTTGTCCTGCAGTACTACTACTTCCCTGCGTGGTCGTCGGCATGAGCCCCTGAACCTGTGCTGCGAATTCCTCCAGCTGCGCGAGATCCGACTGCAGGCTCATTTGCGGAAAAAACGTCGGACTATTGCGCATCGGCTGCCCGCTTGCTGCCGTTGATGTGGTCGAGGACCTTTGTTGTAGTAGTACGCCAGTGTTGGTTTGATGTTCAGGTAGTTTCCTCGCTACTTTCGGCCATACCTTCTCCGAAACTTTGCGCCAAACGTCTGCCACAAACTTCTCCTGCTTGTCAAAACAGTTGCGCTCCAGTCCGTTCCGTATCAAATGCAAAAATGTCTGGCTCTAGAAGAGTCCATGCTGTTTTTGCATGACACAGAAGGTCTGGCATGTTGGAAGCTCTAGCATCACAGGTTTCGAGAAGCGTTCGCAATGCCGAATCCCCCGAATGACAAATTCCTGACTTTGGTGACAGAAAGTGGGCAACTTTTGCTGCCTATGCATGAGAGATTTTTCTGTGTTCAGAAATGCGCATCACAAGTTTGTATTCTTCCAGACCCAGACATTTTTGCACTTGATATTCCGGTGCCAGGTGCCGGCAAACTTCAGAGTCTGCTCGAACGCCCGCCGCATCTCCGGGGATTCCGCGTCGGCAAACGGGTCCTCAAAGTTTGCCGCAACGTAGTCTCTATGCATTGCAAAAGTATCGTACTAGTATAAATTGCATCACAAATTTTGGAAAGAAGAAAAGTGGAATTTGTAATGCTGTTTTACTTTAGGAAGAAAATTTGTCATGATGCATCTTTGCAATTAGTACGACTACGATGCTTTCGCACAGGATAGTCGCGCAACACCTTCTGGCGGACATCTATTGGGAGCTGGGAAAGCAGAGAACTCTATCATTTGTAAAAACGTCCCCACACCAGAGTCAAGATGGGAAACCTGCTAGACAAATCAGCCAGCTTTGGTCGTTTGGCATGACAAGTCTGTCCTCGTAGTGTAACCCAGTTTAGGTAGTTCAGCAGCATTACAGATCTAGTATATCATGCTGATTATAGCATCCCGAATTCCGAAACACGACTAGAAAGTGCCTCTCATGGCGCTTCGAATGACAAACTTTTTTGGCATGCAGATTTGCATGACAACTCTGGGTCTGGGGTGGGGACATTTTTCACTGTAATAAACTCGGGGAATTCGCCTGGGTGTTCAGCTCCGTAATTCCATCACCTGCAAAAGTGCCTGGGTCAGGAAGGAATTAAACTTCTCATGCGCATTTCGCAACACACACAAATCTCTCATGCATATGGAGCAGAAGCTGCCCACTTTCTGTCACCAAATTAAAGCATTTGTCATGCGGATTAGGCATTGCAGAACCTTATGGATATCTGTGATGCTAAGGCCTCCATGCCAGACCTTCTGAGTCATGCAAAAACAGCATGACAAAAACCTGCACTCTTCCAGACCCAGACATATTTGCATTTGATAGATTCGCTCCTTCTGCCAGAGGTGGAGGATGTGCTGCATCAAGTCCTTCTTTGGAAAGTTATTTCTACTGGAAGAACGCGAACTCGTTGCGCTCCTGCTTGACACTGCGCCGTCTCCCCTGCGCGGGTCTGCGAAAACTACGTTTCCTACGCTTTCTGGATCGACTTTCTCCATGGAGCTCTGCAGCTTAAACGCCGCCGGGTTCTCAAATTCTAACTGGGCCAGGACCTTGCTCTGCCGCTGCAATGCCAAAGCCGCACTGGAAAGGCGGGCGGGTCGTGGATTTTTGGATGCATACAACCTTCGCGCATAATATTCTGACTTCTTTGCCCCATGTGAAGATGACGTTGCGCCAAGCAACACCGGGATGGGTCGTGGCAGCAAGTACTCCTGCTTTGGTTCATCTCCGTCTTCTCGCGCAAGGTCCGTCACTTTTGCAGCATGCGCGAAAGTAAAACTGCCTGGAAGGAAGACTCGCGTAGTTGTCAGGAAGCTGCATATAATGGCCGTCCATTCCGGCAATAAAGACACGGCAACTAAGCAGGCGGACGCAACCACTCGGAGCAGCAACGAGCCACGGACTTTATACGAGCGCATGGCTTTTTCTTTTTTGTACTTCTACTTATCAGTGGTCTTGTTTCGTACTATCCCGGAAGACTTGGTGGACGAGCCCAGATTTTTTATAAGAAAAGTGGTCACTCAAAGGAAGATTTTTACAAAAAAAAGTCTGAGCGTTGATGGAACAATTTTCAGTGCGTCGCGGAGACTTGATATTGTATGACGAACAAGATCTGCATCGTAAGAAAGACAAAATCACAGCTCTCTCTGCTGGATCTTGCAGGCTGCTCTCATTTTGAGACGAGAGAACACGGCGTGCGGAGAGTGGCGGGACACAAATGCTTTTGGTCTTGAGCTCTCTCAGTTTGTGACTTTTTCTCCGTTCTTTCTCTCTAGCCGCGAAGGAGACGATGAAGAAGAAGAAGTTGAACAGCAAAGGCATCAATTTTTCTTTTTCAGCGATCTCTTTTCAAGTGCTAACGAAAGCCTTGGCCACTGCTTCACCTTTATACGGATGTGCCAGAAAAACGTCCCTGAAAAAGTTTTTGAGAAATGGTTTTTACACAGCAGTTAAGCCGTGCCCGCAGGTGAATTTTCTCCGCGTTAAGCCGTCCCCGCAGGTGAAGTGGCGGGACACAAAAACATACTTCGCCTTATTTCAAGTTCAATCCCCCAGACAGATTCAAAATGTTAAGTATCGATATGTGGACGTTACTTCTTTCAAAATGTCAATCGATAGGACGCTACTTTCAAAATGTTAATCGATATGGCGTTACGTCTTTCAAAATGTCAATCGATATTTGGACGTTACTTCTTTCAAAATGTCAACACAAAATGTTAGTCGATATGTGTGTGGCATCCTATATTTGAATAAGTGAAATAAAACCTCTTCTATATTTTTTCCGGATCTGCAACAGAAATAGAATGAAAGCTGGGCTTCGGACGAAAGCGTGTGTCTTTTAAAGTCAATCCATGCTGCGAAAAAACTGCTGGTGACGTTGGTCCTCCCATCAGCACCAAAGCTTCCTACTGTGTTGCGCCTTACTTATTTGTTCTGCCATTGTACATTGTTCACAGTGACCAGGAAACTGAATCTGGATACGACATGGGCTGGAGTATGTAGCTGGCCAGGTTGATAAATCAAAAAGCGAAAGCAAAGCTTCTGTGGCAGTCAGTAGAGCGCCGCACGTCTTGCTCCTTTAGTACAAATACGGGTACTTAGCGCAAACACGGCAAGCGCACACACCCAGCCATCCGTCGACGAGACAAGATGAAGCACTGTCGTGCGCTATGTGTCGCCGGTGAGGGTTTGCTTTTGTGTAGTAAATCACTCTTTCATTCTATCTACCAGGACTCAGTGCCCACCACTCTTCGCAATTTTTCGTAGCAATTCTTCTTTGGCCTGCTTTTCGTTGCAGTCGCGGCGGATCATCCCCTGAATTTTCATGATGTCAAGAACGATTTCGCCGTATTGTGTGCCGGCGCAAGCTTCCAGCAGGGTGCTGTAGGTGGCAAGGTCGGGCACGATCTCCGCGGCTTCCATTTCTTCCAACACCGCGAACGCGCCCGCCGCGTCGCCAGCCTTGGCGCGTGCGCTCAGTAGGGTGTTGTAGCAAGAGATGTCCGGCTCGATCCCCTTTCTATTCATAATGGAAAGAATTTCCTCTACGCACTTCACTTGACGGAGGTAATACTCGGCTGTGGTCCCTTGTTGTTTACCAGATACAGCTGCCTGCTCCCTGTGCTGTTCTTGGCCATCGCTGCCGCCGCAACTCGCTTCGAGCTCCGTCTTTCCTTCCAAACCTGCACACGGCTGCGGCGCCTTGACACCCTTCGACAAATACGGATACGCATGGCGCACCTTCTCAGCACCTTTCCAATCCTTTATCTCGAAAAGTGCACGTCGCAGTTCCTTATACTCTGCTGGAGTGGGTAGAAGCGGCCCGTCTTTCAACATTTCGAAAAAAAGATCTGTCGCCCCGACCAGATCCTTGCTTTTTATCTTGTGCAAAAGTTGGCTTGGCTCCCGAGATGGCCGCACCTGGACAGCAACCACGAACGGATAAACAGAGTGGCTGGCATTCATCCCAGAGGATTCAAAAGCACCACGCCCACCCAGGAGGAGCGCGCCGAAAAGTAATTCTCTGCGGAAGTGGAGAGATGACATGCCCGCACCGACGGCGGCAAGTACGCGACGGAGGGATGCCATGATGTTATACTTTGACTCACTTACTTGCCAGGTGAGAAGTCCAAGAACTTGCTAAATTTAGGACTAGGTAGCTCAACACAAGCAGCAACAGTTTTCCCTTCCTTATCTGCTTGTCTGGGAGCGAGATGATAAAGAAGCTCCAAAGCACTGCGCTTCTATTCTTTGCTCTGCTGGTATGATTTTCTTCTCCAGTCTTCCCGAACAGAGACAGAACCTACCTTGTGTGGGCAACAAAATGCTCGAGCAAGGTGTCAAGTTGTAAAAGAGCGTCCTGATAGAGGCGGATTTCGTTTTTATCTCGTAATGCTAATATACAGTCACAGCCAGATTGCTTTTACCTTTTTGTAGTTTCACTGAAATGCGGAATGAAGAAGTAGAGCCACTTCTCTCGATAAAAAATTGCGTCACATTTGTAGTGCCACTTCGTCCACGTAGAGCGACCGTCGAGATAGCAACCGGCAAAAGGGAAGACTCGGATCAGTGTCGGTGTAGTCATTTCGTCATGATCATTTATCCTTGCAAACATCGCCAAGAGAGATCTTGAGAAGCCACGACTTGGTGTAAGCAGTATCCCCGTATTTGCGACCAATAAATAGGATTTTTTGCTCTCAATTTGAAGATACCAGTCCATTGAACTTCCATTTTTTATTACTGGTGGATCACACTATGTTAATGAAGCTGAAACTACACTGCCGAATACTATACAACACCACATCTGACTGTTAAACTACAGAATACACATACAGCTCATTGCTCTCGCTTGCCATATAATTCTCATTTTCGTTTTCCTCGTACGAAGAAGATTCAGGGTGAAAATTTTCAGTGCGTTGGAACAATTTTCATTGCGTCGCGGAGACTTGATTTCGTGGGACGAACAAAATCTGCATTGCAAGAAACGCAAAATCGCAGCTCTCTCTGCTGGTTCTTGCACGCTGCTACTTCGGCTGCAGCAGCTAGTCGCCGGGTGGAACATGCTTGTTGCTTTTCATTTCTTGAAAAAAGTTGTGTGGTGACTATGAGAATTCAGAGATGCTTTTTTACTTTAATCATACACTGGAGCCTGTCACCTTTTTACTTGGTAAGCAGTGTTTTATCTTCTTTCATGTGAACATGGCAAAAATGTAAATGCCATCTAGAATAAAATAAGTAATCAAACATTTTGCAACATTCCACCCGATAAGGATAACAGTATACTAGTTTTACATTTTTGACTTCTTCCCACCCCCGCTAGCACCGGCCAGAATTCCTTCTCCATCTATCCTGGGCGGTGCTCCTCCAGTTTCCTCTACTACGATCGTTTCCTCCTCCTGCTCCAAGGGCTCCGCCACCGCTTCCGCCCCTTATCCTGTGCAAAAACGTCCGCGCCCCATAGTCAATTCTGCTAGACAAATCAACAAGCGGTGCTGGCTTTTGCGCATGACAAGTTTGGCCTCGTAGTGCAATCCTGTTCAGCAAAGTGAGCAGCATCACAGGTCCAGTTTCTCATGCTGATTCGAGCATGACAAATTTCAAATCATCACTAGGAAACGTCTCTGATGTGTCCTCTCCGCATGAGAAACATTTTAAGCATGCAGATTTGCATTACAGCTCTGGGGTGGGGACGTTTTTACACAGGATATCCCCGCAGAATTGTTCTTTCGTTGTTTCGAAATTTGGTACTCCAACGTGGTCTTCCATGCCCGGCGCAGGTTGATGCTGTGCGTAAAGAACATAGCCGCGACGATAAACAGCGCCGCGGCAAAGTAGGTGGCCACGTAGCCTTCTTTTTTCGTTACCCGGTTCTTCCAGGAAATGTGGCTGCTTGTCGCGGTCGTGGTAGTGGGGGCGGGTGTCGTAGCAGTTGAATCGTCCTCTAGTACGGGGTTTGTATCTTCATCACCTTCGTTCATCAGGGTTTTTGTTTGTTTCTCATCTCCTATGTTATTCACTCCAGCGTCGTTGTCATCTTCCTGTTCTAGATCCGGATCCCACCCCACCTCTATGAGAGTGCACAACTTCCACTCGACCTGCATTTAAAACGCATAAGCAGCAACACAAGTGATGGCATAAATGCAGCTTTTGCATGAGAAATAATTCGCGACCTCCGATTCTAGTGGTGTTTCGGCTTCCGAATGAACCTATTATGCAAGCAGTGCCAAAGGGAAAAGGCTGGATTTGGTATTTTGCATGACAAATGAGGGGGAGGGGGACGAGGTGTGCACTTTCATAACCTCCGGAACTGGTTCGAAAATCTTCGAATGACGTTGAGCCTTGTGCATCGCTATCAAATGTAAAAGTGTCTGGGTCTGGAAACTTGTGATGCTGGGTGGCGTCTCACGATGAGGCCACAAATGCTGGCTCAGCATGACAAGTTTCTGAGCTTCTAGGTGTTGCCTATTCTGCGTTTCTGCATCACAGAAAATGAAAAATGGAGCTCTTGGGTAACGTGCATGACAGATTTAAGAGTCATGCCAGACAAGCATGACAAACATGCACTCTTCCAGATCCAGACATTTTTGCACTTGATAATCGCCTCGTGGCCGATCGGCTGGAAGACGTTGTTCACGTTTTCTTCGTAATGATCATCTTGTGTTGGTGAGGCACTACTACTGGTATGACTTCTCCTCGTCCCAGTTTCGCGAAAGTAAGAGGACCTCCGCAGGTTTCTCCTTTTCAGCAACAGAAAATTCGTGTCAACGTCAAGATGAGTAGAACCTACAGTACTATCAGCCGTCGTGTAAGAGGATGACCTCCTGGTCTTCGTGCTGTCGCTTCCTGTCAGCGCCAGCAATTTTATCGCAAGAGAAAAATTTTTTCACTGTAAACTTGTATATGCAGAAAATGTATCTGAGAAGTGTTTCTCTTGCTATGATGTAGAACAATTTTGTGATGCAAAAGAACAACTTGCAACATCCTTTCAGTGAAACACGTAGTTTTTCGTAAGCGATAAATTTGCTTCCAGTACTACCATCCCCATCGTCAATCGGGAAAACACCCTGAATCAACGCAAACGCCAAGGTGCCAAACACCATCCCGTACGTCGCGACTGGGATGTAGGACGACAAGGCGATTCCATTCGTGATTTTGGACGGTCGTATCCCCAACGCGAGCGCCAAATCCCCCGCGCCGGTGGTGCCGCTGCCTGCCCCGTACAGAGCCGCGCCGAGGAACAACAGCGGGAGAAACTATGACCGGCTCAGACGTTACAATCTCAACTGTTACAATAGAATCTGGATTTTGTGATGCAAGAAGTGCATTCGCTAGCCAACTCTAATAGGATTGCGCATGACAAATTCTGGAGTCCCAATCCGCACTACAATCTTGCGAAATTTGTATTGCAGAAAGTGGAATGCTGTCCGAGTCTGTCATGCTCATCATGCAATACAAAACCGAGACTCTATTGTAACGTTTGAGATTGTAACAGATGAGCAGGTTATAGAAACAAACTGGAGTTTTTGGAATTCTGCACGAAGCTCGAGCTGCTTAACCCAATAAACATGACCAACAGCATCCAACAGCCGAGTAAGAACCACTTCTTGCTCCTACTAACGGACTCGAGAAATTCCTGCTTCTCCAGAACGTCGGGCGTGGTGGACCACGTTATCGCAAGTAAGAAAAAACTGTTTCACTGTGAACTTGTGATGCAGAGAACGAAGCACCAAAGTGTTTGTCGTGCTACACCTGCAAGAGATTGGATTTTAAAGCGTGTTTTCTCTTGGGAAGCGCGCACGGCAAATGTTCCGTGTCATGTACAACAAACTTGTGATGCAGATCTTGCAAAATCACCACAGTGAAACAGTTTTTTCGTGGGATACACGTAGAATGGATACTACTAGACGATCCCGTTGCAACCCCTGCTGTGCCAGATGCCGGCGCTTGGAGGTGCTGTCCTTCTGTATGAAAGTTGCTTTGAACGAGGTTAATATCGTCCTCCGGTAGTCGATGTAATGAAGAAGCATCCGCCCCGGAGGTAGTTTCCCGTCCAGAAGATACTACTCCTCGCATTTGATGTCCCCGCGCACTGTACTTCTCGCCAGCTAGTAGATGAGGGGCCGCAGGAGCAGTAGAAGTAGTAGTTCCTCCCTGCTGTGCACTCGCTGCCACTCCTTCCGTCAACATTCCACCAGCTTCGTCCTCCAACTCGGAGTCCACATCTTCGTTATAATTTTTCGTACCCATCATCGTCCCTGTTTGAAGATGTTCTTCCACGACCTCCTTGCTAGCCGTTCTACTCCTTTTCATTTCCGCGGAACTATTGCTGTCGCCAAACACCACAAACGGTAACGAGCCCAACACTATCAAAGTGAAAAAAGCCCCCACCCCATATTCAAAAGACAATTTGTGTTGCTGGATTTGTGTACACAAATGAGCTTTGTATTGCAGCAAGAGCTTGTCGCCATATTCTAAGCGCATTTGGGTATGCATCCGGCTAGCAGCTGAGTAGCAGCTGAGCATGAGAAACAAGTCTGACATAGGCGAAACCGCATGACAGACTTGCTGCACAATGCGCCACATGGGCGCCGTTTGCCTTGTACGCAAGACAAGGCTGATTTGTGGTCACAAATCAGCATCACAATTCTTCTTTTCGATATGGGGAGGTGAGTTTTTCCTTGTGATAAACACCACGCCGAGCTGCGCGACGATGGACACCTGCGCGGTCAGCTCCGCTGCATCCGCCCGGTCTTTCAGTTCCGCGACATCCCGGAGCCAGAAAAGAATCAGCGGAATCGATGCCGTCGCGCAGGAGTACAGGAACCTTGCATAGGTCTGGGACGCGTAGTCTGGGCTGGCGGTGAGGATTAGCTGCAGTAGGGAGAACATCCCGAGGCGCTGCTTATTTTCCTTCGTTGTACTCGTACTGTTCTTGTAAGAAGGCTTTTTTTTCTGTGCTGCGGAGGTGTTCTCTGAATTTTTGTTCCAAAATGAGTCGCTGGTTCGATTTCTTTTCCCCAATAGTCGCTCCTTTTCAGCTACTTCGGGCACCGCCACCACGGCTCTGTCTTTGTCGGAGGTTTGTTGCTTGTAGCTTTCCTTAGTTGCTGCAGCAGCTGCTAGAACACCATCTTCGTCCACCTCCTCGTCCAAAACTTCAGCTGTGTTCCCGCTGCGCCCAAGCCCGATGGAACTCGGTTCTCCGATGACGGCGAAAAACACGAGGGAGACGACGACTAATACAGCGCTGTTGAACAGGTACACCCAGTACACCCCGTGTCTTGACAACCCCAGAAACTGTATCAACTGCAAATATGTCTGGGTCTTGAAACTTGTAATGCTGCGCTTGGAATAGTGAATGCTCTGTAATGCACAGCCAAGCATGAGAAATGTCTGCGCTTCTTTGTGTTGCCTGTTTCGCATGACAAACTGCGTTTTTGCATGACAGGCAAAAGGGTCTCTTCTTTGACACGCATCACAAACTTCTTGGTCATGCCAGACAAGCATGACATATCTCGCAATCTTCCAGACCCAGACATTCTTGCAGTTGATAAACTGCCCCACAAAGCCAAACGTCGCCCCCGCTCCGCACTGGACCTGCACCAACGCCGCCGCGGTCCCCGAATGCGTCCGCGGTTATCACAAGAAAAAAGTGTATCAGTTACACACTTGTTGGAGTTTCTGCATCACAAATTTTCTCTGTTTGGGAGACAAAACTTGTAATGCAGAGATCATAAGGGAAAATACGTAGGAAACGAGGCTCGCAAGCATTTCCTGCATGACAAAGGTTGTCTGTCTTGCGGCTCCTGCAACACAATGTGTAACTGTAACACTTTTTTCTTGCGATATCGGTACCAAGTCTGCCAAGATCGCCGAGTGCGCCGCGCCGGCCATGTGCTTCCCGAGCATCGCGAGCAGCACGCAGAAGAACCAAAGTGGCGTGTCCAACGCGACGGAAGCCACCGCGCAACCGAGGTTCCCGATCAGAATCAAAACGCAGGCGAAGAAGATCCAGATCCGCCTTTTCCCATATTTCGATTCGGTTTCGTCGCTGAAGCGCCCGAAGAAGGGCGCGGTGATCAGCGAGACGCCGTACATCATTTTCTATGAATTGCAAAAGTATCGCACTCGTATAAAATGCATTACAAATTTCCTCAGCATGAGAGATAAAAGTTGTAATGCTGATTTACCTTAAGAGAAAGATTTGTATATGCATGATTGCAATACGAGTACGATACTTTTGCACAGGATATTTTCTCTAAAGAAAGAAACATGATTTGGTTGTTCGGCGCCAGCCGCATCGCCTCCAGTGGCACGAGAAACATCAGGTAGGTTGCGTAGGCCAGCCCAAAGTAGAACCAGAACGAGGTCACGACGAAGAGCATGGGTAGGGAGTTGAGCATAAACGGCCGGTACCGCTCGTGCTCCAGCAGGTCGACCTCCGTGCTGGAGGTAATTCCTGCTGCGCTTCGGTGATCATCTTCGACCGTCATTATATTGGGCTAATTGTGTCGCGTGCGACCACGTTCTGAAATCATTTTACTTCAGTATGGAAAGAGTGCAAGTTCAGGTGCTAGTTCGTCCAAGTGTATTAAAACGATTTCCTCACTAAGTTGTTCAGGTACTACTTCCACCTTCCTCACTATGTTGTTGGCTCCCTCGTCTCAACATCGTCAAAAAAAACTGTGCTCCACGACGAGGACGCTCTTTTTGTGTTCTTCATCTTCGCGGTTCCTGTTTTTTTTTATCCTATCTCTACTTCTCTCCTTGGCCCTCTGCGTGGTGATGCCGTGCACCAAAGGAATGGCGCAGAACGAGAAACAGAGAAGGCAATTCTGTTTGTTCATCAAACTATACCTGCTGCAACACAGAACCACTGCCTCGTCGCGGCGGACTTCGGGAAATAATGCTTTTTTTACTAGCCTAATCTTAACCTTTTTAAATTTGCATTTGGGTTTTTTGTCATCTCTTACTTTTGGAAAATAAAACAAGTGTCGTCAGCTTCCCAGCACTACAGGGGCCGAGGAAACCATTTCCGTCCACCTCGCCTTAATCCAATAGACCGCCTCCGCCATGCACGGCCGATCCTCTGGCCGGAGCCGAAAGCACTGCTGCAACAAGGGCAAGAGACTCCCTGGTATCTGTATCAAATGCAAATATGTCTGGGTCTGGAAACTTGTAATGCTGCGTCGGGAATAGTGAATGCTCTGTAATGCACAGGCAAGCATAAGAAATGTCTGCGCTTCTCTGTGTTGCGTTTTTCGCATGGCAAACTGCGTTTTTGCATGACAGACAAAAGGGTGTCTTCTTGGACACGCATCACAAAGCTTTTGCTCATGCCGGACAAGCATGACAAATCTCGCAATCTTCCAGACCCAGACATTTTTGCATTTGATAATCTGCGCCACTGGAATCGGTGGCGTCGCGCCCATCCGTCCCGTGATCATTTCCGTATGAACTGCAAAAATATCTGGGTCTGGAAACTTGTAATGCTACAAATGAATGATAGACGCACTGCAATACGCAGCTATGCATGACAAATTTTTTGGCTGCCATCTCTTACGTATTCCGCATGGCAAACTGCGTTTTTGCATGACAGGTAAGAGGGCTTTTTCGTGCCCATGCAACACAGACTATCGCGTCATGCCAGACTGGCATGACAAATCTGGCATTCTTCCAGACCCAGACATTCTTACATTTGATATTGCGTAATTTCGTGCAAGTTCTGCACGTCCGGAAAGGGCACTTTCTGCGTGAAAATCTCCAGGAGAAAACACCCAAACGCGTAAGAATCCACCCGCTCCGTGATGAAACTGTTTTGCTGAAAAGCCTCCCTCGGCATGTACCGCGGAGAGCCGCCGTTCTCTTTGATAAATGCAGTGTACAAAGGTGCTGGAGCTGATGAAGATGTTGAAGTCTGTACTAAACTCGGACTGCTAGTAGTGCCGGAAGTGGTCAACATCGCTGATGTTCTTCGTGGCGGCATTAATTCGAGCGTTTTTCCGAAATCACAGACTTTCAGGGCGTTGTAGTAATTCCCATCGGCGAGATTTGTATTTTGCATGTAGGGAAAGCCGTAGATGGGAAGATCCGTCGGACGATGGGAAACCTGTTGTTGTAGCAAATGATCTCCATTTCTAGGTGCTTTTTACGGTGTAAATGTGTACTTTTATATGGACTTATGAATGCCGAATCAACCAATATACGCATCTACTCGCGCAAACCAAATACAACTCTTCAGCACTAAGTCGTAATTTATACCACGCAATTCTGCGGCTTGACATCCCTGTGCACCAGTCTCACCGCCCCATGCAGGTGCAACAGCGCCGACGCCAGCTGGTGGGAGTGCGCGACTCTGGCCGAATTTGAAAATTTGTACTGACCGTTCGTGCTGAGCTCGTACAGATTGTTCCCGTCGACTAGCTCAATCAGCAGCCCCAGTGCCGACGTGTTCGCCGTCGCCTCCGGTAGTAATGTGCCAAAATACTGCACTAGGTTCGCGTGCTATGCAAGAAAAAAACTATGTGAGTGTAAATCTGTGATGCGGAAAGTGCAAAACTGTTACACCTGTCATGCTGGATCTGCGTGATAGGCTATTTTCATACGTGTGTCCACGTACTCGCTGCGCATGACAGGTTTTCCCTGCCTCTAATGCAAAAGCGAATTTGTGATGCTGCTCTTCCTACACAGTTTTACACTTACACAGCTTTTTTCCTGCATACGTGGGGATTCCCCTGCCTCTGCTTCCTGGTTTCTTCAATCGCGTGAAACGCGTATAACTCGCGCTGAAAGGTCAATAGCTGCTCCTCTGACATCTGGATATCCGGTTGCGGTGGCAGCTGGGAAGTCGTGGTAGTAGTAGAACTACTACCCGTTTGAAGATAGTTCTTCGCAGCTGTGCTCGAAGAACTCCCGCCACCGGTAACATTGTTGTTCGTGTTACCATTATTTTTCCCGCTCAGCAAACACTGTTTCAGAGCGACTTTTTATCCCAAGAAAAGACTGCTTCACTGTGATGATTTTGCAAGATCTGCATCACAAGTTTCTTACGCATAACAAAGAAAATTTGCCATGCGCGCTTCCAAGGGGAAAATACCCATAAAGAGTCAAGGTCTTGCAGGTGTAGCAAGACAAGTAGTTCTGCGCTCCATTCTAGGCATCACAAGTTCACAGTGAAACAGCTCTTTCTTGCGATACTTTCCCGAACCGCTTGTGGACCGCGACGTAGACGTCGCCGAAAGAGCTATCAAAAGGAAAAATCCCCCCTCCCCGCCATACTGAGAAGATATATTTTTGGAAGTCTGCGATGCTGATTTGTGGTCACAAATCGTGTCTGTCTTGCAAGAAAGCAACGCCGCAGACAACCGCCGCATTGTGCAGGCGGTTTGTGATGCTGTTGGGCCTACAGTGCTGACGTTTTTTATGCCAAGTGCCTAGGCCAAAATCTCTCTACTCAGACTTGGTATGGGCCTGCAATGCTCTCCAGCCAGACAGCTCGGATTTGTGTACACAAATCCAGCATCAGAAATTTCGTTTTGATATGGGGAGGGGGAATTTTTCCTCTCAATAAGAGCCCTTCCAGGTGGCGGTCTTGCTGGAAATTTCCAGCCAGGACTGGTTGGTCGTCCGGCACTGGCAGCTCCAAGATTTCGTCTTTTCGTTCCAGTTGATGACAAGGGGGCTCTCCCGACTGGTGTCGGGAGTCGTGTTGGGCAGGGGTTGCACTTCCGGCATGATAATTCAATATGAATATGTGACGTATTCTAAACCGTCGTGGTTAATCCAACAAGTCCGGAAGTTTACACGATTGTAAAGAAGGGGCGGCTCAAGAGTAGAGACCTTGAGTGTAATTTCTTTTGCGCGTAGAAAAGTTTATAAAATCCCTACCCCAACTTTCTAAGTACTACACTCCTATCGTCGCGTTAAATATATTTCGATTCACTCTCGCCCACAGACCTGGATCGCCCAGCTCTCGTCCCTCGCTTGATGTTGATCGGGGCAGGATAGAGTCCGGTGGACTTCTTTTCCTTTGCGAACAAGACACTACTGCAGCAAGGTCTGCAACAAGATGCACGGAGAAAATGATCTCCGAGCAAAAGTGCATTGATGCGTGAAGTCGTTAGGTGTGTCGAAGAAGAAAATCAGACAGAAAAAACAAAAAGTGCATTTTTCAACAATTTTTGCGACAAAATAAAGAGTGGTCAGCGGCAGCAGGTTCTACTCATGCTGACGAGTATTAACTCTCTACTACTAGTTGATCCCAGTCTGGTATTTCTGGTAGATGTTCTGAACATCTAGGCTCAGCGCGCCGTTATCCAATGCAAATATAATGTCTGGGTCTGGAACGATGCAAGGTTTGTCATGCACATTTTGCATGACCCAGGATGTCTGTGATGCATGCCTCAGCATCACAGCTTTTTTGAGGGCATCCTGATGCCTATCCCGCATGAGAAAAGCCTACTCCACGTAGCAAAAAGTAGCTCTTCTTCTCGCTCATACAATACACTTTTTTTTAGAATCGAAATGAAGCATCACAAGTTCTTGCATGGTTCCAGAGGACCGAGACATATCTGCATTTGGTAGTCCTCCACCTGTCGCAGGTTTGAATCTCCCAAGGCATCACGTACACATTTCTCCGCACCGGACTCGTCCATGTTGCTCGTGAAACACTGCGTCACCTTGTTCATCAGGCCGTCGAGCTGTTTTCATAGTATAATGGATTTATTTGTCATGTGAACTTGAGCACCATAGAATCTTTCTGCCATGCAAAAATATACCAAGCACCAACACGACGAACACGAAGCCAAAATCCTATAATTACCCTTGTCTCGCACGCCTGCGAGAACTCTGTCATCGGCGCTATCAAGAGGAAAAATCCCCCCTCCCCATACCGAAAAGGTATATTTTCGGGAATTTGTGATGCTGATTTGTGGCCACAAATCGCGTCTGTCTTGCAAGAAGGCAAACCCAGAAGGCCCCCCGCATTATACCGGCGGTTTGTGATGCTGTTGGGCCTACAGCATGGACTTTTGTCACGCTGAGCGCCTAGGCCAAAACCTCCCGCACTCAGGCTTGATGTGGGCCGGCAGTCCACTACTGCAAGACAGAGCTGATTTGTGACCACTAATCTGCATCACAGATTTCCGCTTTGATATGGGGAGGGGGGACTTTTCCTTTTGATAGGCGCCTCGCAGCGTTCAATGCAGGACAGAGTCGCTTGTGGGTTGTGCCTATCAAATGGAAACATGTCTGGGTCTGGACACTTGTGATGCTGGTTGGCGAATCTTGAGAATGCCACAACTGACGCTCCAGCATAACAAGTTGCCGAGCTCGTGCTACGTGTTGTCTATTCTACATGAGAAACAAAAGCAAAACTGCGTCATTCTGCATGAGGAAAGTGAGGCTTAAGGGTGACGTGCATGACAGGCTGGAGAGTCACGCCAGCCGAGCATGACAAATCTCGCAGTCTTCCAGACCCAGACATATTTGCAGTTGGTAGTGCCCGCCGTGGTCCAAAGCTGCGCTTGAGGAACCTCCACCGAGAAATGACGTGGATCCCCACGACGAACTGCTCTCCAAACTCGATTGGAAACAGGACTTAAACCCACATGTATACTGGAGCTTCAGCAAGGGTACGGATAGTTTCCCTAGCCGCTCGTCCATATTTTCCAAAGTATTCATCGCCTTCTGCAGCTCCGGCGGCATCGCGGGAGAGCCGAACCCGCCACCCAAGTCGCCGGCGCCGTTTATAGCGTCGAGAAAGTCCATTTTTTTAGTATATTCGTACCAAATATAGCCGCCGAGGCGGGGGTAGTGAGGTCGCGCGGGGTCTTTTTGACTGGACGACGCCGGGTCTTTTTGCTCTTTTCAGAGGAGAAACGCTTTCCCGCACGCTATGGCCCCACAAGGGCCTCAGCCAGGGTCGGCCCTGTAGGCCCCCCAAATCGGGCCCATAGCATGCGGGTTGGCTTGCTGCTTTTGGCGGGATTTGCGTCCTTTGGCTTTTTTTGTTGAAAAGCCGCGCCCCTGCCGCCTCCTGAATCGAAACGCTTTCCCGCATGCTATAGCAACCCCAGGGCCTCCACCAAGCACGGCCCCATGGGCCCCCAAAATCGGGCCCATAGCATGCGGGTTAGCTTTTAGCTTTTGGCGGGCTTTCCGCTTTTTGTTTTTTTTGTTGGAAATTGGCAACTTTTGGATTGCTCCCCGCATTACAAATGCCCGATTTTGGTGGCCGGCTTTGCGACCTCCAAAAGTGGACCAAAATGGGGCCCATACCATGCGGATTCGCGCTTTTTTTCGTCTTGGCATTTTTGCGGCGCCCCTTTTTGGGAGCCCCAAATCGGCAGAAACCAAGGCGGTGGGCGCCTCAGAAGGGCGCCCCTTTTGCCGGCTCCCCTGCGTCGTTTTATCAAGCGGGAATCGATAGAATCCGCTCGGGCTTGTTTGACGGCAAAGCCCCGGCCGCTTGATAATTGAAAATTTTTTATGCCCAAAAACACTTCCGGCCGCTTGAAAACTGCCGGCCGTTTTTCGCGGGAGCTGTCAAAAAAACTCCCTGGTTAGAACCGTTCGGTGACCTCACTACATATGAACAGAAAAAGTGTAAAGCTTGCAAAGTGGCCAATATGAACAGATGATCGCTTAAACTTTTTCGAAAAAATTTCCACACAAAGCGAGGTTCTTGTAACAACACACTTTCACTTTGAAAACGGAGAGATATTAATTACGGAGTCGGAAAGTTTATGAAAATCACTTGCGACAACGAAGGATCGACAAGAAGTTACGCAATAAAGTTTTTCAGTTTACAGTGTTCGCGCGTTGCGCGAGACTTCTACTCAAAATGAGGAGTCCAGTTAAGGAACTTCAGCATGTGCTGATTGCAAAAACTGACAACAAAAAACTGATCATCGAGTAGTGGAGAGCTCAAGTCCGAACCGCGGCCACCAGTATTGACACGCACAACGCGGTGGATCCATTCTACAGTGACAGTATTGAACACACGACTAGTCGGCTTTTTTCGAACGGGGAAGCAGGTACGAATAATCGTCAATAGATTCGTTGTGACGAGTTTTTTTCCTCGTAGTTGCGATTATATTTTTTGCCTCTAGTTGTACAGCAGCAGCTCTTGTTCTTTCAAATGAACCAACACCGCTGTCCCTGCCGGCAAAGCGATCCAGCACACCAAGAAATACACCAACCGCCCCGCTAGCACCAAAATCGAGCATTGGCAGCAGCAGTTTATGCCGATGCAACAGCAAAAAACACCGTTCCTCACCGTTGTATTGAACTGTAGTACTTCCTGGTTGTACAAGGAATTCTGCACTCCTTCTGCAAACGTCTGTACCGCACCGACGAAAAGCGCTTTGAGCAAAAAGTAGACGAGTTATCAACTGCAAACATGTCTGGGTCTGGAAGAATGTATGTTTGCCATGCTCATGCTTGTCTAGCATGACTCTCAAATCTGCCATGCCTGTTACCCAAGAGCCCCCCTTTTCTGTCATGCAGAAACGCAGTTTGTCATGCAGAATAGGCAACACCTAGAAGCTCAAAAACTTGTCACGCTGGGCCAGCTCTTGCGGCCTCCTCGTGATACGCCACCCAGCATCACAAATTTCCAGACCCGGACATTTTTACATTTGATACGACTAGAAACGGCCCGAGAAGCACCCACAGAAGCAGTTGATCGAGGCCGGTGTGGTTAGTATTTCCCCGTGCAGCTACGCTTCGTCTTAGCTCTTCTTCGAAAGCGCGCATCAGAACTTTTGGGGACGGAATTTGAAGGGTCGTCCACGTGTGATATTTCCGACACTCGTTCCTGGAAACAAGGTGTCAGCCCTCCCATACTTTTTTTACTAAGGGCCGGACTGTCGGGTCATGCTGGATCGTGCTTGCGACAACACAGAGACACTAGAAAGACACCGTTTTACATCTACAACGAATGGCTCCTTTGTGTTGCGATCGTGAGCGAAAACAATAAACGGGATGATTTTGTCACTCGTAATTTGTCAAAAGGAGGTCCTGTGTCAAATGATAAAGCGTAACAAGCAGAGATAAGAAAGCAAAGAGCGACTACCTAGTGAACAGTAAGCATCACTCTTTGTTTCTCAAAACTCCTCATCTCAACTTCTGTTTCGTTGCCATCAGGCTGAACAATCAGGGTCGCGGGTCGCTCTTTCTCTATCAGGGTGAAAAACCAGGGTCGCGAATCGTAGAGAAAATAGAAACAAACTGGTCGTGAATTGGGTTTTTGGCAGAAATCAAATTTTTCTCGGAAATATTAGTCGCGCGCAAAGTTGCTCTTGTTCAGATGAAGTTCGAAGAGACATATGAATGGGGTCAGAACTTCTAGCAGAAGTGCAGTACTTTTTACTTTTTGTCGTCATCAACTACGTTTTTGTCAGTTGTCGCCTCGGGAAGATAGCATTTCATTTTATCTTTCGATACATGCGTTTGGGTAAATTTTTACCGAATATTAAGTTAAACATAGTAGAGCCTACTATTCTGGGTCTTACCGGCGAGAAGATGCAACTTCGATGTTCGGCACTGAAAGAACTTTTGAAACTGGATTAAGTTTGATTCCTCGTTTTAAAGGTGCCGCTCAAACACTCTAAACATTTGCAAATCCTCTACTATCGTTCACGATAGTTCCAGTATCACAAATCCTCGTAATCCACAGCTTGCCGGGCAACCTCCGTTTCCTTCTGAATATCCGGCTTGCCCTCTTTCTCGCTTTCGGAAGAGCTCAAAACATCCTTTGGCGGCGGTAGTAATACCGGCGCCTTGGATCGCGCCTCCTTCACGAGGACCTGTATTGATTTGGTTGAGGTAGCAGATTTGTATTGCAACATCACAGGCAAATGTTCTCGTCTCATGCATGATGCTGTTCGTTACACGGATTTCATTTTTTGAAAAATCAAAACTGGTTATAGTACCGTCGACTGTTGCTGCTGTTCCCGCTGCAAAACTTCTTCCCTTGAAACCAGCGCTGCCTTTTGAAACGAAGAACCTATGAAATGCAAAAATGTCTGGGTCTGGAAGAGTGTAAACTTGTCATGCGGGTTTTCCATGACCCTTGAGGTCTGGAATGCGAGACCTAGCATGACAGAGTCTGTGAGGTCTCTTTCATGCCTATCCTGCATGAGAAACTTCATCCCAGCTTGGTCGAAAGTGGACAGCTTTTGGCACTCATGCAACACAGATTTTTGCATGATTCGGATTTAGCATGACAAGTTGCAATCTTCCAGATCCAGACATTTTTGCAATCCATAGAACCCTGCAGGGCGCCATTCCGTCCCGACGAGGACCCTGGCTGCTGCTGCTCGTGGTCAAAGCTGTACATGGGGTTTGGCTTCAATTCCAAATTTCCGTAGGTCGTCGCGCCGTTCGTCCGCATGGTGGAAAACCCGGCGGGTGGCACTGGCGGCCGGAAATCCGCGTCTTTCCGAGGTTGCAGCATTGGCTGCTGCTGCTGGTGCACCGATGATCCGCTCCCCGCGATGACGAGGGGCGGAGCCGGGGGGATTGCAAACTGCCCACTAGTATTTTTTGCCGCTACCGGACGAAAAGACCCGACGTCGTGGTGACTGCTGCTACTCCTCGGGGTAAGTTGCTCCGCTTGGACGTGTATCAAATGCAAATATGTCTGGGTCTGTAAGGTTGGAAGACTTGTCATGCAGGTTTTCCATGACACGTGAGTTCTGTCATACATGACCCAGCATGACAGATTGTGTCTGACCTCTATCATGCCTCGTCTGCATGAAAAACTCCATGTCAGCTTGGCCAAAAGTGGCCAGCTTTTGGTAATCATGCAACACAGATATTTGCCCCATCCAAAATTAGCATGACAAGTTGCAACCTTCCAGACCCAGACATATTTGCAATGCATAACGTGAAAGGAAGAACTTGAGGACGAACCGCTTCGCGGCCCGTGGTTTTCGTCTTCTTGTAGGGAAAAATCGTTGGCACAGTTCTGAAGCTTTCTCTGCTTTTTCTCCTTCTTTAATTTCTTTTTCATTTTCTTTGCAGCGGTAATATTGTCTTCGTTCTCATCAATCATTTTGTTGTCGTTGCTGTCACGGCTGTTCTCGATTTTGCTTTTCTTCTTTTTCTTCCCCCTGTGGTCTTTCGAACCGTGTAGTTGTTCCTGATCGCTTGGCTCCCCGGGAGGACCCTCGTGAGAATTCACGTGGTCCTCATCTACTTCGTGTTTGCTCTTCTTACTTGCTTTTTTGCTGCTTCTCCCGGCGGGCGACTTGGACTTCTTGCTTTTGCGGGAACTATTTTTACTTCCGCCACTGCGCCGCTTGGGTAATATCAAATGTAAAAATGTCTGGGTCTGGAAGAATGCAACTTGTCATGCTGCATTTGGATTCCAGAAAAATCTGTATTGCATGAGTACCAAAAGAAAAGAAATTTATGCAACGCGGAGAGGGCATTTGTCATGCGGAATAGGCATCAAGAAGCTCCGAAAAAATCTGTGATGCTAGGGCATGCATCACAGACATCAGGGCTCATGCAAAACGTGCATGACAAGTGTCGGAATGTTCCAGACCCAGACATTTTTACAGTTGATAGGTAAGGACGGATGTCGATCTTCCTCATCTTCCTCCATTTCTTCCCGCATGAATTGCAAAGGTACCGTACTAGTAGAAATCGCATGACAAATTCTCTCAGCATGAAAAATGAAATTTGTAATGCGGATTTAAGTCGCTAAGGAGATTTGTAATGCATGACTACGATTACTACGAATACGATACTTTTGCACAGGATATCCCGTGATCGCTTTTTCGCTTTCAACATCATCGCCTCCTTAATCTTTTCCCTCGCCTCTTTCATATTTTTCAGCTCCTGCAACTTCCCAATGGCCGGCGTGCCGCTGGAGGAGGAGGAGGGCTCGTTGTTCTTGTTTCCATCAGCATTTCCCGGACTGAGATAATCCTCGATCGGGCCGCGGTACCGTGCGCCAAGATTTTTTCTCTCAAGCTCCAGGTCATCTTCAACATCACTTTTGACCTTGCCGGCGCTACTGCTGTTCGCAACGCCGTAAAATCGGTCCCTGGTTACTGCCAAAATTCTGCGCGCTTTGTTCTCACCCCACGCCTCTGTTCGCTGCTCCTGCTGCCGCTTTCGGCTGTCCGCGTGGAAGCGCCGCTGGATGTGCTTCTTAAACTCGGCTTCGACCTGATGCCGGTCGGACCGGTCGGGCAGGCAGCTCATGGTAGTATTGTAGTCACTATCAAATGTAAAAATGTCTGGGTCTGGAAACTTGTGATGCTGGGTGGCGTATCATGAGGAAGCCATAAGTGCTGGCTCAGCATGACAAGTTTCTGAGCATCTAGGTGTTGCCTATTCTGCATGACAAACTGCGTTTTTGCATGATAGGAAAGTGGGGCTCTTGGGTAACCTGCATGGCAGATTTAAGAGTCATGCCAGAGAAGCATGACAAATCGCGCATTCTTCCAGACCCAGACATTTTTACATTTGATAGTCGCGCGGCTTCTGCGGTTTAGTACCGTAGTTGCTTGGGTTCGTCGTCTATCAAATGTAAAAATGTCTGGGTCTGGAAGAATGCAACTTGTAATGCTGTCTGCGGATTCTAAAAATATCTGTGTTGCATGAGCAGCAAGAGGAGTCAGTTCTTGGCACGCGCAGAGGGAATTTCTCATGCGTAATTAGCATCAAGAAGCTCTCAAAAAATCTGTGATGCTAGCACCAGCATCACAGACCTCACGGGTCATGCAAAATGTGCATGACAAGTCCCGACTCTTCCAGACCCAGACATTTTTGCATTTGATATCATCTCTAGTTGCGGTGTCCTCGTTCGGTCCCGATCGCGGCGGGCGTCCGGGGCGTGACCACGATCCCGGCCGCGGGAAGCGTCGGAAGCACTAGTTCCACGCCTGAGCAGTTGTAGTAGTGTGTAGATGTTGCAGGAGTTTTGACTAATACTAATATTTGAACTAGTACATCTACTTCTACCGCCATTGAGTAGGTTACAGAAATTTCAATATGGTTGTGCGCGATCGACGAATTAAGGCTTCTTTCATCCAACCAGCCATGAACTACCTGCGCTTCTTGTATACAAGAACCCTCGCTGGACAATAAAGCACGATTTGGATTCTCTTTTTCATCGCGAAGGAAGGAAGAGAGCATTTTTAAGTTCTCTAGTACCGTCGCTCCCGATCGTACTGGTGGTCGCGCCCCCGTTGCTGATTTCTGCCCGCCGGATGAACTGCTTCTCCGCGGTCGTAAAAATTATCCCGGTTCTTGTCTCGCCTCACACCCGGGCGGTCGCTGTCAAAGGGCCCCCGCTCGTAGTACGACGACCCTCGGTCGCTGTTGTTCCGCGCTGCTGGTGGTACCACTGCCCGGCGTCCTGCCCCGCGGGAATGGTCCCGCCGAGGACCACGGGAGTGCTTTTTCCTGTCCCTCGAATGCTCTGCGCGGCGGCTAGGAGGTCCTCCTCTGGTTCCAGGAGGTAGTTTTTGTGGCATTCTGTTATTCGTCTGACCTCTGCGTCGAAGATCATCTTCGTGAGGAAAATTACTGGTCGAAGCAGAAGATGGTTTCATGCCCGCAGACTTGGGAAATAAAGCTTCTTTATTCTCCATCTGTTTATATGTTTTGTACGAGTGTCAGTGTCGTGATGATGTTTTAAACGTTTCAATCGACTGGGGTCTTGTGTAATTATGCTTGTAGAGCGAATTTTTACAGTAGTGGTTCCTGTAGAAGTTGCTGTACCATAACTGCAGCTAGGTAGAAGAAAAAACTCGAAAAGCACTTCTACGTGTAGTCTGTCATGTAAAACTTCCAGAAAAAAAAAACAAAATCACGATTATTTGTGAAGCCCCACCATGTACCTTATTCTCCGAGGAGGAGACCGCGGGTGGCGCACTGGGGTCAAACATCTCAGCCCCGGTACTATTATTTTCCTCCACGGGCGGAGGTGGCGGCGGTGGCGGGACGTAGGAGTCTCTCGACGTCGCGGAGTAGGAAAGCGGCCCAGCTGCACTCTTTGGCATCGCTCCCGCCTTGGGACTGGCGCTTTTGAATAAAAGTTGGACGTCCCGGTTGTCGTTTTTCTCGATCACCTCCTGCAGGGTGTCCTGCTCCTGGGGCAGAGCCAGGTCGCCTTTCTTCAGCCAGTACGACATCTGGCACTCCTCCGGGAGGTCGGGGTCGATAGGGAGAGCGCGGTCGGGTTCTTCGTCGGGCTTTTTCTCTACTATGAATCGCAAAAATGTCCGGGTCTGGAAGGATCTGAACTTGTGATGCGCATTCTAGAACACAGAAAAATCTCTCATGCATAGGTAGCAAAAGCTGCCCGCTTTCTGTCACCAAAATGGGGGATTTCTCATGCGGGTTCAGCATTGCGGAAGCTTTTCGAAACCTGTGATGCTAGAGCTTCCATGCCAGACCTGCTGTGTCATGCAAAAACAGCATGACTCTTCCAGACCCAGACATTTTTACATTTGATATCTACTACTGCCTCGCTAATCTCCATGTCCTGCGAGAGTTCGTGATTGTCCCCGTCGTCGTCCTATCCAATGCAAATATGTCTAGGTCTGGAAGATTATAGGACTTCTCATGCAGGTTCAACATGACGCATCAGGTCTGCAATGCGGGATCTAGCATGACAGATTCTGTGAGATCTCTACCATGCCTCTCCTGCATGAGAAACTCACTCCCAACTTGGTCAAAAATGGACAGCTTTTGGTAATCATGCAACACAAATATTTACATGATCCAGATTTAGCATGAAAAGCTGCATCCTCCCAGACCCGGACATATTTGCAGTGCATACGCCCTCCTCCGGGGGTGGGGGAGGGATCGGCGAAATGTCTTGGAAATGATCCTGTGACAGTCTATGGCCCGCGTCCAGTGCAGCACTGGTGTTGGTGTCGTAGGGAAGATGTTGTTGAGAAAAAGGGGCGCCGGCGTTTGGGTTTCTTTGGGAAGTAGGAACTACATTGTTGCTGTCGTACTGATTAGGCTGCTGTTGCTGGAAGTTGTTCATCGCTGCTTGTTGAGATGTTGGACCTCCAAAGTGTTTGCCAATTGCTCCTGCACGATCTCCGACAGAATGAAATGAGCCACCGGAAGAGGGGTTGATGTTCATGTTGCCGGTGTTACTATTAAACTGCGCCAAGTCGTAGTTCCGATTTTGTTGGGAGGTGAACATATTGGGGTTCATCGGAGGAGCTCCGGCACTGGTATTTGATACCCCTTGCTGGGACGACGTCGACCCAGCGCTCCCGGGAGGCACGTACTTTCGCAACCACGGAGGATTCCGGAAGGTCCTATGCGGCGTTTTCCACTCTTGCCAGAGGTTTCTTTCCGCGGTTTCTCGCCGTTGGGGCGGTATCATGGCCTCTACCTCCTCACGCGGGGTTTGGCATTTACTGCAGTGTATGAACTGCAAAAATGTCTGGGTCTGGAAACTTGTGATGCTAAAATGTGCATGATGAAAACACTTCCGAATGCAGTCCGGCATGACAACTTCCCAAAACGCTTTCTCATAGGCAATCCGCATGAGAAACTGCGTTTTTGCATGACAAAAGAGGCTGCGACTTTTGTTAGTTATGCAATACAGATTTTCTAGGTATGGAAAGCTAGCATTACAAGTTCCAAGCTTCCAGACCCAGACATTTTTACAATCCATACAGTGGGTGCCGTGCCAGTGGTCGGGGTGAATGGTGTGGTAGACAATGATATCAAATGTAAAAATGTCTGGGTCTGGAAGAATGCAACTTGTGATGCTGAATTTGGATTCCAAAAAAATCTGTATTGCATGAGTAGCAAAGGGAACGCAATTTTTGCTACGCGGAGAGGGCATTTGTCATGCGGAATAGGCATCGCGAAGCCCTCAAAAAATCTGTGGTGCTAGGGCATGCATCACAGACATCATGGCCAATACAAAACATGCATGACAAGTCTCAGAATCTTCCAGACCCAGACATTTTTACATTTGATAAATGTAGTTGCAGTTTCCGCACCACCAGTAACTCGGCTTCGAGACACTTCCGTCGGTGCCGCCAACCGCAGTGATGCCCGGAGGACCTGCACCTCCTCCTTGCTTGTTGCCCATAAGCTGTTTCAGCAACTGCGACTGCTGTGCAGCTATCTGGTCCATTAACGATTTCTGCTGCGCGGCCATTTGTACTTGTGTCGCGGCGCCACTGCCCCCTGGCAGGACCATGTTGTTTGGCATATTACCGTTCGGAATATTGAAACCACTGCCCTTAGTACTACTGCTGCTAGTACTTCCACCCATCTGCATCGTTCCGGCTAGGTTAGGCATTAACGTAGCTGTACCAAATGGCAGCAAATTTGATGTTGGCAGCAGCGGTGGTATCATACCACCGCCATGCTGGTGGAGCTGCTGCCCGCCGGAGGTTACCGCCGCGCCAGGGAGGTTGGTCGCTGCTCTCACTCCTGAGACCAGTGGCGCGACCAGGTTGCCAACATTCGAGGGCGTTCCTATCGGAAGCTGCAAGGGTTTTAGTGTCGGTGGGCCCGCCCCGACGTTTATTTGCTGCAAAGTGGATTGATCGTCAACGGGTGCTACTGGCTGCTCGGCAGCTGCTTCCTCTGGCGGTGGCGTCTCGATGCCCTTCTTCCTCTTTTTTGCGCGCAGTCTGTCCGCCTTCTCCTGCGCGATCACGGCCCGGGCGTCTTCGTCGGAGATATTGTCTTCCGAAAGCTCCACATCTTTCGTCGCGCGCTGCACGAAAGTCCGCCACTGCTTCGGCATGTCCGGGGCCAGTTCGTCCAATTCGTTGTCACTGGAGCTGCTACTTGCGTTCGAAGAGGACGTCCCGGTGCCGGTGTTCTTATTGTTTACAACACCTCCTCCCGCATGGTGGTCTACTCCTGGAACATCAAGTTTATCACTCTTCCCACCTTCTTCACCCCCCTCCGCCCACTCCCCTTCCCCGACCATTTTCACGGGACTGTCGTTCCAATCCTGATTCTTCGACCCCGTTTTGCTAGTGCTTCCCCTCTCCCGCGACCTGGACTTGTTTGATGTTCCTGCGCCTGCTTCGATATTAGCCGCTCGTAGTAGTTTCCTCTCTCTCTTCGCCTGCCGTTTCCGCTCCTTCGCCGCGGCTTTTTCCTCCCTTTCTCGTTCCTTTTTCTGGCGGGCCTTCTCTTCGCGCTCCTGGCGCTGTTTCTCTGCACGTTCATTCAGCTCATCTAGCTCCTGTTGAAGCCGTATCTCCTCCTTTTTCCGCTCCGTCGCTGCCCTCAATCTCGCGAGGTTTCGCTGCTGCTCCTCCTCCACCGTGTCAAAGTGTGACTTCTTAGGTGCAGCTCCTGCTGCGACATCCGCACTACTCCCGGTTATATGCGCACTGGGAAGGCCGCGCACACTCCCGGTGTTGTCCACGTGGGCCGCGGCGCCGGAAGATGTATCAATTGCAAATATAATGTCGTGTCTGGATCCACCGCTGGAAGATTTTTGTCATGCAGATTTTAGTACTCCATGACGACCCATGTTGGCAGGTCTGGGCTGTAGCTTCCATAGCATGACAGATTCAGTGAGATCTTTCTCATGCCTAATATCCTGCACGAGAAAAAACCTCTACTTCGCAACATATGGTCAAAAGTGGACGACTTTAAATTTGGCAATCATGTTGCAACACAGTAGTTTTTCACAGTGTAGTAGACTTCGCATCACAAGTTTCAATGGTCCAGACCCAGACATATTTGCAAGGCATAAGATGACCTTCGGCCGTGCACCTTCGTGGAGATTCGTTTCCAGACGTCGTCGGGGTATCCTGTGCAAAAGTATCGCACTCGTAGTAATCGCAGTCATGCATTACAAATCTCAATCGCAAGGCAAAACAGCATGACAAACTCCCTTTGTCATGCTGAGCTAATTTGTATTGCAATTGCTACTAGTACGATACCTTTGCAGTTCATACGGGAACGACGCTGGTAATGTCCACCTTGTTCGGCGTAGCCGCCTTTACCGCGTCCACGATCTTGCGACTGTCGAACATAAACCTGAATAAAGGTTTTGATAAGTAGATGGAGAAAAATCGAACACATCGAACGGACCCCGTCCTTGGTGCAGGCGTCGACCAAAACAAAAAGACGTGCAAAAAACAGAAGTCATCTACTGCAATCTCCTCCGTACCAGACGTTTCCCAGCCAGTCTTTGGCTTTCGTGATTGCGTACTGATGCTGATCCGGATCGGGGTTAAAGTGGATCGCGTACAGGATGTAAGTTGCCACGTGCGAAGAGATTTGCTGGGCCAGCACTTTGGCCTTGTCTCGGTCTTCCTTTACTCGCTGTGTTTAATAGTGGTGGGAATTGCATACATAAACTATAATCTCACATGGAAAACGTCATTTCTCAATCAATCGAAATCTGAATCTCAATCTTGCATACGACCCAGAGAAACTACTTATTACTACGAATCATGAAACCAATCTTCACAAAACAGCATCCAAATCCGCTTTAAAATAGTTCCAATACCCTCCGGATCAGCATGTCGACGGAATGGATCAAGGGCCGCAAATTTTGGAACATTCCCTCGTTTTCCTGCGGCGGCGTGCTGGAAGGGTTTAAGGCCATGCGCTTCGTCAAACGGTCGATTTCGGCGCGCATGGGCTTGACCACTTCTTTCAGCCACTTGTCCACTTTTTTCGCGTTCGGCACCACGTCCTCCTCCCAAATGTCCGCGATCACCTCGATTTGCGCGGAGTAAATGCGGCGGAACTCGTATCCAGGAAAAAAACGGTGTAAGTGTAACTCTGTAATGCAGAACATGCAAGAGAGTTGCGCCTGTCATGCCAGACAGCCATGAAGCCCTCTTTCCATGTGTGTTTTCCCTTACAAGCCACGCATGACAGGTTTTCTCTATCATGTAGAGCAAATCTGTAATGCTGTCGGGCAAAGAAAGTTACACTAAGACAGTTTTTTTCTTGCATAACTCGTCTCCGTCGGCCGAGGGCTTCAGCACCAGCCGACACGCCTTCTCCAACTCGACCACGATGTCTCTGGGTATCAAATGCAAATACGTCGGGGTCTGGATGGATGCAACTTGTCATGCTAAGTCTGAATAACATGTAAAAATCTGTGTTGCATGATTGCCAAACACTGTCCACTTTTGACCTAATCGAGAGGCAGTTTCTCATGCAGAATAGGCATGATGGAACTCTCACAGAATCTGTCATGCTATGTCCTACATGCCAGACCTCATGGGTCATGGAAAACCTGCATGACAAACCTGGCACTCTTCCAGACCCAGACATATTTGCATTTGATACTGGGTTCGGCTTTTACCTCGAGGACCAAAGGTTGCTGCTCCTCCTCGTCTATCCTGTGCAAAACTATCGTACTCGTAGTAATTGCATTCATGCATTACAAATTTTTTTCTTAGGGTAAATCCGCATGACAAGTTTTTATTTCTCATGCTAGGGAAATTTATAATGCATTTACATATACGAGTACGATACTTTTGCACAGGATATCGTCCCAGTTTTCATCCTGTTTCTTCTCGTCGTGGTCCACGACAGCTGCCAAAGCAGTGGTTTTTTCTTCTGCAGCTTGGTCATTTTGGTCTTGTCTGTTGTTCCACTCTGAATCTTGGTCGACGTTATAACTCTTGTCGTCCCAATTTTTGCCGCTACTACTGCTGCCTTTATTCCAGGCGTGGTCGTCATCTCGTCCCTTGTAGTTGTTTCTCCTGCTCCTCCTGCGACTATCACTTCTATCCCGCTTGGAAGTTGTGACTATATCTTCGTCCTTGTCGTCCTGGTCGTAATTGCTACCGTAGTTCGTGCCTCCACGGCGGATGCTTCTGTCCCCTCGAGTGTTGTTTTTTCCGCGGTTTTTAGTGTAGTTGTCTCTTCTACCGCGGCTGTTGCTGCGCCGGCCGGGACGGTCGCGGTTTCTATTCTTATTCGTCCCTTTTTGATGTTGTTGTTCATCGCCTTTCGTCCTGTCGTCCTGCCGATTATACCCGCTGCGGTCGTTTCGGACTGGGGAAGGGGACTTATTTCCTCTGTACTTTTCGTTCTTCACATGAATCCACTTGTCGTTCTTCTTATCAAACACAGGAAGGAATTCTTGGTCTTCTATTTTCGACGCAGGTTGCTTATCAGTAGTTGCCACTACATCTTGCTCCTCGACAAACGTGGAGAACGACGTCTTGGTTTGGATCTGTGTGCTTGGCGGCGCCGTTTTTTTCGGCTTGCTGCTCAGCAGATTTTTTAGCTTACTGTCCGCAGCGCTTTCGCCCGTCGTGGTTTTTGATGTTGTTCCTTTATCAACCGAGGAGGATTTCTTGCCTTTGATGTCTTTATTTCCGGATTCTTTCTTTCCCTCTTTGTGGTCTTTCGAAGATTTGTTGTAGTTGCCACCTTTGTCTTTGTTCCAATCTCCGCCTTTATCTTTCATCCCAGCCTTATTTTTTCCATGATCCTTATCGCCCTTTTGGTCAACAGCACTGGACTTCTTGTTCGTCCCTTTGCCAGTACTACCTTTGTCGCCATCTTTGTCGTAGTTCCAACCTTTATTATCTTTGTCGCTACCCTTATAACTACTTTTCATCCCTTTGTCGGACCCTTTGAGCGGACCCTTTCCAGCACGACCCTTGTCATCATCACTACTCTCAGCACCTTTATTCCCCTTTTTACCGCCTCCTTTCTGAAACCCCTTTGATTTTCCGCCGTCGCTGTCGGAGTCGTCTTTTCCCTTCTTCCCCCCGCCTTTCTTCCCACTCCGGTCGGAATCGGAGTCTGGCGGAGGTGGTCCACCTTTGCCGTCATCTTGTTTCCCTTTGCCTTTTGCTGCTTTACTTCCGAGGATTTTTCCCTTCAACTCTTTGAGCCAGTCCGCCTCCTTGCCCTTGTCCTTCCCAAGAGCACCATCTCCGCGGAGCAGTCCTGTGGTCTCAGGGCTAGGGCTGCCGTCCGACTTGGGAACTTTTTTGCCGTCGTCGTCCGACATCGTCGGCAGGACCGGTAGAAATGGTTCGTCGGGAGAACCACTCGGAAGGAGCGCTCATGAAGTGTTCAAGATTCGACTTATTTTGTTCTTCGAAATTACCTGCTACTTGCTGTACGGATTTTTGTGTCGTGCGAAATCAACTTTTATCCTAAAAAGCCGATGGGAGACAAATGTTGATGGTAAAAGATGATTTACAACTACTGTCTGCGGAAATCATAAACTCAGGGTACTCCGTGAAGACCACTTCAGGAACTTCTTTAGCTAACTCTTTCTAAAAACAGCCTGAATGAATCAAGGCCGGAAATAAAGGTCGCTGAAAAGAAAGGATCATCAGAAAGAGCTACTTACATCCCATCGATGGAGAAGCTGGAGCTCCGTGGAAGCAGGAATCCAAACTAACTTCTTGCCAGAATCAGAAATTTTGTCTTCAAATCACGCCGGTACGGGTACTAAGAACGGAATTGTAGAAATGGCGTCAAGAAGATGATCTGCAGCAGCTTTCTTGCAAAAAGGACTGTGCACTACTAACCTGGAACATGAACTCTGGCTTGTTCATTTTCAAATTCTCCAGCCAAAGATAGGTCTGAAACGCGCCAGCGCAACGGCCGGATATTATACTGGAAAGATGTTGTGACCTTGAAAAGAACCTCGTGCATCTTCTGAAAAAACTGATTATAAAAATTGGCTCTCATCCATTTCGGTTGCTGATGAACACGGCGACGAGAGGAGGACAAAAGCACGCGCCTAGAAAAAACGCTCGTCGAACTGCCAAAGTTATACTCATTTCAAATTAACTCTGACGCGAGCATGATATTTTTTTCTGTTGTTGTCGCTGATGAGGCGGGAAGCCCGTTCGTATTAACCACTCAATATTACGACCCCTAGCGGCTCAAAAGTAAGCGAGACCAATCGTCTTCTGATGTCGCCGTCAAGAATTCACTCAGCGGGTGGGCGTCGGGTCGGCGTCGTGCTAGTCCTAGTGATAAACAAATCTGTACTATAAGAACTCCAAATCTGTACTATAATTTCATCAGTCATGCCGCCTTGCAGTCGAATATCGTCACGTCCCTTGTAATCAAATATCAAATGCAAATATGTCTGGGCCTGGAAGAGTCATGCTGCTTGTGCATGACACAGAAGGTCTGGCATGGAAGCCCTAGCATTACAGGTTTCGAGAAGCTTCCGCAATGCCGAATCCGCATGACAAATGCCCCATTTTGGTGAGAGAAAGTCGGCAGCTTTTGCTGCCTCTGCATGACGGATTTTTATGTGTTGTGAAATGCGCGTGGTCACAAGTTTGCTTTCTTCCAGACCCAGACATATTTGCAATGCATATCAAATCCTTTTCGTTCACTTTCTGCAGGCAAAAAACCATCTCCTCCGCGGAATTCAGGTCCCCCCGCTGTCGGAGCTGCGGAAACGACACCTCGCTGTAGCTCCACTCGCGTAAGATAGAACCTGGCTCCAGAATGCGGTCTTGTTGCATCACAGAGTGCTGTTGTTCAACCTCCTTCGCCGGAGACGAGCAGCTGGTGTCGACGGTATAATTTGGACTTTGCTCAACAAGAACTTCCGACTCGTTCTTTTCACCGAGTTGTCCACCTGTCGAAGACTTCCGCACAACTCCTTCCGGCATCATGAGCCGGATCCCCCGGTTCCATTTATTCCCCGTTTCCTTGTTCATGAAGCACAAATTGCCGAAATACCTCGTCTATCAAATGCAAAAATGTCTGGGTCTGGAAGGCGGCAACTTGTCATGGTAAATCTGAAGCATGCAAAAATCTGTGTTGCATGAGAGCCAAAAGCTGCCCACTTTTGACCAAGTTGGAAGGGAGTTTCTCATGCAGGATAGGCATGGCAGAGACCTCGCAGATTCTGTCATGCTAAGTCCCGCATTCCAGACCCCATGCATCTGCATTCCAGAGGTCATGGAAAATCTGCATGACAAGTTTACACTTTTCCAGACCCAGACATTTTTGCAATCCATATCGTCTCCACCTTCCGAGCCAGCACGTTGTCCACCCGGATCTCGTTTTGCAGTAATAGAAAAAAAAAGTGCTTGTGCACCCGGATCTTCAAAGAGAAAGCCGCACTCCCCTCGTCGTCCAATTCGTCTTCGTAAAAGGTAATCGCGGTGAAAAACTCGATCGGGTTATTTTGCTGCTGGGTCAGTAACGCCATGGGCAGGAGAGACTGGTTCGCGGAAAATTGGGGGAGGGACTCGTCGGTTTCGTAGGTGTTTGTTGTGGTTGGGCTGTCGGAGTCTTTCGTAGAATTTAAATTCATCACTGTAGGGCAATAGGTGGAAGAGAAAGTCCAGTCGGTGTCTGTCTCGATCTGTTTCGCCATGGTCAAATCCCGGCTGGACCCCCACTTCTCGGCGTGCTGGCAAACGACCTTGGTGGAAAGCAAATGGCTGGACTCCGCGACAACTTTTAACTCAGGAACACCAGCTGTCTTTGTTGTTTCTGTTTTGCTGCCAGTGCTCTCCTGTTTCTGTCTCAAATCCATACGGGTTCCGCGTAAGGCGTCGCGCGTGTTGATGTCCAGAACTAGGTTGTCGGCAGCATCGTAAACCTGGAAGTTGTGGTGATTGATATGTAGAGTCATAAGTATGATTGAAAACAAAAGTCATCATGAGCCGATTTCCCCAGCGAAGAACTACGCGTGCAGAAATTTTCAAAATTGGATTTTCATGTTCTGCAGATAAACACCACCAACATCAGGATGAATTAGAATTTCCTATACCTGCAAAAACGTGTCGAATATCATGCAGGGGTGGGGCCAGATTCCCGCGTCGTTCGCGATAGTCTCCGCCACCTGCGATTCCAGCATGGGGGACTGGACCGCGCGGAACCGCCAGCCGCTCTCCGCATGGCGAAAATCTTCGTCGATGGTGTTTTTGGGGGGCGGAACGGGGCCCGCGTGCGTGGGAAGGTTGGAGGCGGGGACAACCATTTCTGCTCGAGCGGGTAACGTGGAGCTAGAAGAAATGTAAAGGCTAACAACTTTGAATCACCTTCTTCGTGCAAAAATTCGCTGACATCGACGTACTCTATTTACACTGGGCGAAACTTCTGAGTTCGCCCGGCGGTATTAGCGTCAATAAAGCGGCGCGTATCTTCATCACATCCTGAAGATCTTTGTGTGAATGAAGAAGCAGAGCGATTAACAAAAAATTTTGCAGATGGGCACTGGGGTCTGCGTCTCGCTAAAAATCATGTTTCGAACCATAATTTCGTCCAGCATTGAACAGATAGATCTTCAAGCAGTAGCGGAAAAAAAGGTACGGATGAATCACTACACTGCACCGCGGAATTGGGTCACTAGATGAACTTGGTTCCGGCCCGCGAGGCGCTTTCGAATATTTTCCAGAACACAGACGCATGCTCAATGATGTTAATGGCGTAGAAGTTCTCTGTCTTTTCCTCGGCTGGATCTGTATCTTCGTTTACTGCTTTTTCTTTTTCTGACTTCTCAAATTTACGTAAAAAAGCCATTTTCAAGGTGGTCGAGCGACACAACAATAAAACCTTCATCGTTTACTTTTTTCGCAATGCTTCGTAGAACAGTTTCAACTTCATTCGGAATTGGGCGTAGGATTCGGTTTCGTCTCGGATGCCAATGGTCTTCAGCCAAGGCGCTAGGGATCTTTTTTTCTCGTCCCAGCGGGTGTCGAAGAGGATCAAGGAGCCGTAGTCGTTTTTGTGCCGGATACACCGCCCCAAGGCCTGGTTGACCGCGCGAAAGCACTCTTGCTCGTACCACTGGTTGCCCGAAATCATCAACGGCGGGAGATGATCCTCGGACTCAGTATTGTTTTCTTCAGCTGCAGCAGGAGCTCCTTCATCAGCAACTATTACAGCTGCAGAGGGGTGCACTACTAGCGTTCTTTTTCTACCAGTGTTCTTCCTCCCAGGTGGATTCTTTGACGACGACGAGGATGCGACAGGAGCAGGTTTAAGATTTTTCGCCACCGTCACGGGCCTTGTTGGTCTCGTCGATTTCTGGTCGTTGTATCTCTGTTTGTATTTTACCTCCGAAGCCTCTTTACTCGGGTAGGGCAAGCCGATCAGAATCACCGCCCGCGCGTTGTCGTCGTTGAAGCTGATTCCCTCGGAGCACTTGGCCCGCATCACGCCAAACAGCAGCGCCGCCCCCCTTTCCTGGATCGCGCGTTGGTACTCCTGCGTCAGCGTCTTGGCGTTGGATTCTTTCGTCTCGAACGAAACGTGCTTCTTGATGTCTTCCAGTACGGACAGAAGCGATTTCCCCCCGTACGTGTCAAAGCGGTTCATGTTCTCCGGCCCGATTGCATTGCGGAACTGCTGCTGCATTGCTATCCTTGCCCGCTCTTTTTCCGGCTGGGTTCTGTAGTTTTCTTGCAAGATTCTCTCCACCGTTGCACGCAGTGAGCTCCGCCTCGCATCGCTCCACAGGTCGAAACAGGCTTTGCACAGCGAGTACGTGGAGAAGAAGACCAACACGCCCGCGGGAAGCTGCAGCAGCAGCACGACCAGGCTCCACCCCAATTCCAGCAGGTGGTCTTCTCGGGGGTCTCTCTTGTTCGGCTTGTAAAGAATCTTCCGCGTGCCGTTGTAGGGCCGGCCCGTGAGCACCATCTTGGACAACTTCTGCACGAGCAGCTGTTCGTGCGTCACCACGTGGTTCGCGGCCAGGGGATTGTAGAGGCCGCGGTTGTAATTGGACCGCAGCTGCCGGTCGCAGAACGCCTTGCCTAGCTCGCTCGTCACGCCCTCCAACGGCGTCATGGTGCCCGACGCGAGGATGATGGAGTGCGCTTGGGTCGCGATCTCGTCAAACACCGCCTCCGCGTGCAGCAGATGAATTTTCAGTACACCCGCGTACCGCTCCGTCACGTGCTGCTTGGCGGTATCCGGAAAAAAACCGCCCTTGCGCGTCGCGCAGAACTCGACGGCGTAGTGGCCGCGCCAGGTCAGAAACCGCTCCAGCTGCTCCGCGCGCTGGCTCAGGTCCCGAAACGTCTCGAAAACCGGGTAAAAGTCCGGCCACAGCAGTTTCTTCCGGCGGTCGAGGTCCGGGTCGAACTTCAACTGGTACCACTTCTTGTCGACGTCGCACTGGAATTCCTGGTTGTTACGGTACCCGATGATGTTCTTCATGCCGTAGTAGTTGAACTCAGACTGCAGCATCTCGATATTGATCCACTCCAGGTACTGCCGCAACTTCAAGACCGGGAACAGATGCTCCGCAAGCTCCGCCTGCAGCTCCGCCTCCGCAGAGTCGACGAGGATCTTCTTCTTCTTCTGGTGATGTGGGTTCTTGGTGTTATAATCCACCTTCAATTTCTTCGCATCGGGCGCAGCGCAACTCCTATCATCGTCATCGTCCGACGAGGAGTCGTGGATGCTGTCGTGCTCCAGGTAGTTGTCTTGGTAAGAAGATGAATCGGTCGGCTTCCTTGCTCCTGCGAGTTGTCTTTGTCCCTTTTTCATCGCGCTTGATTTTTCGCGAAGAAAGTCGAGAATGCCAGCTGTTCTTGCACTCTTCATCTGCGATGCAGCAGCACCTTCTGTGTTGAACACTGCATGCTGTTGCGGAACTGACGGGCCTGCAGCTGCGCTGGGTGGCGGTGGTTGACAAGGCAGCAGTCCTTGTCCAGGACCAGCTGGACCAGGAACTGAGTGCGAAGGCGGAGGTCGATAAAACTGTGACGTTTGGACATTAACCTGCGAGGTTGTGGGTACAAACCGCTGTGACGCTGCACCGCCGGGGAAGCTTACCTGCGAGGCCGCTGATGTACCAAACTGAGACGCGGGCGTCCTCGCCGTGGCCGCAGCAGACGAAGGTCTGCCTTGAAAATGGAACTGCGAAACCGGCTCGAACTGAGACGCACCAACACCATGGGGCGGACGATCGCTTGCTTTGCCAAAGCGGTCAGTCATTTTGTTCCCGAACCCATAGGCAAATGACCCAGCAAAGCTCGACGCCGGTGTCGAGGAAACACTTGAATTGAAAGACACATTGGTTTCCGCAGCAGTACCCATGATCGGAACAGCACCCGCACCCACCTGTGTTTGCATTGGAATTCTTTGTTGGTCACCAGAATCGCGCTGCGCAGCAAAAGGGTCGTGGAACATCGAGTGAGGATTGCCCAAGAGGTTCTCCCTCCGTGACGTAGTTCCAAATGCACCTCCAAACGTCGTCTCAGGACGTGGCGTCGGCAAGATGTCCTTCAAACCCAGCTTTCGGATGAAAGAGATCGGATCCTGGGGCGTCATGTAGTCCCCCAGCGACTTAGTATCCCCGATGTGGTCCGTAGAAACGTTGGACGCGTTTTCGTGCTGCAGCAATTCCCCCCTGCTTTCGGCCTTCCACTTCATGAGCTTGGTATGCACGTGGTCGAAAAACTTCAGGACGTAGGCCAGGTAGTCGCGGAACTTCTCTTCTTTTTCGACTTCTTCCACCGTCAAGTTGCACAGGCAAACGTTGGGGTACCGGCTCATGTGCCTGCACTTCGGAATCGCTTGCACACGCCGCTTTCCCGTCACGGGACACTGATACCACTTCAAATTCGCGAGTCTTTGTTGACGCTGCGCTTCCGTGTCGTCATTGCATACCAAAAAATTATCTCGCCCACTGTTATCAACTTGTAGCAAATCTTCCTCCTCCCCGTCTTCGCCCTCACTCGGCGCGCCGTCGCTGCTATCATCTGACGTGGGCTCCTGCTGCTCGTTGGGCTGCTGCACTTGTGCGGCACCACGATTATTATTCGCTGGGCCGTGGTCTTGTCGCTCCTTCGGTTTTGGTTTTTCCCGCGAAAACCAGCGGAATTCCAGCATGTGGTAGTGCAGGGTGAAAAGGGGGCTGCGCGTGGCCACTTCGTCGTTGCGGAAGTCGAGCCACTGCTCTGAAAAGTTCACGCTTCCCGCGTCTCTGCACGTTCCCTCGATGTTGTGCGCCTCATCGACGACGATGATCGAATCTTTCAGAACCAGCTTTGTCGGCGCTCGCACGTTTGGGTCCGTCAGGTACTGGTACGGGCAGATGACAATCTGCGCGGTGCCTTGCAAATACCTGTTCAGGTAGTAGCTGCAGACCGCGTAGTCTTCTGGGGCTGGTGGGCGCGGGCCAACTTCTGGTCGTGCGGGGAAAAAACCAAATGGGTGGTTCCGCCGGTCAAAAACTTGGCGCTGTTGAGCGAGAATGCCGGGATTAAATTGAAATTGACTCGTTGATGCTGCAGGACCAGCAGCTACAATCGCTTGGTTACCATTTTTTCCACGAGAACCAGTGGCGAAGCGACTACTGCGGTGACCAACATTTTTATCTTCCTCCTCCTCCGCGTCCTCCTCTAGGTCCAAATCGGGGCTTTCGTTCGGGGTGAACGACGGTGCCACCGGTTTGCTCCTACTCGTCGGAGACGCGCGCGAATAATTCGCGAGAGCCAACTTTTTGCCGTCCTCGATGTCCCTGATGTAGAAGTCCGACGTGTCGCCTGGCGGCGGCCGCACGTCTTTGTAGTGTTCCTTCCAAAACCTCGCACTGTTCACCCGCTCTTCGCAGTGGCAGATCAGCTTCTTGCTGGCGTCGCGCTCGGTCTGCTGCGTCGCCGTCGGAGTCGACGTCGGTACCGCAGCGACCTGCGACGCCCCTTGGTCGTCGTTTAGCCGTTCATCTCTGTTGAGTGCGGGATCCTTTTCCTTTCGCGCATTTCGTCGCGCGACCACGCATTTCGTCTGCAGGTTACCTTGGCCCTTTGCGTCGAGGACCTGCTGGTTGACACAACTGAAATCGCGTCGGCCAAGGCACACTTGCGTGGGTCGGTAGCAGCTCTTCGCCAGCTCCCGCGGAATCTGGTTCACCTGCCCGAGCGTCCGCGTGCAGTAGATGATCTGGGGCGCCCGGCGGCTCTTGTTGTTGCGCGCAATCTGCCGCTGCGCCTCCAGGGCCGCGCAGAGCAACGCCGCCGTCTTTCCGGTGCCCGTGGGGGACTCCAGGACGCACGATTTGCCTTGCAGGCACGCTTCCAGGATCGCAGTCATCACTTGCTTCTGCGGCTCGAGAATCTCGGGGTGGTGAAACAAAACCTCGAACGGCGCGTAGGATTCGCTTTCCGGGTCGTACGGTAGCGTCGTCTTGCAGTTCTGCATCGCGAGGTCCTCTGTTGCCAGCAACCGCAGCCAGCGACGTTCTTTCGCCTGGTCGCCATTATTATAACCGCCCATGCTTAATACTACTTCGCTCGGATCTTGATCTGCCGCACTGACTACCGCGTGCTGTTGCTGCTGGCCCTCAAAATCGTCAAACAACACGATCGCCGACTGCTCTACACGGAGATCTTTCACCGGTGTCTTCAAGCGGTTCGTGCTTTTTCGTGGTTCTCTACTTTCCGCGCTCACCGCAACTAGCGCCGAGCTGCCTTCACGACCGGTGGAGTTCTCGTCTCTGTTGAGTAGACTTGTTCTACGCGGCGGCCCTTGATTGCTGTTGTTGTTCCGAACCTCCTCGGGCGAAAAGACTGACCTCCGGGAGGCCTCGCTGCGCGCACTCAAGAAATCTTCAATGTTCTCGTCGGCCGCGGGGCCATTCGCTAGTGGCAATGGAGACTGCTGATTGGTTGCGTTCACTGCCTGCAAAATGCGGTGGTCCTCCACCTGCGCGGACAAACTGGATCGCGAACTGGCACTGGCCCGTCGGCGTTCCCACGCCTGCTCAGCATCCGGGAGCGGGTCGTCATCTCCCGGCTCGGTGTCGCTGTCTCCGTTTCGCAACTTCGCGTCGAAATCGTGGATTTCCGCGACAAACGCGTCGCAGGGCGGCTTCGGCCGTTTCCTGCCGAAGATTTCCGCCATGGCGCCCGACATTTGCTCCCACCAAGATTCCTGGTCCAGCGGCTTCTTCCTGCGCGGCCGCCTGTGATGAACTTCCTCCTGCTGGCTCTTGGCGCAGCTCGAGGCAGCACTCTCGCTGGGGCCGTCGTAGGGTACGATGGCATCCTCATCGCATGCCGCTCTGACGGGCGTAAGACTGCGGCGGACGGGCGTGAGGCCGGAAGCGGGTCCTGAATGTTCATGATCTTCGCGTAGTGTACCAACAGGCTCTGCTTCCGGCTCCGGAGCTGTGGGCTTTGGAGAGGTGCTGGCCCTGGGCCTGGCAGTGGCATGTAATCCAGAAGAAGCATGTTCCATAAGTCTTTTCAGTGTGGAACCTTTGTAGTTGAAGTGGGGCTATGTCAATCTAGTACTCATTTTCTTTCCTACGTCATGCAGTCTTGCTGCCTGTGCCTGCCTGATGTGACACCGTTAAACAACCACATTCTTTTATTCAAATCAAACGAAATATATTGAAAATGGGCCGACAGCTACGATTGCGTTTGCGTTAGGTGAGTGCTTATAACGGCGCTCTCGATGTTCGTGTGTCCAAGCGAAGATTGCGAGCCAGAACCGACAGCAAGCTGCGCTCCTGAGTAAGTACCTGTACGACCCGCACAAAACAGACCTGAATTCAAGTTCTTGAACAGCACGGCCGCAAAGAAAGGCCCTCCTATTTTCCATGTGATTTTGCCTCGGCATTTGCAGATTTGAAAATCGAAACCAATTTCATCAATCGGAAACGTCAGCACAAACTTGTAACTGTAGGTCGTGTCGTGCTTCATCATCATACAGTTGGAACCTCATCGAAACATATCATGTGGCCGCACTTGTTCTTGGTTGCACTGTCTTTATTCCGCCCCTGTCGGCGGACCCTGCTCCGCAAAAGCTTCCTCTTCCGCTGTCCCGGTTTCCGTCGCTTCCGCGGCTGCATCGCCCAACCCGCCCGTCGCTTCGTTCAACATGTCGTCGTCGCAACTGCTGCCCAGATTGCTCCCGTGGCACAGCACCTTCAGGGTCCCGGCGCCGCCCGTGCCCTCCTCCTGGTCCTCCTTTGTAGTGTTGAATGTTTGCTCGAACGCGATTTCCTTCCAGTGAATCTTCTTTTTCTTCGTGACCGGGTGTCCGCCTTTATCCAAAGGCTCCTGGGCCGCAGGAGTGGTGGTCGCCGTTACCGCCCCGGAATTACTTTCCGCTGGCGGCCACACCTGTTTTACTTTGTCAGACACGGACTGACAGGGCGCGCAGCTGGTGATTTCATTTGCGTCCCCACTCACTCCGTCATCCGCGCAGTCCGCACAGGCCCTCCAAGCTTCCGGCAACTCGGTTTCGGGCTTATCTCTCCGGACGCCGAAAAACACGTGCGTGGTCTGTTCCGGGTTGGAATTCACCGTTTGGTCGATCGTGAAGACGTAGGTCGGCTTCTTCACCGTTTCCTGCTCTTTCTCCGCTAATTCCATCTGCTTTTCCTCCTCCGCCTCCGCTGCTTTCTCGATTTTCGTCGGTTTCGAAAACGCAAACATTTCCTCCGACAAATCCTTCTCCGCGTTTTCGGTGTGTTCCTTATCCACCCCCGGGAGCGCAATCGACGTGTCCGCCGGGGTCGTTTTCGCCACCGCGGCTCCAGCCGCTTTGGAACCCGGGGTTTCCGGGAGTTGCTCATCCACGGTGGTGTTCTGGCCCTTCTTATCAAATGCAAAAATGTCTGGGTCTGGGAGATTCTGAGACTTGTCATGCACGTTTTGCATGGGCCATGATGTCCTCTGTGATGCATGCCGTAGCATCACAGGGTTTTCGAGGGGTTCTTGATGCCTGTTTCGCATGACAGATGCCCTATCCGCGTAGCAAAAATTACATTCCCTTTGCTAGTACTCATGCAATACAATTTTTTTTGGAATCCAAATGCAGCATCACAAGTTGGGTTCTTCCAGACCCAGACATTTTTGCATTTGATACTTCTCCCCACTCTCATCCGCACTCTGCTTGCTCGCTTTCACCTGCTCGTGGATCGCGGCTTGCCCGCTCGCTGCGTCAATATTGCCGAGCTTATACTTCTTCCCCGTCGTGCGGTCCACTACAAACTCGTAACCCTGAGACGGAGGAAAAAAGGAGCGAAGGTCGAACTTCGGCTTGTACTGAAATCCGTCTTTCGCCGGTAAAAAGCTCGGATACGGCTCCACGTAACGCCGGGCGGTGCGGAAAAAAGGTTTGTTGTTATTTTCGACTTCCTTGTCATCTTTCTCGTCCTGCTTGTGGTGGTCCTCGATAGTTGCACTAGCAGTGCTGGAGGAAGAAGTTTTGTCCTCTGCGCTTGCGTTCTTGTCCGTTGAGGATGCGGGCTCTTGAGCACCACTGGCCGGTTCATCCTGCCTCCCCTCCGTTGTCGTCGCAGCTGCACCAACATCTCCGGAAGAGGATTTTTGCCCTCCGGTTCCCCGCCCGGCCTTCCCAGCCACGGATGCTGCTGCTGCTGCTGGTCCAGGCTCTTCTCGCAAGTAAAAGGACTTGAAGTTCCGCTTGGCGTCGCACTCGGCGACTGCGGCGAAGCAGTCCCGCTCTTTCAACGACGCTTTTAGGTCGTCGAGCACCTCCTGTTGGTCGGAGGTTCTACTTCCGGGTAGTTGTTCTGCAGTTTCTTCCTCGGTAGGCAGCTTTTTCTTCTCACCACCCCCCGCAACTACTGCAGCTTCACCCTCCGCGACTCCACCCTCCTCCCCCGTTCGCGGCCGATCCTGGCCGAAGCACATCTGGTGGGCGGACATGAATTTCTCGCGGTCCGTTTTCTGCCAGGATTCCATGTTACAGTACCCGAAAACCCTAGTGTCGTTTTCGTGTCCGGCGGCGAGGTTCAACACCGTTTTCCGGAAGTGTTTCGCAGCTTCGGTTTTCTCCCGCACCTCCTCCTCCGTAGTCGTCGTGGACTCCTCGTCGTCCAGCATCTTACCGCCGGCTGGACTCGTCGTGATCGCGCCCTTCGAAGTCACTTCATCCCTGATTTCCATGACGCTTCCATACCGCTTACTCGGGGGACACTTGCCCGGGTCGAGGCGGGGAATGAGGTAGAGTTCCGGACTCCGTCGCGTGTTGACGCCGTCGTTGCCCTTCTTCCCGAAGCAGCCGACCTCGGCGAGGAAGCCCGGGCGGGGAAGGTCCTTGGTTTTGCTGGCGCCGGTGAGCTTCGGAAAAGTTTTTCCGAAGTACTTCAGAAAGAACGCACGGTCGAGCTCGTCGGGCTTTGGTAATTTTCCCGTGGCAATAGAGAAATCCGGGGGCCAGGAGGAGAGCGTGGAGGCTGCTCCGTCGAGTGATGATAAGGAGGCTGCGAGGGGCATGGTTGATTTTGGATCGCGGGGTGTCGTGTGGGGTGGTGCGGCAGCGATAGTGAGTGTTTTTATCTTCAGGAGCAGCGAAAGCTTTGTTTACGGTGATAGCCAGACTCACTGCAGCTATCAACGCGCACGCACAGCGGTGCAAGGAGAAATTTCCTGATTGCTATTGATGAATTGAAGCACAGCTCGATGCCAATGCAGTCCATGTAGTTGTAGATAGAAATGCAAATGATAAATATATTGCGCTAAACGAGCCGACGAAGCGGATGTGGATCACGGCTCTGCAGCATTTCAAGATGAACATCTTCGATAGGCCCAAGTGCCAAACAGAGCAGGAACTCCGCAAGGCCTGCGCCGGCAACTGCCGGTATTCCGCGAATGAGATTTGTCAAAGGGCACGCCCACGAGAAAAGCCTGCTCAGTTTCCCGCGAAGGCAACCGACGACCCGCAGACGAGCTGTGTCTCGGGCGACGGTTAAGGCCGCACTCATGCCCGGGCGGGTCGGCCCGGCCAGGTTTAATGCGGCGGAAGATTGGGGCTGCGCGCCCTGCTTTCTGCGTCCGCGCAGTGCCGCGCCATGTCTTTGGCTGGCAAGCTGCGCCAAAGTGGCCGGCAGCGCGGCCGCGATGGGGGGATACGGGGGCGAACGGGCGCGCGGGGGGCAGAAAAGAACGGGCAAGCGGGCGAACGCCCGGGCCCATGGGCGTTTACGCACGGGGCCAGCGGGGCGCAGGGAGGGCGCTAGGCCGCCCGGCACGCTTTTCAGGCGGGGGCCGCAGAAGCCGCGGAAGGGGGGCGCGCGCGCCCGCCCCTTTCAAATCCGCGGCGCTTCGCGTGCCCCGGCTAACTTGCACGCAAGGCAATTGGCAGGCGAGCGCGAAGAAGCACGTCGGACAACTGTGGCCCCGATCTCCCCAGGCATATACGCACTCGATGACCGCTCCGCCTTTTTCACCAGCGTGGCGGCGTAGTCGCGGCCCCTGGCCTGGACTTTCGGGCGCGCCATGCCTCGCAAGGGCGCGCGCTCCGCTGCGGGCCAGTACGGCCCGGGCCCCCGCGCGGTCGGACGGAGCACACCACCCGGCGGGCCAGAACCTGCGCGGCACAAACATCGCGCCCGGCCGGCAGGCCCATACGCCTGGCGGGCCGCTGCGCGACACGCCCCGCCAACCCGCGGCCCCTCTTCCAGAAAAATCCCCCGCACCTCTGGCGGCGGTCTGTGTGTGCCGCTGTCCTCTGGCCGCGGACGTAGCCGGCCGGGGCAATAAGACGGGAGCCCCTGCATTGCTGCAAGTCGGCCACCGTGGCTGTCTTAGAAGTCAAACAGCCGGCCAGTCTGTCCCACGGCACTTGCCCCGCGAGCGTGCCTGCCGGGATTCTTTCTCCCACCGTGCGGCGGGCTTGGGGCTCCACGCGCTGCAGTGTGCGCACCTCCGCAGCCCCTTGGCGCTGCGCTTGTAAGTTGTGCGGGCCACAGACTGCGCCGCGACTTGGTCCCCGCGGCGCGCGGATGCAGAATTCGCCCAAGTCCTCGCCCTCGTCTGAGTCGTCAGGCCGCGCACTAGGCGAAGTGCGGCATACCTCGAGCACATGGGGCCCGCCCGGAGGCCCGGCGCACCATTCCGGCGCCCTCGCCTTTGCGTGGCCCCGAAGCCTGCGCACTTCCCTGCTAATTCCAACAGGAGCAGCGCGCTGGGGCGTCCCCCTGCGGCCGGTGGGGCTAGCCCGCGCGCCCTCTCCCCTCGCGCTCAAACGCAGGCAAACGCCTGACCTGGGTCAGTCACCCAGAGCCCGAAACACGCGCCGGCGGATGCCGGTCGTTGCGCTAAGTCCTGGCGCTGGCACGGTCTTCCTTTGCCTTCATACGTGTGGGACCGGAACAGCAAGCACGCACTCCGAACGGGTACAGAGAACTACCGAAAGAACACTTTCGAATCGATAGCGAAGCTGCTGGCTTATCATCCTTAGTACGGGCTTACTCTGCGTCTGCCCACGACAAAGAGCGAGAACTCTAGTTCGAATTTGCATTTCAGTTGCTCGACATCTATTTCGCTAGGTACAACTCACGAAACTCAATCATCCGACAACCAACTCCATTTCTCTGTTCCTCATCAGTGTATCGAAATGCTTTTGCACCTGCTCCAAATCGTGTAAATCGACCATCAAACCTCTCTCAATCTCCACCTTCTTCTGTTCAATCATCTGGCGCTGCTCGACGGCGCGCCCGGTTAACCTCGTCTCGACAACGGACAGCTTCGTCAACTCCGCCTGAATCTGGTTTCTTTCGAGCACGAGACTTTGCAGCTTCTGGTCCGCAATGATCTTCTTCTTGGATAAGCACAACGGCAAGTCCTGCGGTCTTGGTGGATTTTCGTTTACTTTAACTGCTGCCGCAGAACTAGCACCTGTTTCCGCCATTTTTACGTCCCGGACTACTTCCTCCTCCCGGTCCGGTTCCACCAAAGAAGATGAACTGCGCTCCGACACCATTTCCACATCTCGAAGATCTTCTACTTCCGGTTCCTCGCTATTAACACCCTCTACTAAAGAATTCCGCTCCACCGTCCCCGTCTCCTCGACACTACTACTGCTTCCCAGTAGAAAATAATCCTCCTCGTCCGAAATGTGACGGCAGCTGTTCTGTATGCATTGCAAATATGTCTGGGTCTGGATGAAGATTGCCAGGTTTGTTATGCTAGCCGGGCATGACTCTGAAATCTGTATTGCGTGGCCGCAAAGAGCTCCTCTTGCCTGTCATGCAGAGACGCAGTTTCTCATGCGAAGTACGCAACTCAGAACCATGGAAAAACTTGTCATGCTTGGCGGCGCATTACAGTGCGCTCCCTATTCCCTTCCTTGCATCACAAGTTCCCAGACCCAGACATATTTGCAATGCATATCCTGGGCTGAATCGCGGCTGGAGTAACTGGATTCCCGGCTTTGGTTTTTCGACCGGAAGAAGCCGTGAAATAAAGCATCATCGCCACTGCAACTGGAACTGGAGGATGAAAGCTCTTTCTCAAGCAATTTGGCGGCGCCGCCGCCGTTGGGGTTGTAATTATCACCGCTGCTGGCCATGATATTCTTCTTGTCGGTATAATTTTCTTCTTGCAGCTCCACGTCGTCATCTTCTTGATCTCCAGCTGCCCGGCCGTCATTTTCTTCGCCGGAATGTTCCTCAGACGAGCAAGAAGAAGACGAAGCCGGCTCCAGTAGAGCTATATCCGCTGCATCTTCTCGCATTTCCGCGCCAACAGGCGAGGAACTGGTGCCGCTGTCCGCGAGTAGATGAACAAGGCTACTCCTAGCCGTTTTGATGGTTCTACTTTTGGTCATCCGTGTAGTTTCATCGTCGTTTGACTTGCTCGCACCGTTGCTGCTAGACGAGGTGGAGGACACGACCACTGCGACGTTGAGATCTACTGGTGATGTTAAAACATGTTTATTCCGAGTTGTTTCCATCATCTCCGCTTCGGCAACCGCACCATTGGTCCGCGATATTAACTTGTGTTGAAAATCTTCACGAGCACTACCTTCTTCGTCTACTTCCAGTTGTCCCTCCCCACAGTTCTTCCCTCCGAAAATCTCCACTTCCAGATCTTCAAAAAGTTTCTGCTTCTCCTCCACGAGCGCTGCTAGTTCCTTCTCCCGCTGCACCAATTTTTCCGCGATCGTCCGAATGGTCAAGCGGTCAAAATCCCCCAAATGATCCTCGGCAGGCAGCTGCAGCACCGCCTGCGTTGCGGAGAGAAGGGCGTCGTCCGTAGGGCAGATTTTCCGGATCAAACTCACGACGCGGTCGACCTTGCAGAGTTGTGTGTGTTTACTTCAGTTTGAAAATAATAAACGCGAGTAGAAATCATCAACGCTGTAGTCTAAAACTGTACATAAAATCTGTATCGAAAAGATAGACAGACCAAGCATCATGACAAGTCCGAGCCAACCTTCTGCTCTCTGGGCACCGCGTTGCTCCCCGCTTCCTTTAACGTTTCGTACAAACTCGTGCACGCCTTAGAAACCTCCTGGTTTGCCCGCGTCAGAAAGTTTCCAAACCACGTTTTACTATTCGGCAGCTGTGAAGAAGACGGCGCTGCTGGTTCTTGATGTGACGGAAGTTCTGTTATTTCTCGTCCCGCACCAGTTGCACTATCACCGCCCATAGCACCAGAATTGGCAGCGCCGGGCTCTACTGCTTCACCGTTCGGGCCTCCAACTCCGGAGCTACTTGCAGTTCCACTTCCGGTGAGCTGCACACCTCCCCGCTCTTTCTTCTCCTCGGCAGGTGGTACTTCTTCTAGAAGACCAAGTTGTAAAAAATCTTTCCCACGCAAAAACAGACTGCAGAAGTCGTGTTTGTAAACGTTTTGCACTTCCTCCAAATCTAATTCCAGCTCGATAATTTCGTCGTCTAGTTCCATCTTTTCTCTTTCCTTCTCCTCTATCGAAGTTTTTAAATCCAGGTACAACTCTTCCTGGTTTTTACACTCCTCGTCCTTCCCTAGCAAGTCCGTTTGTAGGTTGGAGACTTTATCGCGAACTTCGAGCAATTCGTAGCTCTGCGCCGCGAATTCCTCCAGCCGCAGGACCTCCTTCTCCTTGGTCTGGTGTTCAAAATATTCGGAGGATCGATTTCTCATGCATACCCGAATACAGCAAATCAGCAAAAAGAAAAACCTTTGCATTGTAATTTGCCATGCGAAAAGAACTGCATAATGATTCGTTCGTGTCATGCAGACATATGAAGTAAAAAGAAAAATACGTAATACACTATACCTTGATCTGCTTCCTGAGTTCCTTTACCCCGTCCTCCAACGCCTCCTCGATTTGCCTGCCAAACCGATCCAGCTGCCGGTCCGTCGATTTTTATCAGCTGCAAAAATGTCTGGGTCTGGAAGGTTACCAGGTTTGTCATGCATATTTCGCATGACTCAGGATGTCTGTAATGCATGATCTACCATCACATATCTTTAGAGGCCTTCCTGATGCCTATCCCGCATGACAAATGCCCTCCCCGCGTAGCACAAACTGGGCTCCTCTTGCTGGTCATGCAATAAAGATTTTTTTAGAATCCAAAGTTAGCATCACAAGTTCTAACCTTCCAGACCTAGACATATTTGCAATGCATAACTTGCACAGCGCGTCGAGAAATTTCAAAAATATCGTTTTCGGCCCGAAAATCGGAAATCGGTCTCCTAATAAAGCTGCGCGGACGATGTCTTGCTGCTCCCGGCCGAGAAGGGAAAACCGGGGGAGTTTCAGTTGATTTTGCGAACTTGTAAAATACACATCGGAAACGCGGACCAGGGAGGTCGTAGTAGTACTAGAACAAACCGCATCGAATTTTTTCAAACCTTCCGGCCCTTCTGTCGAGAAACCAACAGCAGGCGGTGCAGAGGTGGAACTCGAAGAGGACAGCAGTGTGGTTCGGACCCTTGCACTTTTTTCATCTCGTCCCGTCGTCGTGTTTATTTCGTTTATTCCTTTAACAGCTGCAAACGTAGCGGTGGAGCTCCTTCCACTTGCCGGCCGCTTTAAGGACGTGGAGATGAATCGCGGTGTTTTATGTCCGCCACTGGTGCGGGCCGGGACTTTGTTTTGGAAAGGTTCCACAGCAAGGACATCCATATCCATATCCTCATCTTCATCCAATAAATCCTCCTTCGCCTTAAACCGCTCGTCTCCGCCTTCCCCCCGACCGCCCTCGACGTCGGTATCCGCGTGGTAGTTGGTATCTTTCACCGGAATCAGAATCTCGCGGATATTGTTGCCAGGTTCTTGTTGCTCCATGCCCTCGTGGTCCAGAACCACCTCATCCTCCAATGGCGTGCTTCGCAGGTGCAAACTCACTTCGCTGTCATTCCGTTCTTTCTCTGCGAAGCTGATTCTTGCGAGCAAGGTTCGCTCTTCCGCCGTGGAGGGGGGCCTGAGGGAGTTTTTCGTCTTGGAAAAATAAAAAAAAATGTTCTGCATGAGCATGACAAAACTCAGTCACGGTATGAAATAAACACCACGACCTTGCTCAACGAAAAACATCAATACGTCGGCGACGGGGAGGATTTGCGTGGTTTTTGGGAGGGCGGAAGCATTTTGGTCACCATCACAAACTTCGGTGCCTCCACCTCATCCACCTCGATTTGCGAAGCGGCGAGGCCCAGGAAGGTTCTTTCATTTTCGTTTCTGCAGCCTTCGTCGACTTCCATATCCGCGTCAGTAACTTTGCGTCGTCGTCGTGTTGTATCCGACGAGGTCGTGCAGGACTCATCGTAATGCTCGCCGAAAGGAGAGTCTTGTGACGACGCAGTTGCAGCTCCAAAGATCGGCTCCGGCATCAAATTGAAGTCTTGACAATCCTGCGAAGATCTTCCGTTGTTCATCCCGTTGCTGGCTTGGGAATTCGAACGACCATTGATCTCCGTCTCACCATCATCGCCTTCCAGCGACGCAGCTGCAAACAAGGCTTCCGGTCCGGTTTCTTCGGCCGCCGCGGCCCCTTCCTCTGGGGCCACCTTCCGCCGCTTGCCGATAGTGCCGGCATTCATTTCCATCATTTTTTTGCAGATTTTGAATGCGGTTTATCTGACGCGTGACGACACATGGAATAATTATTACACCACACACATCCCGATCACAGAACAGTTAACCTTGCGCTCCACTTGCTGACCAACTTATTTTGGTGACAACACAATTTTGCATTCACTCGACACCATTTTTTTCCTCTCCGATGTGCATGGAGGTTTTTGCCCTTTACACTCTTATTTCACGCGAAGATGTTGAGCCCCCACACGCATAATTGTTCCCAGCTACCGCTAATTGTAAACCGAAAACTTTTCAACTGCGGACACGAGAAGCCTCGTGCTTCAGTCATCTTTTTGTGCCTTGGTTTATTATACTCTTAATTGTACTATCACCACGCCGTGTATGCACTGCAAGAATATCGTACTCGTGGTAATCGTAATCCTAATCGCATTCATGCATTACAGATCCCTATTCCAAGCTAGACCAGCAAGACAAAGTCCATTTGTCATGCTAAGCGAATTAGAATTTGCAATGCGATTTCAATTACTACTAGTACGATACTTTTGCACCTCATACCGTGGTGTCTCTTGCTTTCTTCCTATGCGCTGTAAAGTCAAACGCCTGCACATTAGAGGATGTCGTCGGAACTACCTGATGGGCCGCAGCAGTAGCAGTTGCTCCACTGCTATAATTGGTGCCCGAAGTAGCCTGCATCATTGCGTAGCCCGTCGTGGCGACTTTGTTCATCTGCACACCGCCGTTCCCCCCTGCAGACGAAGCTGTTCCGGCAACAACAGGAGGTCCTCCACCTCTTGGCGTAGTTATCGTGGTCGTAGTACTACAACCACGCGACGACAACGACCCCCCGGCGATCGTCTGTCGCTGCGCGCGGATTTTGTGCGACACAAAATCAAACTGGGTACTATTGCTCTGCGCAAGAACCGCGGTTTGAGGTGGGAGTCGTTCGCGAGCGGTCTGTGCACCACTTCTACTTGAGGTCGTTGATGATTCAGCAGCACGACCAGCAGTATTAACCTGCGTCGACGTCGTGAGACCGGTTGGCGCTCCTGCTTGAGGAAGAGCAGGTTGTTGTGGCACTATCAACTGCAAAAGTGTCTGGGTCTGGAAGATTTCCACGCTTGTCATGCAGGGTTTCCATGACCCATGAGGTCTGGTATGTAGGACATAGCATGACAGATTCTGTGAGACTGAGAGTTCTATCATGCCTATCCTGCATGAGAAACTGCCTCTCGATTAGGTCAAAAGTGGCCAGCTTTTGGTAATCATGCAACGCAGATTTTTGAATGATTCAGATTTAGCATCACAAGTTAGATTCCTCCAGACCCAGACATTTTTGCATTTGATAGGCACGCTCGTCGAGCAACTGGTACTACAAGTGTCTTTCGACAATCTCCGGCTTCTGTTATGAACTGCAAAAGTATCGCACTCGTTCGTAGAAATGCATCACAAATTTCCTCCGCATGAGAAATAAAATTCGCAATGCAGATTTACCTTTTTCGTTGCGTTCCTTCCATCTGTTATCCTATGCGCCAAACCAACCCGAGCAACCCGTTGGACGGCGCCATTGGGGCTGGGTCGAGCGGGTCGAACCCTCGCTCCCGCAGCAGGGAACGACCCACTCCACCACCAACACGTCTGTCCGGACGGACCGGCACGACGTGAGTGGCTACTCGGGAGGATGGGTGGGACAAAAATAGCTGCGTCTAACAGCTCAAAACGCAATCCAAACACCGCGAACGGGAGGCACCCTCCCGCCCCTCTCGCAGGGGAAGGGAGTCCAGTACCTCCAGGCATTAGCTTCTAGGGATCTGCCAGCCCATGAACAAAGGCGACCGGAGGAACTCCTTCCAGTCACTCCACGAAAAGAATCTACCAGGGTAGATGTGTCAACAAAAAGATTCGTAATGCATTATTGCAATACGAGTACGATACTTTTGCACAGGATATCTGTAGAAGCTCCTCGTTGCAGTGGAAGTGGTAGTACCACAGGATCTTCCCGCGCCGCCGTCAGGTACTAGGTTTAGGTTTTCATACGGTAGAGCCGCGGTTGTAATATCATCTGTAGAGAAATTATTATCTTCCACATCGTTTAATATTATCCGCGCGCCGGAAGTGCTTCGCGGACTCGCAGGGAGTTCGGAGACGTTGTCAACATCCTGTAGGGAATTCGCGACGCTAAGAGTCCGCTGCGGTGCTGTCGCCTCAGAGGTTGTGTCGATGTCATTCTTGTGAGTGCCTATTATGTTACCGGTCGCCGTCGTGCAACTCCTGGCGCTTCTTGGGGAAAATAGACTTTCTGTGGCACAACTGGACGGCGGGCCAAGTAGAACTCCTTCGGGACAAAAATCTGCTTTCGCTTCTTCGTCGCTCCAGAGAGGGTTTGCTGACACGGTCGTGGTCTTAGGATCGTCCTGCTGCAAGTAGAAGCTACTTTTGGGGCTTCCTTCGTTTTTACAACAGTTGTCAACCTCGTTTTCCCCTCCATTTCCAACTCCGATGCAGCTGCTCCTGCGGCGCCCAAATAAAGGGAAAGGTTTGCAACCCGGAGGTGGTGCAAGGTAAAGTCCCAATCCATCCGGCCCCTGCAGGGTCTCGCGGCCGTCGAGAGTGCTGGTAATCGACGCGTGCTGGGTAGCAGCCGTCGTTCGAGCGCTGGGGGAGAGGGACTTGGAACAAATTGCTGTGCGGTCGTGCGGTCGCCGTGTCGTGTTGCAGGAGTTAACTACATCCTCGTCTGAATTATTGAAAGTAGAGCTCCGTGCTAAACATTTACTCCTTTTTGTACTGGTTGCATAGCGTGAGACCGAAGTGTACAACTCACAGGATGCTGATCTCGTCGTGCGGCGACTTGTACTAGAGCCTCCTGTGAGCGTCCTGCGAAGTAGATCCAACTGCCCCGCCTCGTCGTCATCCGGGGTGAGGCGATGGTCTACTTTGCCGGTCAATGCCGTATCAGAAACCGATGGGAAAGCCCTCGTGACGACGGTATTGCTGTCGTGTGCGACAAGAAAAGTAGTACGACGCGCAGAGTCCTCCTCGTCGCTGCAGGCCCTCCGCCTTCTACTTCTTCCATCGACGTGGTCCTCTGGCGGATAAACGTCCTCGTCACGACACGAACTAGAGCTCGAGCTACTACTGCTCCTTGTTCCACCCACACCGTCTTGTATAACAACCGGGCTCTTGCTATCGCAAAGCTGCTGCTGTTCAGAGCTGGAACTATCGGCGAGCTTAGTTGCACCATCGCTGTTGTGAAAAAAACCGGCACATGAAGCACTCCGATCCTTCCTAGCACAACTACTTCTAGCGGACGGCAGCGCGGCGCGCAACGGCGAAACGACGAGAATCGGGTCGTCGGTGAGGAAGGTCGTTGAGTTTCGCGCGCGTAGATGAAAATTGTCGGAAGATGACGAAGATGCGTCTTCGTTCGACACCCCACCTGAACAAGGTACGACAATCTCCTCCCGACTCGCCGTTCGCGACGTTGTTGTAGCCCGGAGGTCGGGGAAGGTGTAGAGAAAGTTATGGTCGTCAGAATCCAACAGATCTTCGGACGAGGAAGTAGTTTCCACAATGCTCGCGTCGTCCTCTATCAAAATATTGTCGTCGTCGTGCGAAAAAAACCGTGAGCGCACGTCGAAATCCAGACTGTGATCTCGTGATGTGAACGGAGGGTAGTTGCTGTTGTTTTTCAGGCTGATGGCCTCGTGGTCCTCGCAGATGAGGTCTACTACGTTGCTCTTGACAAGAGATCCTCGTGCACCGGCGGGAGCTGCGTCGGCTCGTACGCTTCGTCCGTCATGTAGTTCATCGTCTTCCTCGTCCAAAAGCACAATATTGTCCGTTCTGTCGCCGGCAGAGGTGCAAGAACTTCTTCCATAAAGATCTACTTCCCGGGGAGTCTTCACGACGAGCGGCGTGACATTATTGTTTTTGTTCCCATTCGATGTTCCGTGATACACAAGTGAAGAGGACCGTGGTACTTGGTGACCTTCTTGTTGCAAAAAGGCTCCATTTTTGCGGTGTTCATGGTCATCTCCTCCCCGCTGTTTATCTTCCGCCCAAGCGAGGCGTAATTCTTCCTCGACTATCAAATGCAAAAATGTCTGGGTCTGGGAGAATGCAGATTTGTCATGCATATTTTCGATGCCCCATGAGGTCTGCAATGCAGAACCTAGCATGACAGATCCTGCGAAGTCTCCATCATGCCTATCCTGCATGAGAAACTCCCGCTCATATTGGTCAAAAAAGAACAACTTTTGGGGATCACGCAACACAGATTTTTGTGTGACCCACAGGACGCATTACAAGTTACAACCTTCCAGACCCAGACACTTTTGCATTTGATATCGACCTGCCGCATCCGCGCCTCTAGCTGCGCCGCGGAGGCGGAGTTCACTATGGATTGCAAAAATGTCTGGGTCTGATAGAATCCAAAATTTGTTATGCTGTTTTTGCATGGCACAGAATGTCTGTCATGGAAGCCCTAGCATCACAGATTTTTAGAGGCCTTCCTGATGCCTATTCCGCATGACAAATGCCCTCCACGCGTAGCACAAACCGGACTCCTCTTGCTGGTCATGCAATACAGAATTTTTTGGAGTCCAAAGTTAGCATGACAAGTTCCAACCTTCCAGACCCAGACATTTTTGCAATCCATATTCACAGGTGTGCTGCCATCACCTCCGTGCTGCTGTCCCTGATTCAGCTGGTGCAGCGGCCATTGCCAGAGGAAATTATCGCCAGAAAAAACTGTTTCACTGTGAACTTGTAATGCAGAAAGTGTACCGCAGATGTATTTGTCTTGCTACACATGCAAGACAATGCATTTTTAGGCGTGTTTTTCCTTGGGTGGCTCGCATGGTAAACTTCCTTTGCGATGTGGAGCAAACTTGTGATGCAAAACTTGCAAAATCATCACAGTGAAACAGTTTTTTCGTGGGATAGAAATTGCTGTCACTCCAATCCAAATCGGAGGAAAGGTCGGTTTCCACGATGCTCGAGCTCGAACGAGAGCTTCTCCTTGATCCCCGACTTTTTCTTGAGTGGGAGGACAATGATAAAGAGTGCTGATCTACTACTTCACCGTCATGTAGAAGTTCTTGTGATTCTTGTCGCTCTCTCAGAGGTGGAGTGCTGCTTCGCGAAAGCGAGGACAAGGCCAGCTTCGGCACATGTACCTCTTGATTTAGGATCCTCGTCGGAGATAATTTCTGACAGCTGCCGTCGCTACTATCTTCCGCGAAGGGGTTTCGGATTTTGGCGACGAGTTCCTCCTGATGTCGTCCGGGGGAGGAACTAGATGAGTTACTTGAAGTATCAACTGCAAAAATGTCTGGGTCTGGAAACTTGTGATGCTGGGTGGCGTATCATGAGGAGGCCACAAGTGCTGGCTCAGCGTGACAAGTTTCTGAGCTTCTAGGCGTTGCCTATTCTGAATGACAAACTGCGTTTCTGCATGACAGAAACATGGGTCTCTTGGGTAATGTGCATGACAGATTTAAGAGTCATGCAAAATGTGCATGGCAGACCTTGCATCCTTCCAGACCCAGACATTTTTGCATTTGATATGAAGAAGAAGAGGACGATGTTGCCCGTTTATTGGCAACTAAAAACCGCTTCTCCTGCAGAAACGTTACGGCTGGAAGTTGTTGTACAAGACCAGGGTTCATCTTGTCTGCGTGCGGGGGAGACGAGTTTGCTCTAGCTTCCTGTCCTCGGAAAAGACAAGCAGGCACCGATGTAGTAGTTCCACGACGCTGGCTGCTCCGACGGTTGGGCGTTGTTGCCCCGACACCAGATGGTCGTCGTGGACGCAGCGCGAGGATGGTGGTCGTGAACCTGCGAGCCGGTCGCGATCGTGCCTGGTGTTGTTCGTCATCCCCTTGTTCTCTGTTGCTTGTCCTAAGAACATCACCATCGTCGTCCCTTCTATAGCGGCCTCTTCTGCAGCGCGCGTCATCTGCACCAGCTGCCTTCTCGCTATCTGGCTGGCTTGCTTTTATGTCCCTCTTGTGATGTCGCAGCTGGTTCTCGATGAACAAGCCGTGATCATCTCCGATGTTGACCGAATCTGGCGTATTCGGCAAGGGGTCAAAGGAGGAGGGGGACAGCTGCACGGATTCATTGTGCTCATCACTCTCCGGCGGCGACGACCGTCGAGAGCCCGCTTTAGAAGACGAGGAAAACAGCAAGCGACGCGCGACTTGCGAGTAGGAAGTAGAACTTTGCCCACCACCGCTGGTTTGTTCCGAGAGAAGGAGTTCTTGGTTTCTGCTGCTCTCTCGTGACAATAAAGCCCGTCGAGGACTGTGGACTAAGGAGTGCAATGGTCCTAGTCGACGTGTGTCGAAACCAGTGCGTTTCTTTATCCTGCTTCCCCGGGCGAGCAAACGAGGACGCTGCAGCAGTTTCAGAACCAGATCGAACCTGCCCATGTTGTAGCGCGTCGGCTTCTGGTCGTCACGCTTCTTCCGCGTTTTTGTTTTTCTCTTCCTGAGGAGGTCCTGGAACAATCTTCGTTTTAGACGACAAAGAAGTTCTACTCGGTGTAGAAGTAGTTGCGTGGTGCAAGGTCTACTTGATCTTCGCACGCGTTGTGCAAGAGGACGGGAAAACAGCGCCTTTGCCGCAGCGTCGTAAAAAGCGTCTTTCTTCCTCCTCTTTTTCACTGTCGACGGTGTGGATCTTGAACTTTTGGCGCTGACAAACTCCAAGAGCGGCGACAGGGGATCTGACCCGCAGCTGGCGGTGTTCACCGTGCTTGAGTAGTGTCCGGGAAGAGCTTGGCTCTTCTCACGCCGGTGCGGAGGGGTTTTGTTGGGATCATCTTCAAGAGCCGCGCCAACGAAAGCGCTCTGGGTTGTTGTTCCGGGACAACTCGGTCTACTGGCGCTAGAAGTTGTACCGGATGAGGACGTCGGGCTTGAAGAACTTGAAGATGATGAACCCGATAGAAGAAGATGCTTCTCGCGGTCATTTTCGCTGTCGTTTTCATCTTCCTCGTCGTGGCTGCTATGATCGTCGTCGCTCTTTGTTTTTACATCATCCGACAGTACGGACTCTCGTCCACCGGAGTTCACGATTATTTGTTCCTCTTCGTCCTCGGAACAGGCGTCGAAATAGCTGAATGTAGTTGAGGATGTGGCTGTTCCAAATTTATCATTCCGATCTCCCGGCACGACACAAGAAGAACCTTCCCCCGCTGGTCGTGCAGCCCCAGTCGTCCAAAGCGCCGGCAGCCAGGTCTTCCCCTGCTGCCACACCCAGTCGCGGACAACGCCAGTGGGCGCGCGCATCAGCTCCAGAAAGCGGTCCACCTGGAAAAAAGCAGCTCCCGTTGATGTCGTGGTGGAGCAATCTTCATCTCCACAGCTGGGATCACTGTGGCCGTGGTCATCATCTGCAGGTGGACCCCCGTCTGAATCCTTTTCAGGTGCTGGTGGTGGCTCGGTGTGCTGCCCGGTGGGAGGAAACACCTCCGACGTGTCTTGCCGATCAACAGAGGAGCTCGTTGCAGGCGAGCAGCCCTCGTCATCTACTACTTTAGACGGTGCACCATCTCCAGTTTCTGTAGCAGGTCTAGTAGTTCTTGGGCGGAGGTGCTTGTCGTCAGATGTTGCCTCGGGTCTGTGTTCTTCTCCGTTGTTGTCAAGATGTTGATCCTGTATAACGATTTGAAATTCGACGTCGGTTGCTGGCATGGGGGAAATTCAAAGTGGATGCATTTCATGTTCATCACTGTAGTTCTCATCGCAAAATAAACAAAACCACTAGCTACGTAACATTGTACGTTATCAACTGTCTCCTCGGAAGATGCAGGTCGTTCCAAATCTGGAGGTATAATGGCATCCTCTGCAGTCGCCGTGTCTACTGTGCATGATTCATCACCACAGGTATAATCCGCTTCCGCTGCAACTGTCGTATCACCACTGGCAGGAGCGCCTGCGTTTTCTGCAGTGCCAACATCCGCTTCCACTTCTTTCGGCTCCCGACCGATTATTGCCACTTCTTGTTCCCCCACCGCAACTACAGGGTCAACATCACCTGCCGGAACTGACCAAGAGGAAGAAGAGAAAGTAGAAGACGCTGCTCCAGAAGCCGCCATCTGCCTCGCGGTTCTTTCCCCCTTCTCCTCACGACGGAGGTGACGACCTAGTAGGTTCGAACTGTTTCCTTTTACCAATAAATCCGCTGCACTTGATGTTCCAGTTCCCGTTCCGGCTCTTGAATTACTATATTTCGCCCCCCGCACTTTGAACTTCGCGAAACAGCTCGCTCCCGTGCCGCGCACCGCCGGCGCCTTGAAAGTTTTACTGGTAGATGTTCTGCTTGTGGAATGTAAACTCCCTAGTACGAAATCATTGTTCTCTTCAAGATGCGCCGGCGTTCTTTGCAGCTTGGTACTATAAAAGTCGGGCGGAACCACCCGCGGACTGCTGCCAATCCACGACACGCGAGGTTCTTGTTTCTGGGGAGGTGCAGCTAGAAGTGGCGGGAATGGAGGGTCGTGGAAAGCGGCTGCGGTTCTCGTGCTGGCAGAAGACGTTGATGGTCCTCTTGGGGTAGTTGCGCTGCCAAACTTGTTTTTCCCGCCAGCGATCGAACTAAACGATCGCGGTGTACTGGAAAATGACACAGGCGGTTTATTCGGTCTTGGGGAAGTAGTACTACCGGAGGCTTTCTTTTCGGCGGAGGACAAATAGGTGCGGATCTTGATCGTTGGAATCACATCCATGGTCGTCGTGGAATCAGCATTTGATCATGCTGCGAGTCGATTTATTTTTCCAACGGAGGTGGTTTTTTACCTTCACAGCAAAACGGCGAGACACGTCCTCACCGATCCTGCGCATCTTGTCTTGTCTTACGTTTTAATATTTCTAGTGGAAACTCATGTGGTGCATCTAGATTTACTGAAGAGGAATTCATCTAGAACTTCGTGCAGCTTTTTCTTTGCGGTTATGACGTTCGTTGGTCAGATGAAGCGACGGGGACAGTTCAATATCCATTTCATTTGTAGTTGCCATGCAGTAGATCCACCATCTTTATATCGTCAGTGACACCGGTTGGTAACTTCCGGAATAGACTTCACAATTGATGCTCTTGTCGCGGCGAACACAGTTATCAAATATTTGAAGAAAATCCCACTGCTAGGACTCACAGGGCTCCGGTGACGCAATGGCGGTTTGTGTGTGCACTTGAGAGAAATCTATTTCTATTAATTTCAACATGCGCTCGAGAAGAAGATGAAATGCTAAAACCGCCGGATGTTGAGAAGTTATTTTTATTCTCTAGTACAACTGAAGCCTCTTGCGGTGTTCTTTCCACTGAATGAAATTAGCAATAGGAAAATATCTCGCAGAGCAGGAACTACCACCAGCAGCCTCATCGGTTTCAATCGAAGCTGAGTTCCACTTTTCGGCCCGATTTCTGCTTCAGCTTGTATAGTTTCACGCTTTCCAAATACCCCTTTTTCTCGGACTATCAAATGCAAATATGTCTGGGTCTGGAAGGATGCAAGGTTTGTCATGCACATTTTGCATGATTCCTGACGTCTGCGATGCATGCCCTAGCATCACTGATTTTGCGAGGGCTTCCTGATGCCTATACCGCATGAGAAATGCCCTCTCGCCATGGCAAAAACTGGACCTCTTTGGCTGTTCATGCAATATAGATTTTTGTAGCATGCAAATGCAGCATCACAAATTGCATCCTTCCAGACCCAGACATATTTGCAATGCATACGGACACGTTCTTCGCCATTCGGTTGTACGAAATCTCCTTCTTATCCAACAAAATCTCGGTGTGTATCATTTGTAAAAACGACCCCACGACCCCAGAGTCCACTTGGGAAGCCTGCAACACAAATCCAACAGTTTTAGGAGTCACGCATGACAAGTTTCTCTCTCTATTGTAGTGCAGGTTAGCAAGCACACCCGACTCAGAAATTCATCTCCTCATCCTGTTTACAGCATCACAAATGCCAAAACACGATGAAAAACGCCTTTCATGGGGATGCGCATGACACGCACTCCTGTAATTGTACATATGCATGACAACTTTGGGGTGGAGCGTTTTCGTTCAGCATAGTCGGCTCCTCTTTTGCCAGCAAATGGAGTAGAAACTGCTGTTTCTTCTCGCTATCCGAGCCCGGCTTGAAGCGAAACCAGTCTTCGTACCTGTATTGTATTTGATCCGATTCAAAAATGTATGTGGTAGAAAGCAGGCCTGACAAAAATCTCAATCTTTACCAAAAATCCACAAAGATATTTCCTTTTCCCTTCGTTTCTCACCTGACGTGCTTTACGTTCCACCCGAGATGGGTGAGCACCTTGTGCTGCAGCTTCCGCAGCCGGATGTATTTGTTGGTGCCGAAGTAGAAGGCTGGTTGCCGATCCAAGAGGATGCAGTCTCGCTTTTCCGTCTGCGCGTCCAGCGATTCCAAGCCGATATCGAGCCAAAACGGCCCCCAGCGGAACGCGTTCCGGTGGTTCTGCTCCAGTTGCGACAGGTGTTTCGAAACGTTCCAGTGAAACGCGTCGGGGGACTTGACGAAGCAGGGAATGTGCCGCATCGAAAGTTTCACGTAAAACTGCTTCACCTCGGAGCCTATGCATTGCAAAAGCATCATACTAGTAGAAATCGCATTACAAATTTCCTCAGCATGAGAAATGGAATTTATAATGCTGATTGACCTTAGGAAAAAGATTTGTAATGCATAACTGCAATTACTACGAGTACGATACTTTTGCACAGGATAGAGTCCAGATTCACCCACACGTGCGGGTACAGCGTCCGACAAACCACCGCGGATTCGAAGGCCTTCAATAGGTGGTGGGGCCGGGCGGTGATGTGGATTTTCCGAAAGCGCGTCAGTGTGTATTTGATCAGTTCGTCGGAGATATCACACAGAAAAAAGCTGGCAGGGCATATTTGTACTGCAAAAATAAATACACAAAAAGATCTGCATGGCATATCCGAAACAGCATGCTATGGGGCCACCCATGACAAGTTTTTCTGTGCATTCATTTTTGCATCACAAATATGCCCTGCCAGCTTTTTTCTCTGGGATAGGAGAAAAAAGCACCGATCAAGCAGGGATTCACCGCGTCACGGAACTCCTGCGCAGTGTATCCTGAGTAAAAACGTCCCCACCCCAGAGTTGTCATGCAAATCTGCATGCCAAAAAAGTCTCCCATGCGGAGCCCCATGAGAGCCATTCTCTAGTCGTGTTTTGGATTTTGTGATGCTAGAATCAGCGCGACGCGCTAGATCTGTGATGCTTCGGAACTAGCTAAAAAACAGGATTACACTAAAGGGCGGACAGACTTGTCATGCGAAAAAACCAAAGCAGGTTGGTTTGTCTAGCACATTTCCCATCTTGACTCTGGTGTGGGGACATTTTTAATCAGGATACAGTGCAGGCGTCGAGTTTGCTGTGGCAAACGGTGAATAACCGTTTCTTCAGAGTCGCGCCGGCAGACGAAGACGTAGTTCCTGAAGAGAAACTATCCGTGACGAAAGTGGGAACGGCCGCGGAAAACAGTTTCGTTGCACTGGACGCCAAGTCGTTTACTAGCGACGAGGAAGTAGCTGCAGATTCGGATGTACTAGTACCGTCTCTGCTGCAACTACTCTGTGGGAAGACGTCCAGTTATTGAAAGGAAAAACTCCCCCTCCCCATATTGAAAAGGTATGTTTCCGAAAATCTGTGTTGCTGATTTGAGGCCACAAATCGCGTTTGTCTTGCAAGAAGACAACGGCAGAAGCATCCGCCCCATTATGGAAGCGATTTGGCATGCTGTTGGGCCTAAAGGGGAGCCGTTTGCCATGCTGAACAACTCGACCCATACGCCCCTATCTAGCCTGGGGATCTGGCCGCAGCGCCCTCCTGCAATACAAAGCTGATTTGTGTACACAAATCCAGCAACAGAAGTCTCCGCTTCAATATGGGGAGAGGGGATTTTTCCCTTTGATACCAGTGCGGCCGCCGCGTTGATGATTTTCACGAAGTCCGCCGGTCGTATATCCTGAGTAAAAACGTCCCCACCCCAGGGTTGTCATGCAAATCTGCATGCTGAAAATGTTTGTCATGCGGAGTCCCATGCGAAGCATTTCTCCGTCGCGTTTTGGAGTTTGTGATGCTCAAATCAGCATGATACGCCAGATCTGTGATGCTGCTGGAGCTAGCTACACAGGATTACACTACGGGGCCAAGTTTGTCATGCGAAACAACCAAAGCTGGTTGATTTGTCTAGCACATTTCCCATCTTGACTCTGGTGTGGGGATGTTTTTACATAGGATATCGTATATCGTCCAGTTTGTCGAGCACCACCCGTATCGCCGCTTGCTGTAACGGCACGTCTCGATAGTTCAACCGCTTGCAGCACCAGAAGAGCGACATGAGCTGGTAACTCCCGAGGTTGGGAAGCATCGGGGCGGAGGGAGGTGAACTCGAACCTCGCCCTGATACTACGGTTCCACTCCCGCCGAACAAGAGCGTCCTGCGCATGGTTTCGAAGAAGGTTTTGCTCAGGTACCCTGCTTTGCCAACCGACCAAAGTAGGTAGCCCCAGTCGACCGGGTCGAAGGGCTGCTGTGTGACGGAAACCGGGGGGGAACCGGACGAAGCGCTGGAGGAGGACGACGAGGATGAGGTGCTGTTGTTGACCGTGAGAAGTGCTGCATCAGCGCCATTCCCTCCAGCATTGCTTCTCCCACTCCCTGCAGTCGACAATAAAGCATCCGTAGTTCTTGTTCCCCCATTCGCGATTTCCACCAGGCGCTTTACAAAGCCGTCCCAGAGCTTGATGTCGTGCTTTCTGTGCTGCGCGGCCTTGTGCACACACGCGGTCAGGTATTTCGCGTCCATCAACTGCGGGTCGGAAGTGATGACCTATGAACTGCAAAAGTATCGTACTCGTATAAAAAATGCATTACAAATTTCCTCAGCATGAGAAATTCACCTTAAGAAAAAGATTTGTAATGCAAGACTTGCATTGATACGAGTACGATACTTTTGCAGTAGATATGACCACCGGGAGTGCGATGTTGTATTTCCGCACCCGTTATCAAATGCAAATATGTGTAGGTCTGGAAGAATGCAAGTTTGTCATGCTTGTCTGACATGACTTTTAAATTTGACATGCACGAGCAGGAAAAGGGCCTACTGCCTGTGATGCAAAATAAACGCAGTTTGTCATGCGAAAAACGAAACACACAGCAGCGCAAAAACTTGTCATGCTGGGCTGCATATTGCAGTGTCTTCCCACCATTCGTAGATTTGCATCACAACGTTCCAGAACACCATATTTGCAATGCATACCCGTTTCTGGCTCCAGGCCCGAAATCGCTTGTTGTATTTAGTGATACCTTTTCTCTTCAGCCTCGCTTCCGCCCGCACCGCCCGGACCGCCATCTGCTCGAAGGGCCGCGCGGTGTGCCCGGTGTTCCGGTAGTTCGGCAGGGAAAGGCGAAAGAGACCACGGCATGACGTACTGGCGGGCGGCATGATCAAATATTTTATTTATTTCCCGTAGTGGCCTAGTTCTTGGTTTGTTGTAACGGACAGTTGATGTTCATATGCACACGTCAAAATCTGTTTGTTGCTTCGTTCATAGCAACATTTTTTTTGGCCCCCGCAGATCGATTGTCACAACGAAAACAACAGCACCTGCGCAGAGAAATAGATGGTGGTCTGGAGAGTTCATTTGTACGAAACGCAAACAAAATTATACCACACGACGCACGTAATCGGAACGATGAGTTTTCTTGTGCGACCGACGACACAACTGGAACACCAATGGACGTTCTTTCAACGTGTCAGGAAAGGGAAACGGCGCGCAGACTTCGGTTTCATTCTTTTCGATAATACTTCCAACGTATGTACAGCGTTTAAAAGGTCCAATTTTTAATGGCTATACGTGACGTCAGAGAGAGAGAAGTAGTACCCTTCAGAACCATAAAGCTAAGCTAGTCTCAAATTCAAATTCAATCTCAATGACGCTTGCATCACCATCAAGTTTTGGTAGTAGTAGGTACAGGTGTAAAAAGTTGCATCAACATAGAAACACTTCGTTCTGGCTCTCAAGACAAGGATCAATTTTTTGGGACATAAAAAGAAAATTCGTTTGGATAAAATTGTTGTTAAGTTTTCAAAAGGCAGTCAAAAGTTTGTAACTCGAAGCTGAAATAATGGTTTGTTCTCGGAGGTGTTTGACTGGTTCATTGTGCAACTAAAAAACTAAATTTTCTTCTCGACATCCGCCCCCTCCCTGCGCACTGGAGTTCTTGTGTCGGAAGATGAAACTTCTGTGATTTGGTTGTATAATCCGTAAAACTAAAATAGTCGGCCGCTGTGAGAAATTGGCTCGGTGATGAAAATGAATTGTTGCAATGTATAAAATATGCTGTCAGCTGAAACAACTGCTGCTTATTTTTGCGTACTTACTGTCAGATTATTCAGAAACTACTACAAGTTATCATCATTATACAACAGAAGATACAGAAACTCGAAAAGTTTCTCAATGTCAATACTTACTTGCGAATAATAAACATAAACTGCACTTTGATCAGCATCGCCACGTAACAATCCTTGATTACAGTGATTATAATGGTCCTCAGACAAATCCTCAATGTCGTCCTTAATCTCGTTTCTCCAGAAGTAGACTAACTCAGACCACTTAGACCTTTTTCGAAACCAACTGGAGCTGAATTTTATGCATTGCAAAAGTATCGCACTCGTATAAATGCATTACAAATTTCCTCAGCATGCGAAATAAAATTTGTAATGCAGATTTGCCTTGGAAACAAGATTTGTAATGCAAAACTTGCATTTGTACGAGTACGATACTTTTGCACAGGATAAATTTTTCGGGTTTCCGCAACCTCGGCCATGTTGTCGTCACTGCTCCTACTCATGTCGGTTATGCACTGCAAATGTGTCTGGGCCTGGAAAAATGAAGAGTTTGTCATGCATATTTTGTATGACCCATCATACCTTTAGTGTATGGCCTAGCATCACAGGTTTTTAGAGGGCCTCCTGATGGTGCCTACTCCGCATGAGAAACAAATCCCCTCCCCGCGTAGCGCAAACCGGGCTCCTCTTGCTGGTCATGCAATACAGATTGTTTTTGAATCCAGAGACAGCATCACAAACTGCAACCCTCCAGACCCAGACATATTTGCATTCCATATCGGTTTCGTCGGTCCCAAAATCCATGAACGTGGTCGAGCCGCGCGCCCTCTTCCTCGAGCTCACGGTGCTGCGCGGATGGGCCTGCTCAGGCATGCCCGCAATGTGCGTCGTGGAAATTTCATCTTCGCTAGAAGAGGAGGAGGAGGAGCTGGAGGCTTCCTTTCCGTCGGCGGGCGTTTGTTTTACCTGCACGACGGCAGGGGTTCGTTTTACCTTCACAACGTGCCGCTTGATCTTGACCGGCTCGGCCTTGGCGGCGCGCGGCGCCGGCGTTGCGACCCGCGGCTTCTCGTCGGCCGGGCAGCAGCACCGTCTGATGCAGCGCCACAGGTAGCACAACACACACCCGCCCACGATGAGCAGGCCCAGGGTGATATCCTGAGTAAAAACGTCCCCACACCAGAGTCAAGGTGGGGAATCTGCTACACACATCAGCCAGCTCTGGTTGGTTCGCATGACAAGTTTGTCCTCGTACCGTGATCCTGTTTAGGTAGTTCAGCAGCATCAGCGACCTATCTTATCATGCTCATCATAGCATCACAAATCCCAAAACACGACTAGAAAATGCTTCTCATGGGGCTCCGCATGAGAAACTCTTTTGGCGTGCTGATTTGCATGACAACTCTGGGGTGGGGACGTTCTTACTCGGAATAGCTGACACCGATGACAAGGTAGATGTCCGCCCGGCTGCACTCGCCGTTGACGATGTTGGTCACCGCATTTTTGGTGGCGTCCTTCAGCGCCGACGCGTTCTCTTTCAGCGAATCCTTGGCCTCGCTCAAGCCCTTCGCGGCGGCGTCGATTGTTTTGTCCAGATTCTCCCCGGTAAGAGCTTCACCCAAATCGCCCAGCGTATCCCCTAAGTTGTCCAACACTGTCTTGTCGTCTTCCTCCTCCTTCACGACATAAATCGGCGGCGCGGGAACGTAGGGCAAAACACCCGGTACCGTCGCGTTCAGCACTTTTTCCTTCGGCGGCACCGTGTGCGACCCTAAATTCGGTCCGAGCGGGCTCAGGGCCAGCTCGGCCTCGCCGCCGACTTCAATCTCTTTATCCACCAGCTCGACGTTCTCCACCATCTCAATGCCCGCGGGACACATGCCGCGGCTGTCCGGCTCGGCGCGCACTCCTGATGTGGCGTTTAGGACCTCCCGGCAGATCACCGTTATTTCTGTAGTTATAGGTTGACTGCTCGTCGGGGGCTCCGCCGTGGTGAGGGGTTCGCCCTCCATGGCGGTCGCCGCGGGTTGTTCTTCTTGTTGCTCCTCGTCCACCACGACTACTATGGTGCCCGGTTCGCAGTCCAACGCGGTGGAACCGGAGCACGCGACGGCGCAGGAGGAATCGCAGGGGAGGCACTCGCCGATGGACTCCTCAAAAAACGTGCGCTGGGGGCACTGCGCCGCGTGCGTGACCGGCACGATGGCCTCGCCGCGGACGCACAGCTGCAGCCCGAGCTTTTTCTCGTACGACTATCAACTGCAAACATGTCTGGGTCTGGACGAATGTGTCATGCATCTTTTCGACCACACAAATGGTCTCTATTGCACGCAACAGCATTACCGGTTTTGCGCAAGCCTGTTGATGCCAATCCTGCATGAGAGATTCCGCATAATTTGCGCACGAAGGAATGGGCAGAATTCAATGGCGCTCATGCAATACAAATTTTTGCCTATTCCAGAATCCGCATCACAAGTTGCATCTCTCGAGATCCAGACCCAGACATATTTGCAATGCATAACGACTTCGTTTCGACCACCCCGCTCACCCGCACCTGCCGCTCGTACCACTCCGCGTGCGGGCGGACGGCTTCCACCGCTTTTTTCTGCGCCTCGTCGCTGAAGTGGTTGGCCTGCCCGTTCACGAGAAGCGTCCCCGTGACCACCGGGTTGGTGTACAGTCGGTGCTATTCTGGGCTAAAACGTCCTCACCCCATATTTGCCATGCAAATCTGCAACCCTCAAATGTTTGTGATGCAGAGTCCCATGAGGAGCATTCTGTAATGCTGTCTGGCAGTTTGTCATGCTAGGATCAGCATAAGGGGATCGATTTGTGATGCAGCTCCAATAGCTAATAAACGCGATGACACTGCGAGTCCAAACTTGTCATGCGCGACAGCCAAAAGATGCTGGCACTGTGTAGCAAAATTCCCTTCTTGCCTCTGGGTTAGGACGTTTTTACATACGATAGGTGCGACAGCTTGTTCTCCACCGTGTAATCCAGCCAGGTCGTTGGCATGGCCGTGCACGTTTTTTTCACGGTCGGTTCCTGTCCCGCCGCGCCCGCAGTCGTCGTTTCCCTGCAGCACTTCAGCGCCACACAGCTGCTCATATCGTCGTCCCCCGTGCGCCGGAGCGTCTCGCGCGTCCAGCCGTCCCTGCTCTCCGGAGCTCCTTCCGCCGTGGCTTGTGCATCTTCGGGCAACTCAATTTGTGTATCCGAGATGGGGTAGACCGCCGTCACCTTGCCCCGCTGCAGTTGCTGCTCGCTCACGTGCTGGCACTGTGCGTTCTTGCTGATCTGGCACTTCTTCGCGTAGCAGGTGCTACCCGTGCCGTCCGCCGCCTTGCAGGGCGTGCCCCAGGGCTTTCCCTTGTCCGCCGGGCAAATGCCGCTTTCGCCCGTGCAGGTCTCAGGCAGGTCACAACCCGCGTCCACCGCCGTCCGGCACACGAAGTCGCTCTTTCGAAACTGGCAGGTGGCCGGGTCGCAGCACGCGTCGGGCCCGCTGCACACCGCGGTGGGCTGCAGCTTGCAGGTGGCGCAGTCGCAACACGGGCTGTTTGCCTGCGCCGTTTCGCCGCAGTCGCACTCCTCCCCGTACTCCACGCCACCGTTGCCGCACTTCGAGGCCTCGACCGACTGCAGCGCGCCCGGCCAACGAGAGTGATTCATAGGAAATCTTCTTCTCATCCCCATGTACACGTACAAATGCGTAGTTTTCTGAATGTGTGGATTTTTTCGTTTTCATCCCCAGCACCCCGATTCAGCATTACAAGTTGCATGCTCTATAGTTTGCCAAATAATTTGTGATGCATCTTGTTGTACATATTTTCATGTGGAACGACGAGCAGTAGATTTGTATTATGCGTAACACCGGCCGGAATAGCACATGCCGTCGCGGTGGTCGAAGGGGCTGGTGCGGTGCCAGCACGGCGTGCCGTCCGGGACCGACATCTGCTGGCCGTGCATGGTTATGCATTGCAAAAGTATCGCACTCGTACAAATGCATTTAACAAATTTCCTCAGCATGAGAAATGAAATTTGTAATGCGGATTTACCTTCAGAAAAAAATTTGTAATGCGTGATTGCAATTACTACGAGTACGATACTTTTGCAAAGGATAATGGTAAACCCGGACTGGCAATCAAGGTCCGTTGCGCCAATCGTGTGGCACACCGCGACGGAGCACTGGTCGTTAAACCGGTGGCAGTGCGCGGACTCTAGGTCCACCGCTTTGACCACAGCTCCTCCACCGGTGGCCCGTGTCGGAGTCTTGGCCAGGTCCCGCAGGCTGTTCACGGTGACGCCGCACGTGTACTCCATCGACATACAGCTGCCGTCCAGGCACTTGCCCGGTTTGGTAAAGTTCGCTTTCTCCACCACACTAAGGTCCGTGAACGCCCGGAAGCCCTGCGTGCAGGACTTGCCGCTGTAGGCGAACAAATCTCGGGGGCACGACCCCGACGTCCCGTCGCAGAACTCGGGCAGGTCGCACTCCGCGTGCCGCGGCGCCCGGCACATGTGGTTGTCCTCCTTTGGCCGGAAAAAGCACTGGTGGCAGCACTCGTGTGTGCGGTCGGAGCACTCGAAATTGTCCTGCAGAAATTTGCACGTCGCCCCGTTGCAGCACACGTCCTTCGAGGTGATGGCTCCCTCGAAGCCGCCGCCGGCGAAGCTGCAATCGCTGCTGCCACAGTCGCAGTCCTCCCCTTCCTCCACAATGCCGTTGCCGCACTGGGGGTCTCCCGCCACGAACTCCGGCACGTTTTCTAGGCACTGCCCATTGTTCTCGTAGTGGTCTGCGAAGTAGCCGGCAATGTAGTCCTTGGAGCATTCCGAAAACACTTTGTGCGTGACGACGGTGTCGGTGTTAAACATTTTTGTGGTCTGCACCAGCTCCCCGACCTGCCCCCCAATGGCTTCCATAATGAACCCCGACTGCGGGCAGAAGGGCCCGGTTGCCGCTTGCTGCTCTCCAGACGTCCCTAGCAAGAAGCCGCCGTCAGCTTCTTCTTCAGGAGGCGTGTTGAAGATTGTTGTTCCATTTGTTGATGTTCCAGGATCCGCGGGCGACGGCACCTCCGGGGGTGACGTTGCACTCTTATCCACCGCGTCGGACGAAAAAAGAAAACCGCCGGGGGCGGAGGAGGGCGGGGCCGGGTGCGTACTACTAGAATGCGCGCGGTCCTGTTGCAAACTACTCCCCTGCACGGCCACCACGGCGTTGCGGAACCCGGGATCTACTTCGGCCTCTTGCGAATACCGTCCCGCCTCCAGCTCGGGCTCATGTCCCTCAGTCTCGAAAACGGACTTCGGAGGCTCATAGACGATAACCTCTTCGTCGTCGCTGCCCTCTTGCGCTTGCACGGCTTGAAGATGCGACGAGCCGTGGCTATGTCCAGCTTCATGTTCCTTGAAGTGCTCTGCGACACTGCTCTCGGAGGTTTCCCCGGCGGGTGCCGCCGCGTCGGTGCCCTGTCCGTCGTCATGGTTCATGTTGAAGTTGTGCCCCAGTTCGTATTATCCTCTGCAAAAATCGTGTGTTGCAGTCGTACTCGTAATTGCAGTAATATCATAATGACTGATTCAATATTCTCCTGCTCCGAGTCTGCTTGCTCCGCATGGCAATATGAGCCCATTTCTTGTTTCTCAAAAAAATTGTCATGCAATATACTACTGAGTAAGTACGATGCTATAAATCATTTCCAAGTTCATACGTGCGCGACGATCTGCGCGCACCGCACAACATACTTCCCATCCGCGGTGCCCCAGTTGGGGTCGGGTGAGGTCGCGCTCAGTTCGCTGGGACTCGAGTCCCGGTAGGGGCCGTGGCAAGCGTTGATGGAACCGGAGTCGTGCACATTGCACATCGACCCCACGTTGGCCAGCCCGACGGTTACGCTGTCGAAGTCGCGGCCCGAAAGCAAGACCCGGTTGTCCGACGGCTTTAGATTGCCCGCCGTTTGTTCCGCGTGGGCCCACTCGTAAAACTTTCGGAGCAGGGTGTTGCTGCTGATCTCGAGCACCACCGTGCCGTCGTCCTTCGTCCGGTTGCTGTATGTATCAAATGCAAAAATGTCTGGGTCTGGAAGAATGCGCGATTTGTCATGCTGCTTTTCCATGACCCATGAGGTCTGGAATGCAGGACCTAGCGTGACAGATTCTGTGCGATCTCTCTCATGCCTATCCTGCATGAGAAACTCCCTCCCGACTTGGGCAAAACTGGACGACTTTTGGTAATCATGCAACACAGATTTTTACATGCTTCAGATTTAGCATGACAAGTTGCATTCTTCCAGACCCAGACATTTTTACATTTGATAGTATGCGCCCACCAGCCCGTCCTCGTAGGGGTCCCTGTCCGCGAAGGTCATAATCCCGACCATCACCACGCGGATGTCGTGGGGAAAGTTGTTGTGCCCGTGTGCGTAGATGGCGTGCGCCACGTTCATGACCGCAGTGGCGTCCGCGGCCTGAGCAGCCCGGTCGCCGTTAAACTGCTGCAACCGCGACGCGTCATTCACAACCAGAACTTCGACGAATTTCGTGCTCGTCGCTTGCTGTTCATCAGCTTCCTTCGAAACCTTCTTGAGCAACTTCGTTTTTTTCAGAACCCTTGCACCGATCTGACTCAACGTTTTTTCCCCTTCGCGGCTGGCCACAGCGTGTGCGTGTGCGTGTTCACTTTTCATCCTAGCGTTCTTGTGCAAGAGACTCACACTCGCACGCCACGTCGCCGCCATTTGAAGAAACGAGTGGGGAAGCTCCAGCGCGGCCTCAACGTCGTCGGCCGAAGCCGCGTCGAAAGTACCTTGCCTATGCTCGTAGGACATTTCGATTTGGTGCGGCAGGTTGTGGAGCGCAGACTCGAAATCTCGGCGTAACTGGTCGTCGTCTTGACGGGCGGATGCCGCTAGCTGGGGATCGTCGACGTCTTTCAATGCCCCGGTACTGCCATAGGCACCAAGGCGGGGACTAGAGGTGGTCAACAAATTCTTTTTCGCCGAACGCTCTTGTTCCTGTCCTGAAGGTCGCCGCGGCACGACGGTGAAGACGCGCTCGAAGAGATGCGGTGCGGCCGGCGTGCTGGTTTTTTTCGACGACGTCTTACTTGGCAAGTCGGAATGTTCTTCTTTACTATGGCTTGCTGCAGCAGATGGCTCCTCCGCCTCCACCTGCAGGATGCGAATCAGCAGGGTGACCCCGCGGTCTCCGGGACACCAGTGGCCCCCGACCGTGCCGACGTTTGTCGCGGTGTCCAGAATCGACTTTATCACGCTGCCAACAGGACTACTGTCCTCTTCTACGGTGGTCACTGCGTCGCTCATCTGCTCGGTGAGGTGCAGAACATTTGCTTTAATATTATCCCCCTCGCTACCTCTAAGGCCTGAAAGAACATCAGCAGGCTCGCCAGTAGAAGCTGGCCCGGCGCCAAGAACGGGCAACTCCCACACCTCGCCGTGCAGGTAGCGGCAGGACGCGGTTTTCGTGGAGGGATCGTGCAACGAATACCGCTCGAGAACGGTGTTGTTGCCGCTGAGAACCACGTGCTCAGCGTCGCGCGAAATAAACTGCCGGTTTTCCCGCAGGCGAAGCAAGTATCTCGGCCGGGACGAGGTAGTTTTCCTTGTCGTGGCGCCGCTGTCAAGTATTCCGGAAATATTAACTGGTGCCGGCGGTTCGACGATACCTTTCCTAGCACCTGTACTCCTTTCGGCTTCATCATCTTTTCTAGTTTTATCACCGGACGACAATATCTTCGTCGAGTCGGCGCCCGCCGGGTTTAGGTCTTCGACGAACACGTCCCATACCTGATTGAATTTCTTATTCTTGCTGTTCCTCTCTGGAGAAGACGAAGTTTGTGGATCTAGTTCGACTTTCCTCTGCTCTTCTGCGTCATCCGGGTGAAGAGGAGATGGGTCTGCGCGAGGTCGGATCTCTTCTGAAGTAGAATCTTCTCCTGATTGTTGTTGCCCTGATGGCTTACTGCCGTTGTTACCGCGGGGAGTCCGGCGGCTTAATCTGAGTGCATACGACAAAAGCCCCGCCAAGTGGATCAGGAAGGGCAGAAGGGCGGCGACAGCGAGCCGTTCCAGGTGGGGTCGCTGACGTGAGTATTTCAACATATTTGACCTTGACTGCTTCCTTGTTCTACTTAGTTTTAAAAAATCAAACCAACCCCTTCTACATTCCCCAAGAGAAGGTCTAGACTCTAAATGACCGGATTGATCAGACTGACGATCGGCTTTGAAACTGGACCTACAAGAAAATCCACTGACTGAAGTTGCTCTAGGAGGACTAGTGGTGATTGTCATTGCCGATTCCGTCAGAAAGTGATGTATCGCGAAGAATGCCTGGCTCAGTGGAGCCGTCATGTGACCAACGTGTCAACACCTGCGTTTTTCATTTTCCCCATACGATACTAGAAAAGATGCACCCGTAACGACAAACACATATCAGCGCAAACGATACGAAGTTAAAACGATAACGAATAAGCACCCCGTAGTTAAGGCATGGTATGCGCCACAGTTGCAGACGAACCCTTTTCACGAAGCTGCAAGCGGCTGCAGTTCATCTCTTCTTGGCCTCTCGAATCACGACTGCAATGAATACTTAAAACTCCCATTTGGGCGCCACAAAGATATAGGAAGACGTTTACGTATAGGAACGAACAGGCGAAAAATGTAAATCTCTGCAACGGAAACTTCACTTGATCTCGGCCTCTTGCGAATGAAGTCCAAAACAGAACAAATGAGGCTCGAACTTTCAGCTGCAGCCTGCTTATCCGATCCAAAGCAGAGAACATATTTTTCGCCCTTTCTTACACCTTGCAGGCGGAATCAGAATCAACGGTCCGAGACAAGTGCGATGCCGAATGATCTTACAGAGTGATAAACACAAAATCCTCATCCTCGGCCGTGTTCTGCTGGGCGATTGGAAAACCATTGGGACAAGAGCTAGGCCGCTCATTGCACAACACCATCCACGTCGCAGCGAGCTGCATCTTGTTCGTGCTGATCATGTGTAATTCTGATGATCAATATCTTCCGGATTCTACACCTCACACCATCCGTGTTTTCCAATTTTGATGGAACCTCTTGTATTCATCGTGCGTGGCAGATTCCAGGCGATATTGCAGAAAATTGTGAAAAAAAGCAGGTGTCGATTTTTTGTTCAGGGCTGAAAAATTAGTTGTTTGGGTCATCCTCAGCGACAGCACCAATCTCGCTTCCGTTGTCATCTATATCCAGAGACGAGTCTCCGGTAATGGGTTGGAAATGGTCACTGTCGGTTTGTCTTCGGTCCGATCCAGACGCTGGACCGCTAAGCGGATCACTTGCTGCCGAATATGCATCCTCGTCACCAGCAGGAGCAATCATGGAGAGGAATTTCTCGTCCTCAGTGGCGTCATCGCTGATCTTCCTTTTAAGGTTTGCAAACTTCTCCTCAAGCTCTTGCAGCTCCCTCCGCCGGGCGTTCAAATGTGCACCTCCTCTGCCCCTTCGGCCGGCCATTACAGGTTGAAGTCGTGCTTGTAGTTCCTCTTTTTCTTGCAGCTGTTCTGCTTCACACTTTGCTTTCATTTCCTCGGAGACATCTTTTATCGCTTCCACCGCTTCGGCCTTGGTGCTTCGGGCTGCTGCCAAGGCCTTGACAGCGTCCAGATGGCGCTCTTCATGGTCGAAAAAGTCCATCTTTCCGCGAATGTGTGGGTTTGCGAGATCTGCACGAAGCATTTCGAAATAGTGTCCTGCCGAACGACACAAACCTTCACTCGCCACTACCGAACTTCCGAATACTCCCGCAAGGTCTGCAGCAAGTTGCCTGCTTTCAGCTGTCGGGCCGGCATTTGGTGCCCCCTGTGGCGCTGCCGCGGTAAGTCGTGGGTCGCTTGTCGTTGTATCGTCCGCCTGAAACGATCTCTGCCGCTGCAAAGTCGCTTTCTCTATCCTCCGTGCCGCATCCGGTGTTGGTGTGTAGGCGTCTTCTATATTGAGGTGGCGACAGTGGTTGCTTATCAGAGTTCTATTTTTGCACCGTAGGCCCGGAAAAGTAGAAATCCACTTGGTGAGAGACTGGAGATCAAAATCATGAAGATGGACTGCGGCGACTGAATTGCCCACCTCATCCTTGTGCGACGGCAGCTCACCTTTCGGTCCACAAGCGACTCGCACAGGAACTACGTCGTCGAGAACAGCTTCTGCCGGGCCTTGGTTTTCCGTGTCAGCTTCTGCCGGTGTGGTCTCGCCTCCCGCGCGTGGTTCTTGAGAATCCGACTCTGACGCGGCTGGGTTTTGTGCTTTCTGCTTTCGCCGCTTCTTCCACATGTAGAAACATTCGTGGACCTCGTCGTCTTTGACAACGAGCTTCTGGTTTAGTTGCCTTCGAGAAGCGACATGAAATAAACTCCAATTGCGCAAGTTCTTCCTGATGTAGTTCAAAAGATGAAGACGACGATGTCGAGGAAGGTGAAGTGTGTACATCTCCGTCCCTTCTCGGCTTCCGAAGATTATTCCCTTCTTCATTTCCGGGTCGAAAACTTTATTCATTGCTGCCGCGATTACCCTTGCGCCCGAGGTTGAGGCCAGCGATTTAGCGGCGGAACCCGGAGGGCCGACCCGGTTGCGACTCGCCGTTCCGAGATTCGGTGCTGCAATAAAGTCGTCCAACCGTGTTACCGCATCAACTGCTAGTTTTTTCAACTTCAACGTTGGCGCGACGTCTGCAAACCACTCAAAATAATTGCCAGGCGGAGTTCCGAAAACAAGGTCCACGTTTCCGGGCACGTCAAATGCGTCCGCCTCTGCAATGTCGCTATCCCCGTGGGAAGTATTATAAAACACTCCACAGCGCGGATCTTCCGCCGGAAGGTCTTCGAGATCATCGGCACTCCAGTCCAAGATGTTCTTTGACCAAGCTGCGTCAGCGTCGTCCAAGGCCTTCTGAACTTGATCGTCATCGGCGTTTTGGTCTGCATCAATTGCATTCAAGATGGCCTCGTCTTCTGGCACTGCAGTTTGTACTACATGCTCGTCGACATCGGCCTGGTTTTCATCGGTGCCGGGAAAAGAACTGGAGGTTTTACGATGCAGCGACGGCGTCAAGAGGCTGGTCCCGTGCGAATTCGCGACTGGTTTGTGCGCGACTGGTTGCGCCACGTGTTTCGTTGCAGTCGTCGCCCCGGAGCTCATCTCTCCGACGCCGACAAGTTTGCTCTTCCTGCTCTGCCCGGACTCGGCCAATCGAATGTCGCCAGACAAAGATGAGACGAACTGCCTTCTCACTGCAGGTGAACTTTGACTTGGAGCTTTGGCGAAAGTCGGGGTTGAACCGACGTGGCTCTGCTCGCCTGTGTCGTTACGACTGCCTAACAACTTGTTGTCAACCCCCCCGACGTGGGGACCTGTTCCAGCAGAAGAAGCGTCTTGACCACGGAGAAAAGGTCTCGGCAGCCTTTTGTTCGCGCCCACGGTTATTGCGGAGCCGGACTGGTCCTCTTTTCCGGGATCAGTTAAAACGCGGCCACCACCAGAGCCATGTCCTTGTCCAACGTGTTCCATTAGCAACTTGCTCTTGCCGGAAGAGGCTGCCGTCGTGCTCGAAGGACTTAAGAAATCCTGCGCAGACCGAGGCGGAACTGATGTGAGTCCGACACTATTGGAAACGACTTTTCGGTTGTTGTAGTAGTTGATTGGCCCCGTACTACTAGAGCTACTGGAGTTCCCCGTGATGGGCCGCTGCGACTGCACCTCCTCGTTGATGAAAGCAGAACTTCTCGAACTTCTAAACACGGAGGGACTTGGCTTCACGGAGGTTCTCGAAGCGACCGAGAGATCGTCCAGCTGAGGGATCTTGAAGACGCTTTGCTCCACTTGTCCGCCAGCTGTGTTGGATTGGAATTTGGAAAGCCAAAATTATGTTATAAACAGGCAATGATGCGAAAGCGAAAGCGAATACCAACTGTCATGCGTTGAGAGTGAATTGACTTCAAGCGAGGACAACCAAATCATACTGCGGATGCTCCTTCTCCCAGCCCGCCACAACCCAACGTCGGCCACGGACACGTCTCCACCGACCCGCACTGCATCACCCATAACTGCCAAAGACCGTTTTTCCCCGTACCGGTTCGGGTCATTCATGTCGTGAAAGTTCTCGATACTGCGAAGTGAAGGCTCTCGTGAATGTATGGACACCCCCGTCTTCCGCTGCGAGGCCACAATACCATGCTCATGCGCGATAACCGGCGTACCTGTGAGTGGGATTTTCGTCGAACAACTTTTAGCTGTGACTACAAGTAATTCAAACTCGCAGATTAGCAAACGAAAGAAGTGGGCCTGAAAATTTGAATTCCAAAGCTACGAACGGGCTGATCAAAATACTTTATCAATTACCTGGTATGCGGCCGAGACCATTCCCGGATGCACGTTGGCGGTTGCCTGCAATCGGGTGCTTGTCGCTTAGAGGCAGGGCGTTATCGCCGGCGTTGCCGGCAGGGACGTTGTGCGCTCCTGTTTCAATCAAATAAAGCACATACGGTGAAATCTGTAATGCATTTCTTCACGCGAAGCTCAATATGTTGGGAAAGCAAATTCAGTACTTATGCAACACATATCCTGCAAAGAAGTACTTTCCAGAGCAGAGCCGCTCGCTTTGACACGCGTTTGGACGTCGGCTTCCATCCTGGGAACGTGCTGCGGCGAGCTGAACCCACTTGGACCTTCCTTTCCGCCTGCGTGTGTGTTGTGCTTGCGTTTCTTTGCTAAACGCAGCGCGTAAATCATTTAGCAGCACACGTCGTCGCTCATGCAACACAGTCACAGCCTTGCCATGGCAGCCAAACTTCAAGCAAAAAAAAATGAACCTTGCGCGCCTCTGCGTATTGTCGGCATCGCGTCGCCGAGTGGTCCGTTGCCGTACCCCCCCCCCCCGAGTTTGGGGAGATGCGCTGTATTGGGTGGCAGCTTCGTCCCGTACAGCTTCTGGTCCAGGTCGTAAAAATGCTCCGGACTACGCAGCGTCTGCATGCGCCGGGATTTTTGCCGCGCGACTACAGCGTCAACCTGTATGTAGTCACAATTGAAGCTGCTCGATAATTTTGCGTTTTCAGGCCACGACGTTGCATCTTCGCCGGGAATCAAAAAGCATCCAGCAGTGGGCCTTCGTCTTTGCAACGAACACATTATGATCACAAAATCTACCTGACTCCAGTCGTCAAGCGAAGAATTATTTCCCGGTGCCGCATCTACCCCGAGCGAACTTCCTTTTCTCGCGAGAAACGAAGTCAATAGAGTCAGCACGCTCGACGGATCGTCGCCTCCCGCCGTTGGATGGAATAAAATGCCCATGGTGAGAAGACAACACGGGCTGCACAGCGAAGAAGATGGCGCGGAAAAAATAGTTTGCGTTCTTGGAACTGCGTTATCGGATCCTTCGCCACCGGTGGTGTAGTACAAGGCCGGGCTTATTTCTGGTGTACAGGGCCGGGGCAAGAAAAACTAGGTGACGACGTGGTCAGCACTTGGTGCTGATGCACCACTCGTCATTTTATGTGAACTATGATATATGAGTTCAAATTGGAATTCATTTTATTTTTCTAGAGATGGAAGCTGAGTTGTTGGATTTCTATTGTCATGATCTCATGTAGCACTTAGGCTTTTCATTCGATTTCCGCAGTAAGAGGGGTTCAGAAGTACACGAAAATTCAACGCGAAGGAAAAATTGAAGTTGCAAGCATTTGCATACAGAAATCGTTCGACATCGGCAGTAGGTGGCCGAACTGCGGTGACGAAAAGTGCAACCGATGGCTATACGACCCTAAAACAATACAGAGTCCATCATAGTCTCTCACAAATTCTAGCAACAACTCTCGCGTTCTCTCAACTCAAGTTCCCTCGCCGCGGAGCCACGGTCCCCGAGGGCAACCCCGGTTTGCGGCCCCCCGCGGGGCGCCCAAAATCTGGCCACCTGAAGTCCCCGAAACACGACGCCACGACCCGCGAGGGCAGCCCCGGTTTGCGGCCCCCCGCGGGGCGCCCAAAATCTGGCCACCTGAAGTCCCCGAAACACGACGCCACGGCCCGCGAGGGCAGCCCCGGTTTGCGGCCGGCCGCGGCGGGCCCAAAATCGGGCCACCTGAAGTCCCCTAAGCAGAACTCCCTGCATAGCAAAACTGCACTGCACACCGGGCAAATTATTAGTTTGACCTTGTAGGCATGGAAAGAGGAAGACTGGTGTTGCACCGCTTGTTCGCTCATGACTCTCCACAACCACACTCTTTGGAGGCTTTCTAGCAATTGGCACCGCGTCAGTTGCCTGTTCTCCGCAACTCTCCCCGACTTCGTTTCAGGTTGCATGACGAGCAGACGAGAACGATCCACATGAATCAGAGCCGCAGCGACTGAACGGAACACACATATCCACATCACTCCTGTGCGAACAATGCATACAAGTCTACCAGACGGCGACAACTCTCATCTCATCGACAAACACAAAGCCAAAGTAAGTGCCTTGGCTTCAGTCACTCTCACCAAACACAATGCCGCTTGCTTCAAACATTGATCAGAGCACGCGTTAGGCAACAATTTCAAGCGTACCCATAAGGAGAACAAGCTCGGCTTGTTTGCTACTCATGTAGGTACTTGCAGTAGAACGCTTTGCCTTTGCATCACACCAGCTCTCTCTTCAGAATTAAATCTGGCTTCCGTTGTTCCTCGAGCAAATCATCTCACTGTTGCACCCCCATCATGACCGCCCAGTACTGCTGCCCCAGCGCTTCCGCCCCCTGCACCCACGCGCGCATCTGCTCCAGCTTCCGCTCGCCGTGCTGGCGCAGCTGTCGCGCGATTTCCCGCAGCGACACCTTCAGCTTTTTCGCCACTTGCTTGTAGTTGGTGGCTCCGACGGTGGAGGACAAGTTGCTGAGTTGCTCCGCGGTCGGGGTCACGAAGGGCTCCGCCAGCTGCGCGGCCTGCGCCCGCACGGCGTCCGCCTCCGCAAAGTACTTTTCCGCGCTGCCGGTCAGCTCCCGGGCCCGCCGGGGAAAGTCGGCGACGTCCTGCTGCAGGGAGTGGTCGTCCGGCCGGTTCTGTTGCATATGGAATGCAAAAGTGTCTGGGTCTGGAAGAGGAGAAGTTTGTCATGCACATTTTCCATGATCCATGATGTCTCCGATGTATGCCATAGCATCACAGATTTTTTGAGCGCCTATCGATGCGCATCCTGCATGACAAATGCCCTCTCCGCGTAGCCAAATTTGACTCCTCTTGCTGCTCATGCAATACAGCTTTTTTTAGCATCCAAATGCAGCATCACAAGTTTGGCTCTTCCAGACCCAGACATATTTGCAATCCGTATTGCACGCGCAAATGCAGGTTGGCCGACAAGCGTCCGAGCAGGTCGTGCTGGTCGCTGAGACGGGCAAAAAACGTCGGAAAGGAGCCCGCATGTTGTTGATCTCGTGGTCCCAATTGCTTCTCCAGTCTCCGTATCAAATGCAAAAGTGTCTGAGTCTGGAAAGTTGGAACCTGTAATGCTGGTTTTGCATTCCTGCGAAACCTGTGTTGCATGACCAACAAAAGTCGCAGCCCCTCCCGTCGTACAAAAACGCAGTTTCTCATGCGGGGCGCGTATGAGAAAGCGTTCTGCAAACTTGTCATGCTTTCCCGCATAAGGAAGTGTTTTCATCATGCACGTTTTAGCATCACAAATTTCCAGACCCAGATGACATATTTGCAATGCATACTCCGGACTTGCTCCACGGCACCTTCCGCGAGGCTTTTCGCCTCTCGTCTTGCTCTTTCCAGGGTCTCGATCTGCTGCAGGAGAAGCAGCGGAGGGAGCAGCACGTGGTACTCCGAGTCCGCGGTCGCATGGTCGTCTCCTACCAAATTGGGATCATGCGCAGAGCCGCAGTCGTATTCTAGTTGTCCCCGCTGCTTGTTTCGAGCCTCATTGCCTCCTTCATGATTCTCCCCTGCAAGTATAATTCCGTTTCGAATTTCCTCTTCCTCCGAGGGTTCTTGATCGTGTTCGTTTTCCCTTTGGTCGTCGTTGTTATCGGCAGTATCGTCCTTTTTGTCATCCCAGGCGACAAATTGCGAAGAAGAAAAACTGAAAAATTGCTGTCCGCTACTGGAGCTGCTTGCCGAACTTGTGGGCATGCCAGGTTTTCTGGAGGAGGAGGATCCCTGTTCGAATTTTTTTGCCTCGGTACTTAGACATGTATGCTCCTTCAGAAGTAGATACATTTTGTTACGGCAAGTTTGTTCGAAAAGGAAAAGAAGTTGCTCGTAAAAATATCTACTTCACGTACAAACACCCAAAGAGAGCGCTAATATAGCGCACACCGTACCAGTACCGTCGTTTTCCTACTGCCACTGGTTCCTGTACCCCCCGTTCTGCTCGTGGTCTGAAACGACTGCAGGTCCGATGCGCACCGGACGTGCTGCTCTTCCAAGGGTAGCCACACCTGCCCGAAATTGGTCACGTGGCTGCCAGTGTTTCTGCTCTCCTGCTTTACCTCCGCCTGACCGCCGGTCCGCTGCCCCGTTTCCTCCTCCTCCTCGTTTTCAAAAAGGATCCCGATGGTCCGCAACACGTCGCTCTGGTCGGCGATTTTCTTCTGGAAAAAGACGCGGCTGAGCGCGGCGCGCAACGCGTTGATGCGGTTGAGTTTCGACAGGTGAAAGTTCATGTAGTGCGAGTGCCCGAGAAGTTTCAGGTACAGAAGCCGTTTCCGGTCCAAGTCCACCAGCACCTCCACCTTCTCCGGACCGCACTGCCGGGGCCGCAGGAACGCGAGCAGCAGCAGTTGCGAGTTCGCGGGCAGTATCAAATGCAAATATGTGCAAGGTTTGTCATGCTTGTCTGGCATGACTGAAAAGTCTGTGATGCGTGTCCAAGAAGAGACCCTTTTGCTTGTCATGCAAAAACGATGTTTGTCATGCGGAAAACGCAACACTAACAAGCCCCGTAAATATTTTTCATGCTTGGCTATGCATTACAGACCATTCAGTATTCACAGCTCAGCATTACAAGTTTCCAGACCCAGACATATTTGCAACGCATAGGCAGCACCGTGAGGCCCTCGAGCGTCGTTTTCCCGAACTCGGACTGCGACGAAGCGGAGTCTATCAAATGCAAAAATGTCTGGGTCTGGAATGTTGCCGGGTTTGTCATGCATATTTTGCATGACCCAGGATGTCTGTTATGCATGACCTAGCATCACAGATTTTTCGAGGGCTTCCTGATGCCTATTCCGCATGACAAATGCCCTTCCCGCTAGCACAAACTAGACTCCTGCTCTTGCTGATCATGCAATGCAGATATTTTTTCAGTCCAAAGTTAGCATCACAAGCTCCAACCTTCCAGACCCAGACATATTTGCACTTGATAGAGTACACGCCCACGCGCTCGTACTTCGCGAGCAGCTTTTCCTTCGTCACCTGCAGGGAGGTTGCCGCGGACGGTGCGGCACCAGTTATTCTATTGGGTTTTTGGTTCAGATTGTCCTGGTGGTGTTGCGTCAACAACAGCCGCTCCCGCAAGCGCGCAACCATCTTCGCGCCCGGTGCGTTCACGACGAACCCGATTGGGTTGCGCCAACTCCCCACCGCCTCGTGTCCGCTCTTGACCGCCCAGTGCAGTTGAAAGGGGTGCTGCGGGACGCGGAGGTCTGTGCGGTTGGCGTCCTGCATCATCGTGTTTACGGCCTGCATATCCTGTGCAAAAGTATCGTACTCGTATTCCAATCATGCATTATAAATCCGCATTACAAATTTTCTTTCTCATGCTGAGAAAATTTGTAATGCATTTATACGAGTACGATACTTTTGCAGTTCATACTGCATCGCCTGCTGAAACGTTTTTCTCCCTGGCTGATGCTTCCCACCCTGTTGCGCCGCAGCGGCGGCGGCCTTATTGGTTCCCTTTTTGTTGACACTTGGAGTTGTTCCCTTCTTGTTTCCCGCAGTTCCTCTCCCGAAAAAGTCACTGAAACCGCCCTTGCCACCGTCCCCCGCCCGGTCGAACCGCGTGCCGCCGGCCAGGCTCCAGGGAATGACCTGACGGCCGTTCCCCGTCTGGTAGAGTAGGTGCAGGGTCTGGAACTTCAGCGGGCGGCAGAGTTTCAGCTTCTCCCGCTGGTAGGAAATCTGGTCGCTTTGGGAGGCCAGAATCTGGGCGATGTTGTTCTTCGTCAGCGGAATGCCGACCGCGTGCATTATGGGAGTGTCAGGATCGAAACCGACAGAGCTGAAGCAATCTGTCATGCGTAAAATGCAAGGCACGAAGCGACTGTCTTGCAGGGATTGCACGTGAGGCCGATTGGAAGCCCGTTTGGGATTTGGGATGGAGCTGCTAAAGTAGCATGACAAAGGATGGCGCCTTCTTTCGCTAAACAGCATGACAACCTAGATTTCGATGGCGCCAAAATTTGTCATGCGCCGCTTGAAAATTTGGGTTCCAAGTGGTATCGATTTTATACATCACAAATTTTTCAACTTTGTCAATTTCGATTCTGACACCCCCATATGCATCTGGTACAGCTTTGACCGCCAGTACCGCAGCTCCAGCAAAGCGCGCCGCCGGGCCTCGACACTGCCGATCCGGGCGATGTTGAAATGCTTCACGATCGGACCTTCAATTGACGAGAGTTCTTCTTCTGCGGTTTTATTTTTCGCCGCACTTGTCGCACTTTCACCACCACCAACATCACGTTTGAGGATGGGGTTTTTCATTTTCTTCCGCCGGTCGCTGTAGTTTGTCATCACACTTTCCCCAGCCGGGTGAATGCGCAACTCCCAGCGCTGCTGCGCAGTGAACTTCTTGAGCTTTGAGGAAGTGCTCTGTGCGCACAGGTTGAAAATCGGGTCTGAGTTGATGATAACCTCCTCCTGTGTGTTGTCCTCTAGAGGGTCGTTTTGCCCACTATAACCCGTCCCAAAAAGCCCTCCCGCAGTCGCGCCGGTCACAGGGTCCAGCAGTTCCACCTCCTCGTCGTCCACGATGGTGACGCGCGGATTTTTTTCGCTTTTCCCCCGCTGCTGCTGCAACAGCTCCAGTCGCGGGTCCGGGGGCGCGGCGAAGACGAGCTCCATGCGCGGGAATGAGGAGGGTTGTGCAGATGAAGCACCTTTTGAAATACGCCCTTGTCGTTGTGTACTATGCCTGTCATGATCATTTCGCTCGCCATTTGAGAGATCCTCCTCCTCCAGTGTTTCCACTTTTTCAAGAGCCACTTCCACCTTGAAAGAATCATTCGCATGAAGACGAGCACCTCGCTGCGCAGTGCTGAGGCCGCCGGTTGCTCGGAGTTTGTCCTCGTCCGGATGAAAATCCTGTATTTCTCCTTCGCTGTCGTCAGCCGCTTCATCTTTCCCACGTACACCACGCTGTTTTGATGATGATAGAACCTCCGTAGTTTCTCCAGAAATACAGGTTTCCTCCCTAATTCTTTCGATCATCGCGTCCAGTTCGGGCGGCCGCTCGATTACGCCCGCGGTTACAGGACCTTCGTCCCCCGACTCGTCCTCTTCCTGGTCGTTTTTCTCACTACCGCCGTGCGCGGCGGAATACGCCGCCCAGTTTATGCCGACAGCGGCACCACTTCCGGATGAGGCAAAGGGTAATGTTTTTGACGCCGGATCTTCAGTGGTACCACCTCCCGCTGGCTCATCGACCAGGTCGGACAGGAAATCTGCGAACGCCGCGTCCATGGAGGCGGCCGGGGGGTTTCTTGTTGGGCCCTCGTCTTTTGGATCAGTTTCACCTACGTTTTTCACCTCCTCGACATCTTCCAGAAACGAAGCGAAGGCATCTTCTAGACTGGCAGCAACGGCGGTCGTGGAAGCTGCAACAACTGGTTCTTGCGCATCATGTTGTGAAGATTTTTCCGGAACACGTGCTGGCCCCGTGGCAGGTCGTGGGGAACAAGCAGCTTGTCCTTCTTCTTCCGGACCACTGCCTCGAGTATCCTTGTCCTCGCCTGTGAGGCGGCCGTCGGGGCGCTGCTGCGTGTCCGGTACTACTGCTTTCGTCGCCCGTGTCTTTGCTGGTGGTTCCTGCGAAACAAGAACTTCAGATCCAAAACCTTCTTGTTGATGTGGTACAGGTCTTTCTTGTACAGAGAATGTTGTGAAGTTGCTTTTTCTTCGTTTCTTCTCCTTCTCCCTGGTAAGTAATACTTCCGACGTGGCGTGGTCCTCAAGAAGTGTAGCTTCTGCTACCACGACTTCCGGTTGCAGCTCAGGTTGCCTGTGACGAGGATCTCGCTTTTGTCGCTTCTCTCCTGCCGCATTCTCATCACCGCGCAGGCCATCACCTCTCCCCCGACTGTGCCTGCTCTGGCCGCGGCTCCGACTGCTCCGACTGCGTCGACGTTTTTTACTCCTGGCTGCAGGTGGACTTCTGCTGTCGCTTATCTCATTTCGTCCACGGCCGCGCTTAGTCGTGGTTTTTGTGGGAACAAGATCTACAACTTCGTGCTGTACTTTCCTTTCCCGGCGTTTCTTCTTCTCCAGGCTTCTACTACTTTTACTTTTGTCCTTTTCGTGGTTTTGCTCGTCACCATAAGCTTTTCTTCTCCCCACTTGTACCCCATCCCCGTCGCTGTCGCTTTCCTCCCGCTGCCGCACGCGATCGTCGTGCTCGGACTCTGCCGCGGACTCCTGCAGCTCCTCCTCTAGGACACTCAAAATCTGGTCGTCCTGCTTCTGCTGCTCGAGCAACACGTCCTCGTCGCCGCTGCTGTCGTCCGAATCTTGAACAGCAACTTCGCTGGTTTTTCGTCCCGTCGTTTGGTGCTTTTCATCGTTTTCCGCCCCAACAGCGCCAGCCTTCGCACCCTTGCTGTGGAACACCGCGAGCCCGTCGTTGGTTTCCTCAAACACGGCAATCTGACGGCACTCGTTGTTGAAGGCCTTCGCGAGAGACCGCTGCAACAGCGACGCCTGGCTCTTCACGCCCCAACTCAAATCGGGCAGCATGCAGCAGACGCGAAAGGGGTTCGGGAGGTCCTTCAGGCCAAGCATGGCCTGCATGTGGATGTTGTCCAGCTTCAACTTGCCGTGACAGATTTGCGGCGAGCAGCTGGCCACAATGGCGGCGCGCAGAATGAACATGTCCCGCACGAATATGTCCTCCACGCCGCTCTTCCCCGCGATGATCTCCTCATTGAACAAAGTAGAAGAAGACCTTGTTCCCCCGGCGGGGACCGGAACACCACCACCACTGCCGGGATGATGAAGACGTGGCTCATCTCCACCAACAGGACTCGCTGAAGACCTCGCGTAGGCCGGGCAGCCGAGACGGAAGAGCAGCCGCTGCAGTTGCAGCATGGGGCCTGCGTCGACGAAGTGCAACACTCGCTCCGCCACATCGATCACCTGAATCGCCAACAGGGTCAACCGCTTCGGCACGATTGCGTTGGTCCGCGCAAACACCGCGGAGTGCCGGATGAACGCGTAGCGCTGCGCGGCGGAATTCTTCATGTTTGGTGGTCCGCGGGTCCTCCCCGTCTTGCGGGGCTTCGTGGTCGTTTGCAGCGCCGTCTCAGGAGGTCTTTGGTGCTCCGGAACTCCTGCCGTTGTGTTGTTGTAGAAGTGGTTACTTTCGTCCCCGCCCACCCCCTCTTCTTCTCCGCCGCCGGGATTGCGCAACCCCTTGAGCCAGGCGACGAACAGGTTCCGCAGCATCAACGGCTCCGACTGCTGGTCTTTGTCGAACTTTTTTCGGCACTCGTAGCTGCGGCTGAGCGCCTGGTAAAAGGTGTGCGGGTCGCGCAGGACGAACTGCGAGGGCAGCGTAAACGGGTCGTTGGCCGCCAGCGCGTATCAACTGCAAAAGTGTCTGGGTCTGGAAGGCTGCAACTTGTAATGCTAGCTCTCCATACCTAGGACATCTGTATTGCATAGCCAACAAAAGTCACAGCCTCTTTTGCACACGCAGAAACGCAGTTTCTGATGCGGATTCCCTATGAGAAAGCGTTCTCAAAAGTTGTCATGCTGTGTTGCATTCGAAACTGGTTCCATCATCCACATTTTAGCATCACAAGTTTCCAGACCCAGACACTTTTGCAATCCATAGCGCGCAGGCCATCACGACGCAGTCCGCGACGCACCCAAAGCAGGCCCCGAAGAAGATGAGCCGCACCTGGCGCAGGTCCAGCGGGAGCTGGATGGCCAGCTGGCCCAGCAGCGTGATGTCCGCGAAATCGCTCGTCCCGGTGAGGTATCAAATGCAAATATGTCTGGGTCTGGAAACTTGTAATGCTGCGTCGGGAATAGTGGATGCTCTGTAATGCACAGCCAAGCATGAGAAATCTCTGCGCTTCTTTGTGCTGCGTTTTTCGCATGACAAACTGCGTTTTTGCATGACAGGCAAAAGGGTCTCTTCTTGGACACGCATCACAAACTTTTTGGTCATGCCAGACCAGCATGACAAATCTCGTAATCTCCCAGACCCAGACATATTTGCAATCCATATGAGGGCCCCCACGTCCGCCAACTTCGCCACGGCGGTCTCCAGGCGGTCCGTGCCCGGCGGCTGCACGGTCATTTTCAGCAGGTTCCGCGGCGGCAGCGAGCCGATCCGCGGCATGCGCTCGCGGATCTTCGTGCTCAGCTGCTTCACCTGGAGGTACAGGCGCTCTATGCATTGCAAAAGCATCGTACTAGTATAAATTGCATCACAAATTTTGGCAAGAAGGAAAGTGGAATTTGTAATGCTCTTTGCCTTAGAAGAATAACATTTGTCATGCATCTTTGCAATTAGTACGAGTATACGATACTTTTGCACAAGATACGCTCCAGCGGTGCGTTCTCGATCTCGGCCCGGTCGAACGGGGCCATGATGTGCTGGTAGAACCTATCCTGTGGAAAAACGTCCCCATACCAGAGTCAAGTTGGTAAATTTGCAACACAAATCTCCAAGTTTTGGGAGTATATGCATGACAAGTTTGGCCTCGTAGTGTAATCCTGTTTAGCTACTTAGTGCAGCAGCATCACAGATCTACCATATCATGCTGGTTGGAGCATGACAAATTCCTAAACACGACTAGCAAATGCCCCTCATGGGGCTCCGCATGAGAAATGTTTTCAGCGTGCAGATTTGCATGACAGCTCTGGGGTGGGGACGTTTTTACAAATGATACAGCCGGCGCGGATACAGGCGGATCGCGATTCCCGTGAACACCCGCCCGCACCGGCCAGACCGCTGCGACGCCGAGGCGTGCGAGATCCAGCTGGTCACCAGGCTGGCGGACTCGCGCGTCTTGTCGTACCCCAGCTGCCGCTTCAGGCCGAAATCGAGCACGACGCGCACCTTCGGCAGCGTCAGCGACGACTCCGCGATGCTGTATGAACTGAGAAAGTATCGCACTTGTATAAATGCATTACAAATTTCCTCAGCATGAGAAATAAAATTTGTATATGCTGATTTACATTAAGGAAAAAATTTGCAATGCATGATTGCAATTACTACGAGTACGATACTTTTGCACTGGATATGGTGCTGGCGAGGTAAATGTGGACGGTGTCCCGCTCCGGGTTGGACAGCGCGCCGTGCTGCTCCTCAATCGGAATCGTGCTGTGCAGCGCGAACAGCTCGTAGTGCAGCATTTTTTTCTTTCCGTATTGATTCGCATGATCCTCGAACTCCGTCCGCAGCGCTTCGTACAAATCGGTGATTTCCCCGATCCCCGGCAAAAACACCAAAATGGACTCGCCACCAACGCCGAGACAGTGGATCAAGTCCGCCACCAGGGTATTGAAATTTTCCGGGATCTTCGGCGGCAGTGTCGCACTGCTGGTGGCGCTGCTGGTACTACCCCCGGCCCCCCCGTCGGCCATGCGCAGAAACTCGTCCGCGGCCGTCTCGCGCTGGTCCGCCACGAAGGTCTGATTTTGCACCTTGTTGCCCGCTCGCCGCATCGCGGTGTCGATCTGCTTCTGGTACCGCTCCAGAGTTTGCTGCAGAAGGTCCACGCTGCCGGCCGACAAGCATCTTCCCGTCTGCGCCCGCAACAAATCCGCGCCAGTCGTCGCGCAAGGGCGGGCGCCGCTTTGGTGTTGTTGGTTCTTCATAGCCGGGTGGGAGGAAAACGGAAACAAGTCGTCCAGGTACAGAATATCCACATTAAACCGCTTTGCGCCGACGAAGATATGAACTGCAACTGCAAAAGTATCGTACTCGTATAAATGCATTACAAATTTCCTTAGCATGAGAAATAAAATTTGTAATGCGGATTCACATTTAAAGAAAGATTTGTAATGCATGATTGCAATACGAGTACGATACTTTTGCACAGGATAGAAGATCGGCGGCGGCAACGTGTTCGCGAAGCCCCCGACGCTGCCCTATGAGGGTGCACAACTCCCCCTCCCCCTCATTTGTATTGCATGAACAGCAACACAAACACCGCCACACCTGGAGCCTGTGCATGACAAGTTCATGCGCCTACTGTAGTACTTACTGTTTGGGCTTCGGGAATCTGTCATGCAAACAGTGCCACCGGGAAGCACTTGGATTTGGGGCTTTACATGACAAATGAGGGGGAGGGGGAGTTGTGCACTGTCATATGCCCCCGGTGTCGAAGTAGTTGGCGAACAGGTTCCCTTGCATCGTGGCTGACATTGTCCTGTGCAAAAGTATCGAAACCGTACAAATGCAAGTCTTGCATTGCAAATCTTGTTTCCAAGGCAAATCTGCATTAGAAATTTCTCATGCTGAGGAAATTTGTAATGCATTTATACAAGTACGATACTTTTGCAATGCATAGACATCAGGATGAGCTTGAAGTCGGCCATCTTGTACTGTCGCTGCAGCTTCAGCACCAAGGTGAGCAGGTCGGAATCCACCGACCGCTCGTGAATTTCGTCCAGGATCACGTGCGAAAACCGGCGGATCTGCAGCGGGTCATTCACCAGCAACTGCAGCAGGTACCCCGTGGTCACAAACAAAAGCTTTGTCGTTTCGTCCACCTTGCTCTCGCCGCTGATCTTGTAGCCGACAAGGGGCGACGAGGGTTTGCAGCTTCTGTGTCCAGCTGTACTAGAAGCTGAACTTCTGTGACCACTGCCGCCCTCCTCGCTCTCCCCGATCGACATCATCGTCCCCACGCCCATTTCCTCTGCCACCCGCTTCGCGAGCGTGATGCAAGCCAGCCGGCGCGGCTGCGTGATGATGATTTTCTTGTTGCTGTTTTGCTGCGCGGGAGTGCGGCAGAAGTGGTAGACGTATTGGGGAATACGGGAGCTCTTGCCGCAGCCCGTTTCGCCCTGCACGCAGACCGTGTTGAATCGCCGCACCTGGGACACAATTTTCGCCGCCGACTTGTCGATCGGGAGCTCCTCGCGCTCCGGCCCGGGGAGCGGGCCGAGGGGTGCTTCCACCGCTGCCTCAGACGACCCGCCGGGTGTCGTATTAAACTCACCACCGCGACTGAATGTTGTACTACTAGTACCCTGCTGCTGCGCACCACCACCCGCGGTTCCTGGATAGTAGGAGGACGACGACGAGGGCTGGCGCACCCCCGCGATTCTGATGTCGTTGGGGTTAATATTATCCTCTGCAAGAGCTTGTGCAGCTGTGTTGTAGCCAGTGTCTGGCTGTGGATCCACTCCGGGTTGCAGCACGCCGATGCTTTCCAAGTACTCGCGTTCGTACCTTTTTCGCTCCGCCTCCTCGTCCGGAACCTGCAACTGCCGACCGACCATCATCTGGATCGCCTTCCCGCCCGGTCGCGGGCCGCGCGAGTTCGTGTAGTGGGGCTTGCCAAAACTATTCTTCGCCGTCCTCGGCCGATAAGTCGTACTGGTGTGCTGGCTGGTGCTAGTACCCTTCGCAGGACCTGCAGCTACTCCCTGGTGTATTTGCTGCTGCTGCTGCTGCTGCCACGGGGAGGGCAGAAATTGGGCGGCCGCTTGCATGCTCATCGTGGTTGCAGTGCCCATCGTCGACCCGAATAAGGGTGTGTTTGCAGCAGTACCAGATGGTAGTCCACCTGTACCTGCAGCTGCTCCCAAACTTCCGCCTTGCACGTTATGCTGCTGCTGCGCCCGGAGCTGCTGTGCCTGAGCCTGCAGCTGCATCTGCTGCTGTTGCAGCTGCATTTGCTGCTGCAACAAAAACATCTGCTGCTGCTGCAGATCCATGATCTACTCCGACTTCTGATCCCGTTTTGCGTGGTTTTATTTGCCGCTCCGGAATTAGCGCTGCGGAGGTCGTGTTCCTGCAAAACTAGTACAACGGGCAGCTAGCATGATATTATTTCTACCGCCTCGGAGCATGATCCTGCCCTGGTCTTTCGGGTCCTCTCTGCTTCCCCCGCACCATAAAGCGCGCCTGCGGCGCTTCGCCGTCTGGACAGATTCGAGCGGCAGTCGGACGTCGATAAGTAGAAGGTCATATTCAATTTATAAGGGTTGGTAGTATAGATTCGATAGAAGGGGGCTTACCTGATTGTATCAACATTCAGATTTAGATTTACCCGAGAACACTCAGACCACAAAGAGAAGAATACCCTTTTCCAACAAAGGTAAGCAGGAGAAGAGAGTGGGGCATCATGCGGAACTTAACTACGGGTGAGCAGGTTCTGTAAGTACACCTCGGCGAAAACATGGATGCAGATGATCTACAAAAATTCTTCATCTTTGGTACTGAAATATCGGAAGTAAACGCAAAATGGCCTCCGTTAGAAGTAGGAGCAAAAATGTTCTCTCCTCGCAAAATTCAAATTATTCGCGCACGCGCACCATGGTAAAGTACTTGAAATAAAGAAAAAACTTTTTGCCTTCTCGGATCCCCACCTCTCTCGCAAAATTTGCGGATCAGGATCAAGCGCGGTCAGAACGCAACTTGAAAACGTGGTCGATGAGACCTCGATCGTGATGAGACCTCGATCGTTCATCTTCAAGGGGATCAGAGGGATATCGAACTGGGGTCGTCCCGTAACTTACAGAAAATTCTCACCGTGAGACCAGAACGAGGACCGCAGAAACGGAAGAACTACACGATGCAAGAGCAGACACGAATGTATTCATTCGACGCAGTCATTCCGCCGTTAATTCTTTTGAACAAAAATGAAAATCCAGCCAATCCAAACGCCTCTTCGGGCAGCAGCTTCTTTACTTGATCAGTCATCTACTGCCAAAGCAGACCTTGTCGCCTGGCAAACTCAGCGCTTTCAGAGCAGGTCGTCGTTCACAATTTCGGCTGCGCAGTGGCATCCTGCGAGTGGAGTTCAATGATACTAGTACCATGCTTAACTACGTGTGCAAACCCCTTGACAGCGCCCTGCTTCCACAGACTCCTGCGCGGTCTGTCGTTCTATTCGCTCCACCAAGATCTTCGGTGGACGCTCATGCTGTTGCACACTACAGTGAGGACGCATGAATTTTTTCCACCCTGCCTTGGTGCCGGCCCCCTTCGAATGCGGTGGAGAGAAAGCGCAAAACCATCTCTTTCGCCACCTCGTCGCCCAGCGTGGCTTGGCCCAAGCAGAGCACGTTGGCGCCGTTGTGCAGGCGGCAAAATTTCGCAGTGTAATCGTCGTGGCACACTGCAGCACGGATTTGCTTGTGCCCCTTTAAAGTCAAAGTCGCTAAACATTAATCAAGGTACATGCTCCTGCTGAACGCTTTTCATGCAAACAGAAGAACCATTTCTGATGCTATACCCTGTGTGCCTGCAAAAAAAACTCACACTGCAACAAAAATGCGTAAAGTACTGTGAAAGTAGAACAAGAAATTCTTATTGCAACTACACTACCTTCTGATTCAATCCGCAGGAGGATTCCAGGCCGGTTTGACAGACGAAGACGCCTAACGCCTCTGCTTGCCCGGGGCTGGCAAGCTTCTCCGCACCACCCGCAGCGACTTCCAAAGCAGCTATAAAGGCTTCGTGAGTGGTTGGCGCAGGAGCACTAGTACTAGCGGTACTACCGCCGTCCGGGCTTATCACGACAACGCCGTCTGGGAGGGAGAGCTTCGCGAGTTTTGCCGCCAACTCCGAACCATCGGCGTTGTACCCGATGAGCAACTTCATTGTCGATGGAACAGGATAACGAGTATGTGCTCTGTAGTTACTTACTCAAGTAAAACACATCCGTCATCAACCGATAAATTGTACTGGCATGGCACTAAAACTCGGCGCAGAAGGCTTCTACTAGTACAATTTACTTCTCCAAGACTATTCTACAAATCTGCGCACTGCGGTCGAGGTAGCAATCCAGGCAATTCAATGTCAAAAACAAACGCCCGCTCGAGAATAACGGAGAGAAAAACGAACGCTTCGCCGAAATAAAAATCAAACTGCGCTGAGTGACCCGAAATTTTCCTTATGCGAGATGAGCCCTGCGGAGGAAAACCTACACGTACAGGAGACGTTGATGACGCGCGTCTTGATGATCGCGCGTCCTGATGATCCTGTGGCTTTGCCGTGCGTGACTAGATCTCATTGAAACAATATCGATATTTTACGCAAGTCATTCATATAGCATTTGATCATGTTGACAGTGCACTTGAGCTTTTACACACGACTACAACGAGGACGGAGAAACCCGACAGAAGATCTTCGGTCCTCGACAAGCTCTTGTTTCGGTTTTGCGCTGTGAGCCGTCGGTCAGGCGCCGTCTCAGAACGGGGTATAAGAAGAACACAGGTGGAACACAAACAATCGGAGTACTGAAATTCAAATTATTGCTGAATAATTTCTCGGAAATAAATTTCCATCTGCCTCAAATTCAAACCAAGATGCAACAGCATAGCACAGCAATATCTCGACGTCCCGAGCAGGATGAATCAATGTAACCATAGCCATTCGGAAAAACAGTCTATTTCCTGGTAGTACCACTATCGGTCGATGCTAGAACTGAGGAATGCTTCCATAATTCTAACATCAACTACTCGATTTCTAGAAAAGTCTACGAGTTTATTCCGGAGTTATGACGATAATATGGCATCATGAACCTACTGTAGGACGCGGCTCTTTGCGAATGCTACGCAGCACCCTAGTTGACTGGTTTGAAAACGCGAAACGAAAAATCTTGACAGCCCGAAAAAAAATCGGTGCACATTCAAACCACGCTTTTGTTTGGTTCTTTTTCCTTTCATTGTGGCAAATCAATCTAGTAGTAGAAACATGGTTGTGCTCCTTGGCACAACGCTGTCCTGTCAGAAATGCGACTCATCAACACAGAAGAACTGGTTGGCAGACGTCTTCACTTCTTCTAGGTACTTATTCCCTCTACTATTTTTCGACAAATACATTTGGTCAATGCTTTGTATCATGCTTACTTTTTTGAAAAACATCATGCTGTTGCGACTTTTCTTTGTTTAACACTAGCACCACTTCAAACAAGCCTAATTCATGCGATGAAGACAATGGTCCTCGTCCTCGCTAGAAATAAAAGCAAGTCGTTGCGGACCTTCTCTTTTACTACACACGACACTGTTTCTCTTTTACAACTACTACACATACCCATACAACCGGAACGCCTCCGTGTCCGTGAGTGGCCGGAGGTTCCGGGCCGTCACCCAAAATTCCCTGCCGACAAACTCCTCCTGCCGCCAGTATCAAAATGAAAAATCCCCCCTCCCCACATCAAAACGAAATTTCTGATGCCGGATTTGCGTACACAAATCCGATTTGTGTTGCAGCACAGGACTGCAGGCCCATATCATGCCAATGCGGAGAGGTTTTGGCCTAGGCGCTTAGCATGAGGAACGTCCATGCTGTAGGCCCAACAGCATTACAAACCGCCTGCATAAGGGGGCGGAGCCTCTGCCGTTGCTTTCTTGCAAGACAGATAATATTTGTGGTCACAAATCAGCATCACAAATTCTCTTAGGCGTTGCGTTTCGATATGGGGAGGAAGAATTTTTCCCTTTGATAGCCAAGCCGACAAGATTTGTACGCGAAACACCGGTATGCACTGCAAAAGTATCGCACTCGTACTAATTGCAGTTATGCATTACAAATCTCTTTTTCAAGCTAAATCAGCATGACAAATTCCATTTGTCGTGCTGAGCTAATTTGTATTGCAATACTACGAGTACGATACTTTTGCAGTGCATAACCGGGTCCTCCGGCACACCATCCCCGTGGATCCGCAGCTTCCCGGCGACAAAGGGGGCGAGACGCGCACTTGGGTATTGGATGTCCTGAATCTCGCCCAGCAGCCCGTCCGCCCGCAAAGGCGTGAGCAGATCGCGGCGTTCTTGCCGCATGATCCGCTTCTGCGTGCGCCGACGCTAGCGCGACAGCAGCTGGGGCTGCGTGATAGTATCACCTGTGCATTATGAATTCATTGAATTCATTCGGGTTGGCAAAGTTTCTCGGCGTTCACAACTAACTAAAAATGTTATCGAGCTGTTGAGAAGGAAGATAAGAAACAGGATATTACAACTAGTAGCCGGCGTTTAATATTCAGTGCGCGGAGGAAGTACTTACCACAACTTTGTTCTCGCAGGTGGGAAAACGCGGCCACAGGCTCCGGCTCAAGTTCCTCCAACAAAAACGCCTTCAGGTTGCTCACCAGCCGCACCTTGCCGAACCACTCCAGTGTAAGAGCGGGGTCCTTCGGCCAGGGCACGCCGGACCGGAAGAACGGATTTTCGCGCAGCACCAGCTGCAGTCCCCGTTCCGCCGCTGCGGCCAACGGAATCCGCTCGTACGGAACGGTAAAAACGACCTGGGTGTCTTCAAGAACGCGGTGGATGGTACTAGTATCCTGCGGCTCGTTTAACCCAACGTGGTTTTTCACAATGCCGTCGAGAACCAGGCGGGGCAACGTCGGAAACTGCTGCTCGTTGCAGCAGCTCCCGACGAGGACCCCCGTCTAGAAGAAGTTGTCTGTTCCCGGCGCCCGCCCTCCCAACAACTTCATCTAGTACAGGCGGCGGACGAGTATAACTAGACCCCAGTAGATGAAACGCGGCAGACGCGTTGCACCTCCGGAAACTTTCAGGACACACCCGCCGCAACTTTTCTACCAATTCAGCAACTTCGACGAAACCCTCGGTCGCGGTGGAGAAGCTGCTCACGGGGATGGGCTTCTCCCCACAGCGTGCGCCCGACAACAGGGTGACCGTAATGGCGTCAGAGGCAGGGGAAGTACGTGTCTGCTGTGAAGATGCGGCGAAAGACGCGTCGCAGCCACGCGTGAAGATCTGCCCGGCCGCAATCAGCATGCGGGGCAACGCCATTATGGCAGAACGACGTTGATGGCGCCGCTGGTGGGCGACTTCTGCTACTGGGCGAGATAGCGACATTGGTTCGTTTTTATAGGGCCTTTTTTTGAAAATTTTATGTCAATAGGACAGAATGAACGAGTGATTAAGTTAGTTGGAACTTAGTTTTTAGTCCGAGAAAATGAGTTTTCACCTATGGTGAGACTTTCAACGGATGGTGTTCTTGTGTTTTCTGATATAATTCTTGATGAGTGATACGTTGTCTACTTACCGTGGTGGTGCTGAAAACGATACTATGTTAAAGATTTTTACCAAAACTGAAACTAGACCGACAGGCGGACAGAGCTTCAAACTACACGAGAGGAGAGGACACTGTAGACTAGAGCGTGCTAAGCAAAACAACCTGTCGTCACCCATCGCAAACAAAAAGTACTTTATGCCGGTTCGACATATTGAGGGCATGAAATAAAGGTGTACTTCTCGGCAGCACTTCCTTCACTTATCATTCTACCGCGGATTTGATTTGATTTGAAGAGGACTCCGCTCCTTCGTAAGGGTTGCGGGATAATTGGGATAAAGAGCGCAGCTCGAGCTTCTACCTTTCTATGATCAGCCGATGCCTATGAAGATCGCATCGAATTGGTTCCGCTCCCGGACAACACTTTTTTTCGGAGCGGTGCACTATATCAAAAATCCTTTTTTTCTGAAAGGTTGTTCCTCGATTTGATTCATCAGAAACCTCCACCCACCAGACCCGCAGATCAACATCGACCTTCGCCTTCCTCAGCTACTTGCCACCTCCGAAAGGGTCATCCAGAACTGATCTCGAGAAGGACCACAACAACATCGCTCGTCGGGGATCAACTGAACTTTCACTTAATGATCCACTTGCAAACACCCTTCATGCCCGAAGAACAACATACGAGGAAGCAGGACTTCAAGCTCGGCTTGATGTTCCTCTTCCTACGCTTTAAAAAACATAAAACGCGTTCATCAAACATCTTCCCACAGTTCTTGCTCCTGTTACACTGCTTGCGTAAAGATCTTTCATCATTTGCATACGTGTAGTGTCAACACAATTATCGTCCGCACCGGTAAGATCGGTAGTTTTCTGCGCAATACGAAATAAGCAAATAATCCTCGGTGCTGCTCTGCCTGCACCAGCAGAACTTCTTACACCCGTCCCACCCCCATCACATCTCCCTCCTCTTCATCCGACACACAGCCGAAATCGCTGTCCTCGTCGAAAAACCGGTTGCGCAGCTGTTCGTTGCCTTTATCAAATGCCAAAATGTCTGGGTCTGGAAGATTCTGAGACTTGTGATGCACGTTTTGCATGAGCCATGATGTCTGTGATGCATGCCCTAGCATCACAGATTTTGTGAGGGCATCTTGATGCCTATTCCGCATGACAGATGCCCTCTTCCCGTAGCAAAAATCAAATTCCTTTTGCAGCTGATGCAACACAAATTTCTTAGACATCCAAGCGCAGCATCACAAGTTGCATTTTTCCAGACCCAGATCGATATTTGCAGTTCATAGCCCTGCTCCGCGTGCAGTTTTTCCCCGAGCTCCGTCGCGTTTTTCTCGAATTGCTTGAAATCCGTTAATACATCGAAGCATCCCGTCCCGACGGTCGGCAATTTCCCCGTAATAATGCTCGCGGACGCGGACGCTAACGAATCCGTGTTGTGCTCGAGGGCGGCCTTGGCGGCGAAGGTGAGACTGGTTTCGTAGGTCATCTGCAGAAAAGGCGAGGAGATGTCCTGCATGCCGCGGCGGCTGAACGCCCGGTAGCTGCCCTGGCTGGTCATGTAGTCGGCGATCAGGTACAGATGCCGCCAGTTCACCTCGATGCCGTAGTGCCCGAACACGTTCCGGATCTCCCGCACGATCGCGTTCCGCGCCGCCTCCGCGCCGTACAGGTCCATAGTAGTCCCGATGCAGTTCGTGTTCAACCGGTTCCAGTCCAGCTCCCCGGTAGACAGCTCGTCGGGCAGCTGCCACAAGGCGGTCAGGTTGATGCCCTCCGTCTCGATAGTCACCTCGTCGTCCTTTTGCAACACGTTCACCTTCTTGATCCCCTTCGCACGCTCGTCCTGCGCATACCGCTCCTGTTTTTCATTTGGATGTTACTTCGCATAAGCAAATTCAAATTATATTATTGCGAGCCATTTGTATTTGGCTTGCTCTTCATGGTAGGTAGAATGGAAGGAAGCAAGAGACGAATTTCAGTTTTATCTTCATGTTTTCACAGAAGGAATCGATGAAGGCATAAGTGTTCTTGTACACATAATCGAAATTCTACTCCTACAACTCATCGGATCGTCATTGCGTACAACTACAACTAAATGCTCCTCATTTCCTAAATACATACCTGTGACAGTTTCTTGATGATCTCAGATAGGAGCATCTTGCAGGGGCACTTTTGCGCGGAGACGTCCATGCGGAAGGCCCAGGTCGCTCGGTTGGTTTCCGGGAAGTGAAACCACTCGGGCGTGGTGAACTTTACTTTCCCCAGTTCCTCCAGCGTTTCGTTATCGGCTTCCGCGTCGTTCAGAAACCTCTCCACCGGCGTCAAGGTGCCTTGATTTTCCATGTCCTCATCCAAGTCTAAATCCACTTCCAGCAAATCTTGCTGCTTTTTCATCTTTTTCTTCTTCTTTTTAGTAGTATCATCGTCGCTAGTACCCTCTTCGCTGTCGTCCGTAGAAACAATCATAGCCCCCACATTTTGCTGGTTCCGCAACAGTTTTTGCGCTTTCTTCTTCAACAATGCCTCGGCCTGCTTGTCGTCAATCGTGTTTTTCTTCTGCTGTTTCCGCTGCTTGTGGTCTCGATTCGCATTCTCCATCTCGCTGTCCGAGGACGCGGAGAGCGATTCGCTGTCGGAAGAATCATCTGAGACATTATTCCCAGCACCACGACCAGTTTTGGTAGAAGCTTTCTTTCCCGCTAATGCCGTTTTACCTTCTTTACCATGCTTCTTCTTTTTACTTTTCTCATCCGCCAGTAAGTCGTCCTCCTCGTCCTTTACCTGTTTCAACTCCTCGCTCTCGCTCTCGGAACTTTCCTCGGACCCGGAGTCTGAGCCGTCGTCCTCGCTGTCGTCCTTTTTTCCCAAACCCCGGGCGTGCTTCTTGGTTTTCTGCTTCTTGCCCTTCTTGTGATTTGACGAGTCATTATTTTCCATGTCATTCCCCTCTCCTTCCTGCTCGTCACCTCTTTCGTTCCCTTTCTTATTATTCTTTCCTCTGCTTTCATTCTTTCCACCCTCCTCATCCCCGCTTTCGTCGTCCCCGCCGCCACCGCCGCCCATCGGCGCCCGCAGCTTCTCGTCGTTGACGGCTTTGCGCTTCGACGTGGCTGTTTCCTTGTTTCGATTCTTCTCGGCGGCGCGCACGTACTTGTCCACCTCGTTCTTGAACTGCCCGAGGAAGGAGTAGTAGCCTTCTTGCAAAAACTGGTTCAACTTTTCCGTCGTGTTCAGGTGGGGAAACTTCTTCTGCACGTCGGCTAGGGACACGAAGTCCAGCTCCACAATGTAGGTGCGGACAAAGTTCCCGCCCAGCTGTATCCTCAGCAAAACCGTCCCCACCCCATAGTCAAGATGGGCAATCTGCTACACAAATCTACAAGTCTTGGCTGTCGCGCATGACAAGTCTGGGGTCGTATTGTAGTAGTGCTCTTTAGCTAGTGAAACAGCATCACAAATCGAAGATCTTATCCTTATTCGAGCATGACAAATCCCAAAACAGCATTACAGAATGCTTTCGATGGGTCTGCGCATGAGAAACATTTTAGGCATGCAGATTTGCATGACAACTCTGGGGTGGAGACGTTTTTACTCAGGATAAGCTGCCGGCCCTTCTCCGTGACCCGGTACTCCGTGATCAGTTCGTGGAGGTGCGTATGAAATGCAAATATCCCTGGATGTCTGGAAACTTGTACTGCTGAGTTGGGAATAGTGAATGCTCTGTAATACACAGCCAAGCATGAGAAATTATATCTGCGCTTCTTTCTGTTCTTGCGTTTTTCGCATGACAAACTGCGTTTTTGCATGGCAGGCAAAAGGGTCTCTTCTTGGACACGCATCACAAACTTTTTGGTCATGCCAGACAAGCATGACAAATCTCGCAATCTTCCAGACCCAGACATTTTTGCATTTCATAGTGCGTGCGCCCGTACCGCAGCGCCACGGACTCCGCGAAGTACAGTTTGTCGTCCAAGGTGGTCGACCCGTTCTGGTCCGCGAGCACCTTGATTTTGCACAGCGGCGTCATGATGTTGCGACTCGCGGTCTGCACAATCTCGCGCAACCGCGGGATACCTAGGGTCACGTTCGCGCCACCGTGGCCCGCCAAGTGGAAGGTGTTCAACGTCATCTGCGTGGATGGCTCGCCCATGCCCTGCGCGGCCAAGACCCCGACGGCCTCGCCCTCGTCGGCCAGGCAGTTTTGGTACTTGAGCATGCAGAAGTTGATGAAATCGGTTTCCTCACTTTCGTCCTTCCATTCCTGTTTCTTCACAAAATCGAGCAGCAAATCGTGGAACCGCTCGCTGACCGCACCCAGATGCTGCTTCGGGTTCAACAACGCCTGTGGGGGGTCGAATTTGTCGTACGGCTTCCAGTGCTTCGTCTGCTGCAACTGTCTGCGCAGCTGCGTCAGCCTCTTGAACACGGAACTCAACTTCGGCTCCAAAGCGGAAAAATTTCCGGTCGCGGAGTTCTCTACCCCGACACCTTCCCAGTCGTGCAGCGGGTTGCTGTAGGAAGACATGAAGGATTCCAATTCCTCCACCGCTTTCTTCGTGTCGAACTTGTCTATTAACCCGCCCGCCTTTTCCGGTTGTCCGGATTTCACTGCGAAGGGCTTTAGTTCGGATTTTCGCACCAGGTCGCGCACTTGAAAATACCTCTTCGCCGTGGTCATATCGAGAATCCCCTTTGACTGTAGAAGCTGCATGCGGTTTCTCGTTCGCAATCGCGCCTGGTGGTCGCTGCACATGTTTTCCCGCAGCTGCGTGAACTTTTCCAGGTAGTTATCAAAAGGAAAAACCCCCCCTCCCCATATCGAAACGAAATTTCTGATGCTGGATTTGCGCACACAAATCAGTCTGTCTTGCTGGAGAGGACTGCAGGCATATACTAAGCCTGGGTCGAGAGGTTTTGACGTAGGGGACTAGCATGACAGACGTCGGCCCTGTAAGCCCAACAGCATCACAAACCGCCGGCATAATGCGGCGGACTCTAAGGCTTTGCCTTCTTGCAAGACAGACAGGATTTGTGACCTCAAATCTGCATCACAAATTTTCAGACGAATGCGTTTTCAATATGGGGAGGGGGGATTTTTCCTCTCAATAGTAGTTGGACTTCGTAACGTCGATACCGTCTTCTATCCTGAGGAAAAACCTCCCCAACCCATAGTTGTCATGCAAATGCGCAATGACAGGAACATTTGTAATGCGCCTCGGCATAATGAGAGGCCTTTGTCCCAATCGTGTTTGGGAATTTGTAATGCTGTAAATGAGATGAGAAAATGGCTTTCTCATGCGGCTGCCCTTGCCAAATGGTACTACACTGCAGATGGAAACTTGTCATGCACAACTCCCTTAACTTGGTGATTTGTATTGCGGATTTACCAACTTGACTATGGGGAGGTGAAAATGTTTTTACACGGGATATCTTCGCCGTACAGAAATTGCACAACCGAGTTGTCCGACGTGTCCCGGACGGTGCCGTCGTAGGCGACGACGCAGGTTTCCAAATGCTTGACCAAACACCGCTGCAAGTACCCACTGCGACTGGTCTTCACCGTCGTATCGACCAGCCCCTCGCGCCCCGCCATGCAGTGGAAGTAGAACTCTTGCGGTCGGATATCAGATGTAAAAACGTCCCCACGACCCCATAGTCAACAAGTTGGGAAATCTGCAAGACAAATCACTGAACTTTGGCTGTTGTCGTGCATGACAAGTTTCAGTTCGCAGTGTTCTTGTCCCGTTTAGCTAGTGCAGCAGCATCAGAAATCTAGCCCCTCATGCTGCTTCGAGCATCACAAATTTCAAAACAGCGCTAGAAAATGCTTCTTATGGGGCTCTGCATGAGAGACATTCTAAGCATGCAGATTTGCATGACAACTCTAAGGTGGGGACGTTTTTACACAGGATATCGGACACCCGTCAAGAACCGGTCGGTCACGTACCCGCCGGCCCGGGCGGCCAGGTCGTAGGGGGCGTAGGAGGGGAGAGTGCGCATGGTGGGGAGGAGTATCAAATGTAAAAATGTCTGGGTCTGGAAGAATGCAACTTGTGATGCGTGTTGCGGATCATACAAAAATCTGTGTTGCATGACTTGCAAAAGTTCCCCATTTCTAGCCAAGCCGGGGGGGCATTTCTCATGCAGAATAGGCATCACCAAGGGGCTGCAGACCCTGTGATGCTAGGCCCTGCATTACAGACTTGGTGGAGCTTGGAAAAACTGCATGACAAATGTCGGAATTTTCCAGACCCAGACATTTTTGCATTTCATAGTGCGAAGTCTTCTTTCATCTTCATCCGGGGACGAGGAGGCAGGAAACAATGCTACGGACTCGACGAAAGCAGGAACTGCACAGGATGTTGTTGACCAACAGGCAATGAATACAACCAGCACTGATGGTGCAGAAGCCACCTCCTCCTTCGCCCAAAACTGTTTTTCCCAGCCCCAGGCGCGGATGCGGGTCATTTTGGACACGGGGTCTTCATATCAATTGCAAATATGTCTGGGTCTGGAAACTTGTGATGCTGGGTGGCCTCTCATGATGAGGCCACAAGTGCTGGCCCAGCATGACAAGTTTCTGAGCTTCTAGGTGTTGCCTCCTCTGCATGACAAACTGCGTTTCTGCATCACAGAAAAATGGAGCTCTTGGGTAACGTGCATGTCAGATTGAAGAGTCATCCCAGACAAGCATGACAAACATGCATTCTTACAGACCCAGACATTTTTGCACTTGATACTTCAGACACCTGGTTGTCCGCGGTGAAGTCCGACATTGTGAAGGGCGGCGCGGCTGGAAGTTACGACCCGAATCACTCCTTGACCTCGCGGCTGTGCAAGGCGAGTTCCTTGGTGGAGGGGAAGAGCGATAAGCAGAGCAGCGACACTGATGAGCCGTTGGAAGTGGTGGTGAAGAACGAAACAGTAGAAGAAACGGGCGCTCTATCAAAAACGCAGCCCTCTAGCAATTTCCTGCAGGTCGCTTCTACAAGCAGAACAAACGTGCAGCAGAGGATGAAATCGCGGAATTCTGCTTCCAAGAAAGCAATTTCCAAGAAAAAACAGGCGAAAAA
>CAJINV010000004.1:7738651-7759882 GCA_905178155.1 Amoebophrya sp. A120 | reverse complement strand
TATCAAATGCAAAAATGTCTGGGTCTGGAAGAATGCAAGATTTGTCATGCATATTTCTCATGACCCATGACGCCTGTAATGCATGACTTAGCATCGCAGACTTTTAGAGGGCTTCCTGATGCACCTTCCGCATGAGAAATGCCCTGTCCGTGTAGCACAAATTATACCCCTCTTGCTTGTCATGCAATACAAATCTTTTTAGAGTCCAAAAACAGCATGACAAGTTGCAATCTTCCAGACGCAGACATTTTTACATTTGATAGTGGTCCTTCACGAACAAATCGATCACGTCGTAGCCCTTGCTCATGGTCTCGTCGATCAAGTCTTTTCGCTTTTTCTCCGCCGGTTTTTCGACCAGAGCGTCTATCATCGCACAGGTGAACCCCCGGGTCTGCAAGTAGGCCGTGAAGACGCGGGCGAAGGTTGACAGCACCGCGCCCGCCATCTTTGGACCGAACACCTCGTAGCAGAGGTGGGTGAGCCCCCCGGCGGAGGCCCCGAACTCGGATTTGTCGAGCACGCCGCGGAGCAGTTCGGAGTTGCGGATGAGGATCTGTTCCTCCTCCTTATTCTTGTCGAACACCCCGTTCCACATGTCGCCGGGGGTTTTGCACTTCGACGTGTGGAACACCTGCTGTTTCCCGTTGTGGAGTTGAATCAAGTTCTTCAGCAAAATGGAGAACGCCTGCTTCCCGGACCACTTTTCTTCTGGATGAATAATACACGGTGGGTCGATCAGCAGCGGTCCGTAGGGGGTCGTGAAGGTCGTCGGCCACGAAATCCTCGTGTCCGTTTTGATCCCTATGCCCTCCATACCGGCGTTCTCGTAGGATTGGGTGACGCCCTTGGTCAACTCGTTCAGATCTGGCATTTTCACCCAGTGTGTGGATTTTCGCTTCTCCATCTGAGACCGCAATCCCCGGTAAAGTAATTGGCACAGGTCGGACTTCGTGAAGAAAGTGTCTCTCGCCATCATCAAAACGGCGCCCGCGATGTGGTCCTGGATGATCCCGCGCAAGGGTTTCCCGCTGGTCGGCACCACGTACTGCCGGTCCGCCTCCGCAATGCGCAACGCTTCCAGACGCCCTTGGATATCCTGTTTTGAAGATGATTTTTGGTCGAGATAGGAACACCAAGGGTTATAATTTGACACAATGTTCTTTACACGTGCTGATGCAACAACAATCGAGAAACAAAAATGATGAATATGCGCGTTCTAGTACTGGTACTCGCTTTCGACGCATGACAAACTCCTATAACCCAATCAGATGAAATTAGGATCCATTTACCTGCGGCGCGTGCATGTTCATCTCGTCCCCGTCGAAATCTGCGTTGTAGGTGTTACAATTTGCGTAGTGGAACCGCAGCGTGTTCTCCTTCTTCAACACCTTCACCACTTGACACATGATTCCCGGTTTGTGCAACGTGGGCTGCCGGTTCATCAGGACTGGGTCGCCGTCGATCAGGTTTCGGTACACGATGTAGGGTCGCTCGGAATCCAGATTCGTCGCGGACCCCGACAGGTTTTCCGCGTGGGTGTTGCGCCCGTCGAAATTCAGCTTGTCCAGGTCGATCACGTTGTACCGCTGACCGTCCGCCGTGGGAACGAACAGCTGCGACGCCCCCGGGTAGATGTCGTTGCCGTTGCGCACGAGCTGCTGACAGTACTGCAGGTTCCCCTGCCACACCCGCTCGGGCACGCCGAGCACCTTGCACATAAAAATCGGCACGCCGATCTCGTTATGGATTGCAAAAATGTCTGGGTCTGGGAGATTGCAACTTGTAATGCTGTCTTTGGATTGAATTGAATTGAAGTAGCGACGCCCCCTGACGTGCCTCGGTGGCCGATCGCTCTACCAACCGGAGGTGCTAATTACATGCTTACTTCTTCGTTCGTCGAGCACCTTATTCCGCCATACAAACCGGCTGGTGAGCAATTACCCGGACTGCCGGCCCAATTTGTGCCGGTTTTGGTGTTTTAGGGAGATACCCGCAACGCCCCCGCGGAGTTGGCGAAACCCTGATAGCGAGACGCAACCCTAGGATGCGTCTGTATTCTAGGATAAGTCTGTATTGCATGACCAGCAAAAGGAGTCCAGTTTGTGCTACGCGGAGAGGGTATTTCTCATGCGGAATACGCACCAGAAATCCGTCATGCTAGGCCATGCATTACAGGCATAATGTGTCACGCAAAATATGCATGAAAAGCCTGGCACTCTTCCAGACCCAGACATTTTTGCATTTGATACTCGTTGGTTTCGACGTTGGGTTCGGGGGAGATGACGGAGCGACCGGCGTAGTTGACTCTTTTTCCCATCATCTTCATGCGGAACATACCCTGCTTCTTCTCGATTTTCTGCCGGATGCCCTTGGATTCCAGTTCCGCTTTGGACACGCCCTTCGACCCATCCATGTACACGTTTACCTTCTCCTGCAGCGTCACGTACGCCTTCGCCAGCGCCGTGTCGTCGATTTTCTGTTGGTATGCGGATTTTGTTGTGGTCTGCTGCTGTAATTCTCCAGTTGTCCCCTCATTCAAAGTTCCTGCTTTGTCATTTTGCATCGCAAAGTCCTCGAGGTTCGCCTGTAGTTGAAGTTTCTTCGGGTCTGTGCTGGCGTCCGCGTTGTCCAGTAGTGCCTGTCGTTGACCCGCATCACCACCACCGCTACCGCCGCCTCCCGCCTGGTTCGCTGTCCCTTCCTTGTTCTTCGTTTTTTCCGCGGCGACCTTCTTCAACTCGTCGCAGGCGAACAGGATCGCCTGCAGACACTTACTTTCGTGGTCCAGCTGCCAAATTTCGCTGGTCGTCTTCCGGGGCGCGCGGAACTGATTCGGGGTTACCAGTAATTCCTCCATGAAGAACAGTTCCCAGCCCTTGCCCGCGCCGAAGTGCCGGCTGCCGGGGAAGAGGTACTCCAACAGCTCCTGATCCTCGCCGTTCCAGATTTTCTCCAGCATCTTCTGCACCATGCGCGGGATCGCGAGGTTCTGCACCTGTTCGCCCGTGTTCGGGTCCTTGTACGTGACAAACACCCGGCTCCACCCGTCCTTCCGCCACTTATCCGATAACGAACCGCAGTTGGCGCACTTCCCCATGGGCTGGTTCTTTTCAAAGTAGTCGAACAAACCGCGATAAGTCTCGAGCAACGCCGCGTTAAACTCCGCGGTGCCCTGCTTCGGCAGCTCGCGGTCCGGGCTGTTGTCGTGCGAGTACTTTGCCAACTGCCGCAAAGCCTTGTTGCGCTTTTTCTCGTCCGCTTTCTGCACGGACTCTTTCAAATATGACGGTGCACAACTCCCCCTCCGCCTCATTTATATTGCATAAGCGGCAATACAAGCATCAGCAAGAGTGCCGGTTTTGCATGACAAATTTCTACTGGATTGTAGTGCTATTTGGGGTACCAGAACTTGTCATGCAAACAGTGCCAAGACTCAAAGGTTGGATTGGGTATATTGCATGACAAATGAGGGGGAGGGGGAGTTGTGCACTGTGATATCAAATCCTTCGCAAATTGCCGGTGGTCGTCGCTGCTCTTCGCCTCCCAAGTTTCCTCCCGCAGCTTGTGGGCGACGGAAGAGTCGTTTTGCGAAGCGGAGCTCGTCTTTGGGGAGGAAGAAGAGGAGGAGGAGGACGCTGTGAATATTTTCAGTTTAAAAATATTTCGGTAACTTGCGAAAGTGGTTTTCGGTCAAACTGAAAGTTAAGAATCTGTCGCAGCAACAACATCCGTGCACGACTACACTCTACAATGATACAGCAATAGTATGGTCGCTACGAAGATCAGCTGGAATATTAAACAAGCCGACTCTACTACTATCTAACATTTCCATCTCATGCAAAAAACCATCATTAAAACGTTCTAGTATACCACTGGGTTCCGCCTTCGTTTCCGACCTCGCCAGGTACGTGTGGTCTTCGTACCTGACCACCGTGTCCGCGCTGTTGTCGTCGTCGAACCCGTTTCCCGCGTCCAATTCGCGCTCTAAATTACTGCCGTCCTTCTTGTCGAAGACCCGATCGGGCGGGAGAAACCCGAGGCGGCAGTACTGGAATTTTCTCAGCAAATTCTCTTTCTCCGCGTCGTGCATGCGGATTTTATTGCAGTTTCGACAGCAATTCTTCATCAGCTTCACCAACGTGGTCATCATAAACGGGTTAAACACCGGCTCGGTGAGTTTGATCCGGCCGTAGTGCCCAACGCACCCCTGGTCCATCGATAACTTACACGTCGGACAGGGCGTGTCCGCGCGGTCGGACCACCCGCCCATGCGCTCGTCGTGCAGGCCATTGCGGAGAATGGTCCCAAACTCGTCGAATATGTTAGCGTGGGTGATTTGCACGCACGCAATGTCCTGGATCTGCTCCTTCGACAACACGGACACGGAGCACGCACTGAAATCGCGCGCGATCGAATCGGAAAGCCCGTCTAGACCAATCCGACTGTCCACGTCGATCAAGCTCCGGTTCAGGCGGGCGCGCCCGCCGCCACCGCCGCCGGGCGCCATGGGATGTTTTTCTTGGGGATGAAGGTGTAGGCAATTATCTTATGTCTAAAAAGCTTCTAGAAAAATTTGATCCTTGGTGTAGTATAACAAATGATTACTTTTTTCCTAAATTTTTGCATATAGTCATACTGATCTTTGGAGGACCCACCGTGCAGTTTGGCCGCCAACATAATGAAGAAGCCGCAAATGCACTTAGGCCACCACACTAAGATCGCTGTGAGAATGAAATTCGGTGGGGAAGATAGGAATTGGAATTAAGTATCATGGCAGTGCCGTTTTTACCAGCGACGTCACTTCTACTATGGATCGATCCATTTCATCCTCCGGTTGATCGGTCATTCAAGATCTAGATCGCGCATTTTGCTATCTCGCTCGCTGGATCCCTGGATCTTCACGTCGGATTCGCAGTGCTTTAGTCCGGCTAAGGAACTGATCTTTTGTTGATGCAATGATCTACTATAAAAGATTTTATTAATTTCGTCTTTCGTCGTTCTACTTGATCTGGTACTAATTTCGCCTCAGAAGTGTCAAGTACATCCGACGATCACTATAAACATCTCAAACCAAGATCTTCGCCTTTCTTTTCTACACACACTCTTGAACGACACATTCTTCATGCCGAAATCCAAGTCCGCTTGACCCTTTTTTCTTTGCTGATCATTTGGAACGACCTGACAATTTGATCCCAAGGGAGATGATCTTCCTTTTCAATAGAAGAGCCTGATTGTTTCGTCCGGACGGCAACCGCGAACAGCGTCGTTAGCTACACCATCGCTTGCACAAGGAGGAAACTCCTTCACCGCCGTTGAAAGCTAAGCGCTTGTCACGAATTATATCGCTAAATGTCGTTTGCGTCATTTCAAATGTCCAACCGGACTTCCAGTCCTATCTGCGTGGCTACGAAGCACAAGTACTAAGTACTTGTTCACCGCATCTTTAGACGTTGCTTGGCAAGGTCGTGTGCGACGACAACGTCGCGTCTTCGCGAGTAGTAACACCGCACTCAAACGAGCTTATGTGCAGTGACACCGCAGTATTCTCACTTCGTCGATCGGTCGATCCCGTCCGTCGGTTGGAACCATGCCCATGCGCTGCACTACTTTCATGCCTTTTTCTATCCTCCCGAAAATGGCGTGCTTGCCGTCGAGGTGTTGGGTGGGGGCAAGGGTGATGAAGAACTGACTGCCGTTCGTGTCCGGACCCGCGTTGGCCATGGAAAGGATGCCCGCGCCTGGTAATTGAATGATTGTCGGATTGGAAAAACGTATGAGAGGACCTTCTGCTAAACAAGATGAGAATTTGCGATTTATTTTTACAACCCGGCTAGCATGACATCAAACACGACTTGTTTCAAGAATTCCTACAACTCCAACGCGAACAAAACTCTCCATAAACAACCTACCAGTGTGCTTCAGCTGCTGATTTATTTCGTCCGCGAATTTTCCTCCGTAAATGCTTTCCCCGCCGCGCCCGGTCCCCGTCGGGTCGCCGCCCTGGACCATGAAGTCTCGAATGATGCGGTGAAACACCGTCCCGGAGTAGTAGCCCTTCTTGGCGAGCTCGTAAAAATTCCTGCACGTTTTTGGGGCGTGGTCCCAGTAGAGCTCAATCGAAATTTCGCCCATCGACGTGTACAGCGTCACGTTCGGCCGCTGCGTCTGCGGCGGAACCAGGGCCATGGTCGGTTTGTGGGTGAGCCGTGGGCTTTCTTGATATCGTGATGCGTTGTATGATGATGGCCTTGTCGTGGTGTGTTAGCGATTTTTGCTACCTATTCCTTTTTCTACCGTCACTTATACTTGTAGCTAATTACGCTATGACTTTGCCGCCTTGTCTAAGTATCGAGATAGATCAAAACTTTTAGTGTTCGAAATTTCGTCTCTGTCAAATTTGGTGTGGCAAAAAATCCATCAAGCGGTTTTGTTCACATACCAGAGCTTCACATTTTCGATCTTGTTGTTGATCCTTATTGCGATCATAGCGTGCGTCTTTTGCGATCTTGTCACTATGCTGTTTGAAAGTGACGCAATTTTTCAAATTCCGTGCACTGATCGTGGCTTTTTTTCCTTGTGTACTCATGCAATACAGATTTTTTTGGAATCCAAATGCAGCATCACAAGTTGCATTCTTCCAGACCCACACATTTTTACATTTGATATTGTCACAGGTTCTTTTTGGAACAGGAAGATTTTTCAGCCGTTGAGCTTGGCGCTCTGACGCCCTAAGCAAAAGCGGACGCGCTGCTGCTGGAAATTTCGCTACTTGATGAGCGTGTATTACTAGATGTCACTGTTTCATTTTTTGTTCCGATCGGGCGTCGCTGAATCACGACTGATGCTGGGTCTCGTTAAGACGAGCATCGACAACGGGTTCACCTCTCGTCTTCATTTACTCCGTATTCTCAAGGGCGAGACTTCAGCATTTATGCAAGTTCGTAGACCAACTCGCCCACTGATCCGCAGAAGAGAATCCGCGCGTTTTCGTAGCAGTCGCATCGCTGCAGAAACAGAGCCGCAGAAGCATCGCCGGCCGGTCGGAGGAAAACCTATAGCGCATTGCGACTGGTGCATTTTTTTGTATGGACGCTCAAGTTCCGACTTTGCTCGTATTTTCGAAAGAGATGAAGTAGCCCATGATCATGCTCAATACACGAAAACTGAAAATCAACACTCCATGTACCGACGTGCTTCGATCCCATTTCTTTGTTTGGTGAACAAACCTCGGCGCCGAAAACCCAGCCGCACGACTCCCGTCCCTCACCGGCGCCGCTTCGCGTCTGCGAGTTCGCTGGGCGGTTTGGCCGCCACGTAGTGGTAAAAGAACGTGAGCACGATGGCGACGAGGCCCAGCACGTTGCACGCAAGGTACACTTCGTACTCCATTTTGATACAAATTGCTAGATCTTTATGTTCAGCGGAAAAACTTTAGGACGACGTTGTACTCATTCAAAGCGCCGAGCAGACCTAGACGAAGACCATGGAGAGTTATGGCGGACAGGCCGAAGCAATCAGAACAAGTAATCAATCGCTACTTGAGCAAAAACCAAACGGATCTTTTTCACACACGTTCGGAAAGATTGGAAATCGCAAATAGCAATTCAACCCAAAAGTGTACTACTTGATGATCGAACTTCGCAAGAGCTTCTGGATCTACTTCAGGTTTACTTCACAGTCTGATCTATTGAAAGTCCAGCGACAAAAAAAAGGCTTGTCGAGCACGTGTGCAGATACAATTCCACGTCGAGAACAGTCGGAAACAAATTCACCGCGTGCTCTAGCTTCAATTCAACCGACAAGCCATGGCCTGATACGACGAGAATTCCGTATTCTCGTTGTTTTCATTTATTTTGCCGCTTGTTCATTCTGATAGATTACAATTGGGGAGGGACCCCGAGAGTTAGTGACACATTTCAAAAACTCTGTTTATTGCTTTTCGGGGTGGGGGAACAACTCAGATGGGGTGGGGCACACATCATCATCTCATGAACATACTTCTGTCGCGTTACAACGACGGGTCAAGCAGCCTCAGCCTTTTCCTCAGCGGATCATCTGCGAAACGACAGGGGAAATGTTCGTGCAAACTGCACCACGTTCGCACGGAGTCACGCAAACCAGTCTGCACCGACCGCCGAACGCCACTGTTCCTCGTCGTGTCAGTCTTTCCGGTTCACCCGCCGAGTCGCTGACCCGCACCACCGAAGCGTGGCGCGGAAGGTGCTTGGTAGCCTCTTGGAGGGATGGCGCCCAGATGGTTGATTGCCAGCTTCTGCATGAAGCCCGGCGCTTGGACTATTGAATACCTGGGGTGGATCAACGGTTTCTTTTTGAAGATGCCATAGGAGCAATTTTTAATAGCCTAGTGCGTCACACTACATTTTCGTTTTCCCATAAAAAAAAAATGTATATGCAAAAAAACGACAGACACATGCTACTCTTCTACTTCCAAAACTTTCCCTACCCGTATTCCTGCGGCACGACTTCCTTCAGGAAGTAGTACAGGTGTCCACTCCCGAGACCGAGCAGGTCGCCCCATATGCTGCCCCCCATGAGCATCTGGAAGAACAGCAGCGCGAAGGGAAACTGGTACCCTTGGATTGTGAAGGAAAAGAAGGACAGCTGCGCGTAGGGTTCTCTTCTGCTCCAGTAGTAGATGATCCCGAACACCAAGCTGGGCCCCAGCGTCGGCAAGCCGGTCGGCCAGGCGAGCAGGAGGGAGAGGAGCGCGAGGGTGAGGATCTGAAACAGCAGGAAGAGCAAGTACTCCCCGGGTGCGGAGGAAAAAACCTCGTTGCGCTCGAGTTTTCCGGAAAAGGACGTGAAAAAGTAGAGCTGGAAAACTAGATTGAAGCTGAACCTGTAAAATGTTTTTATCAAACGTTGCATTCTTTCTTTTGTTGACTTACTACTTCCTCATAAATTCGGGGAATCAAGCATGCCATGCAAAGAAACTATACTTATCTAAAAAAACTCATCATCATATTACCCTCCGAAAAAGAAGACGCAGGTGAGCATGCGCCAGAGCTGCAGCTTGCCCCAGATCAGGGGCCAGTGCAGGATGATCAGCTGCGGGTTGAGTATTTCCGTTTGCACCAGAACGGTGGTCGCGAAGATGATGGTCAATCCATACCTCGTCAGAACCGGGAGGTTCTTGTACCACTGCTCCGGGGTGTTTGCCTCCGCCATCTTCCGATTTCTTTGGTGGGCCGCTGCAGCGGTTTAGGAAACTACACAAAGGACCACAGTTGCGGCTTGTGTCTCGCTTTTCAGAATAAAATGACGTTAGGATGGCGTAAGAAATAGGTCTAAGTAATTATTTCACCTTTCCAGCGAAGTAGCCTACAACGGCATCAAACACAAAACTTTACTCTCTACTACCTACTATGTCAGCAGAAGTGTGTTCTTTTTGATGATTTTTGTAGTCTCTTTCGTTGCTGTGTCTGTTCTTTCCATTATCAAATTAAAGTGTTTTGGCCATGAAGACGTCGTAAGTAGTTCCGGTACATGGCGGATGTGCAGTCATGATCTCCTTCTAGGGCGAATCATTTGAGAACATGTACTTGCCTGTGGACTGTGGTCGCATGCAGATGCGAAATGAATGATCGGCCAGTTTTTTCGTGCGTGGGTCTGCTCCTGTTCACTATGACATGTCGCAAGAGGAGCAGAAGCACCCGGCGACAACCTGCTCATTTCCGCTTTTGTACGATAATGAATGTTGCAAACTACTAACTAGTACTTACCTCGAGAACGGCTCTACTTCCAACCGTCTGTAGTCACGAATCCTCCAAGCGAAGAACTATGCGAAGCGAAATAAATCGAAAGCACTTCTGGCCCTCCGGCGTCGATTCGAAAATACGGATGAAAATTAAACCTCATTCATACTTTTCGACGAAGAATTCAGGATGGTCAAGCACGATTTGTGGTACAGTAAGAGGAGAAGTTCCACAGGAGGCATGATTTGTTTCACCCAACCACGCAGCGGCTGCTGTACACTCCGGGTCATCTACCTGAAGATCTCCTACGCCTTCCATCTCCGGTCCGCTACTTCTTTTCCGCCTCAGAAACTTCCTCGTCACCCTTTCCACGTCCAATCTCACGTCCCCCTCGTATTCCATCCGGATTTTGGTCAGCAGAAACCCGTCCAACAAACCTAAATCCGCGCAGGCGTGGGCAAGGAAAGCACCGCCGATCATGAACGCTGTAGTGGGACGAGGAGGACTTATTTCAGGACCGACGAAGTTTTTGTCATGCTGCAACACACTATGCTCTTTCTTCCACTCCACCAGCTGGTCCAGATTTCGCAACACCACGACCTTCCCGTCTGTTTCATCTCCAGCACCTCCAGCCGCGGGAAAATCAACATCGAGCGTCGCAGAGACGACGACAATGGTGCGGACTTTTTTCCGAAATTCCAGCGTTCGAAATTCCTCCCAGGTTTTGCGGCCCATCACCACGCAGGGGGGAACAAGTATCTGCCTTGCACTACTAGGTGTGGAAAGTGAAGACGGCTGTTCTTTCTGTCCCACTGCAGAATTGACCACCGTGTTTTGAAAATGCGCAAATTCCGCCGGAATCCGCCAGGGCAGACGGCCGTCTTTGCCGATCACGTGCTGCTTCGCGGTGCATGCCATCAGGCCGACCAACCGCATTTTTTGTCGTCGTGGTGGTGTTGAATTTTCTCATGATCTTTCTTGTGGTGCTAGTGGCTGCAGGATCCAATAGTAGTAGCAGCACAGCATTATCTCGATCGCACGAGTGCGGTAGAGGATGTCCGAAAAAATGGAATGTTGCTGGTGAAAAATTTGCAACGCGGGGTAAAAATCGACAGAGTTTCCCTGTCGAACACAACGGCGAGGAGAGCAGTGGCTCCCCTGCTGCACTTGTATTCCAAAAGCGCGTGCTGCTAGCTACGCGCGGCAGCTTTTTGCATCTGAATAAACGCTATACTGAATTCGTTAATTTCAAGCTTAGACAAGCGCAGCTTCCCCACAGCTATCGAAGCAGAAGTAAAAAATGCAGCTTGTTTGGAATCAACAAGCATCATACCACAGTAGACATTGTTCATTTCCAGTACAACTTCAAGTCAACGAGCCGAAAAAGCAAAACCCGAGCTATCCGTGCTCCCTGTTCAAAAGATTTCAAAATCAGCGGCCAGCGGCCAAAAACAGTTCGCGAGAATTCAATTCAAGTACTCGCTCCAGCAGTACAAAAAAAACAGTTTTGTCTCGACTATCACTAAAATATCTTCCACTACTGTAGCACTAACTCCACTACATTGATATGGTGTCGCAAGAATTATCTCATGCCAAAGCCACACGAGTGAACTTTTTCAACGACCAAATTTTCGGATCACAACATTTTCACAAGAGTGTTGCAAGACTGTTCGCTACTACAAATTTTCAAGTACACATGACAATTCCAATTTAACCAAAAGCTGCTGCTCACGACACACTTTCTATTTTCATCGAAAAAAACACATCCCACGTCGTCTACAGCCGTCATCACTCCCGGCCACCCTGTTCTCGTTTCCCAAGTGCCTCCATGGTCTCGTGGTGTCGCTGCCTGCGGAGCAACAGCTTCTGCGTGCAGTCCCGGATTTGTTTGCACAGACTGTTGCTCTGCGTTTCCAAACTATCGAGGATGAATTCGTGCCGCTTCGTCGGCGTCCGCGGGTTGCTGCCACTGTCGGTCACGGACGGTGACATCTGGCATTCATCAACACCGGCAGGAGTTCCTGGCCCTGCATTATTTCTTGAGAAATTTGTTTTCGTGGGTGTTCTCGTCGGAGTTGCGTATTTCGACGGGTTGTAGGAGGAGGCGGGAAGTTCTTGTAGCATCATGGGAGCAGCAGCAGCGGGAATCCCCCCGGCCGTTCTTGCGGAAGATGATACTATACAGTTGATTCGTCCCGCTTCTTCCTCCCTTTGCTTCCGGCCCGAGAATGCACTGCCTGCGGATAATTGTTCACCGATGGTGCAGTCTTCGTCCTCATTCCGCGTTGCGACGTCGCCTGGACTGCGGGACTGCACCCGAGCTGGCTCGTCCCCGGCACCGAACCGCCCCGTGTTCAGAAAGTCGTGCTGGTAGTACGCCGGGGGAACAGTGGCATGATCTGGAGGAGTTCGCCGCGCGTTCGGCAGTACTCCATGTTGACCGCCGTACACATCACTCACGACCGGGGCGTCGAGCAGGTTTCGGGACGGCTCTGTCATAGCTCCATAGCGATGATCGTGAGTCACTGCACCAGTTTCCGGTGCAACCGAGCGCTCTGTGGTTCTTGCGGCTGAGGCACTGCTAGTGCGGTCCTGATTCATCTTCCACGCCGTGCCACCGTAGACGTCGGAGGAGGACGAAGGTTCAATATGCTCAACAGCAACATTGCTCCTGCTGTGCAAGTACGAAGTAGTACTAGCTGCGCCAGCGCTCTCAGCACCTCCGCGGTAGCCATGGTGGCCGAAACCGCCATCGGTGTGGTTGCCGGTGGAAAATTCTGCGTTGCTAGGAGATGTTGGGTCCAACTCCATCGGCACTTCTGCAGAAGTGCTTGCAGAAAAGCCTGCGTAGTTGTTCCTGGCCATATCGGTCGCAAAATCGACCTCCCGCTCCGGCGTCGACCGCATCTTCAGGAGGTGCGAGTCCGGGGAAGTGAAGCCCAACCCCCGCGAGGACGAACTCAGTTCCAACATTTTGTCCGGCGAAAAGTGTTGAGAACCTCCACTTCCGGACGAGGAGGCTAATGACTGATCGACAGGACCCGCTGCTCCTACTGATTGATCGACGTTGTTCCGCTGCTTCTCCGGCGAGGCGGCTAGGAACGAACTGGCCGCTTCCCTCACTGCTTTGTGCTCGAAGTGTATGGACATCGTGAGCGTATTGCGGTGCGCCGTGGTATTATAGCGGTTAGCCCAGGACCGGTCCGAGTCGCTGGAGGATTTTAACAGCATCGTGTCCGAATTGGTCGACTGCCGCAGGTTCGGCGACAGGAGCGTAAGAGATTCGTCGCGGAGGGTGCGATGATTCGACAAGCGAGAATTCGTGGAGGAGGCTGGGTCTTGGTCTGTTTTTTGATTTGGTCGTTGTTACAAACTACATTTTCAGCGTATGAATGCTGCATGCATGACAAAACTTACTTGCCCGCGATACACTTCACGCATGAAAAACACGAGCCAAAAGACGACAAGCGTGTTATCTAGTACTGAAAGTGTTCAGCAGCGCCTCCACTTTTTTGTTCAGCTCCGCGGTCTGGTCGTGGAGCTTCGTGACCGTATCCGTGTCCGTATCAAAGTCTTGGGAAGCATCCACGGACGGTGCCAGGGAGGTCGTGGTACCGTTTTTGTTCGGAGTTGCAGGTTTTCTATTGGTGAACTTCGCAGTTTGGCGTTGCTGACGCACCACTTCCGTCTTCGGGCTACGCGGGTAGGTGACCTTCGTCTGCGACCGCGCACGAACGGGGCCTGTATGTTTTGTAGGCTGAATCTTTTGCTATAGCGCTCCTGCACGATCATAGCAACAAACTTGGACTCGGTTTACATCGGACTAAAACGAAATTTGATGCTCAATCGAAACACTTATCATCACAAATGTGTACTACGTTGCTTTCTGCTTTCCTTTCTCCCCCCTGTACTAGCTTGCGCCCCACAAGAACTCGGTTTCATCTTCTGCTTCGTTCCGAAGACCGAAATGCACACGCGCCGATGCACTTCGAGTGCTTCTGGCCGGAAGAACCGGTGGCAGTGCGGACACTCTTTGCGCACCAGATCTTCGTCCTTCGATGGTTGCTCGGGTGGCATGTGGCTCTTGCCTTTCGCATTTCCGAGGGCACCTTGCTTCAGCGTTGGACCCGAAGCGTTTGTAGTGTGGTCCAGATTTTTGTTCACCTGCAACGGTGGGGAAAGAGTCGTGGTCACTGGGTTTTTATTATTTCTGCTTGTAGTTTGTTCCGTGGCACCAGAGGACACATCCGTCGCAGGAGGGACACCGGATCGGGCGGCTGGGTTGAAGGAATTGTTTCCTTGCTTTGAAGATGACGTTGAGCTGCTTGAAGCACTGCTGGTCGTCGCAGGAACCCCCTGCTGCCCTCCGGCCTGCGTCGTCCTCCCTGGTGTGGTGCTGGTAGCTCCCACAGGTGGATAGGCCGCAACGGCCCCGGCATTCACTCGGAGCACGGCAGCTGCCGGCTTCGAACTAGAAGATGACCCCACCGCCGTTGATGTTCTGCCGCCGGCCTTATCAAATGCAAAAGTGTCTGGGTCTGGAAGGATGCAAGGCTTGTCATGCAGGTTTTCCATGACCCATGAGGTCTGGAATGCGAGACCCAGCATGACAGATTCTCTGAGGTCTCTCGCATGCCTTTCCTGCATGAGAAACTCCCTCTCAACTTGGTCCAAAGCGGACAGCTTTTGGTACTCACGCAACACAGATTTTTGCATCATTCAGATCTAGCATGACAAGTTTTAATTTAATCTTCCAGACCCAGACATATTTGCAATCCATAGGCTCTCGCAGCGCTCTTGCCCGACCGGGTCAACTTCGACCGGAGAGAGGCCGCGAGTTTTATCGCAAGAAAAAACTGTTTCACTGTGAACTTGTGATGCATAGAACGGAACGCAAATGTGTTTGTCTTGCTACACATGCAAGACATTGGATTCTTAGCTGTGTTTTCCCTTAGGAAGCACGCATGCCAAGTTTTCTTTGTGATGTGTAACAAACTTGTGATGCAGATCTTGCAAAATCATCACAGTGAAACAGTTTTTTCCTACGATAAGTTTCACTGTTGTTGTACTAGATGCACCTCCAGCGCCTCCTCCCCCACGTCCAGTTCCCTTAGCGCCAGCCGTGGACGACGACGACGACGACGAGGAAGGCCCAGTCGTTCCTCGTTCATTGCCACCACCATGCGCACCAGCGGTTCGACTTGCGGCAGCTCCTCTATTACCATGATACGCGGCTGAAGAAGATGAGGAGGATGATGATGATGATCCCCCATGAGAGGTAGAACTATGATCTCCGGTTCCGAGGTAGGAACTGTGTCCACCTCCGAGATGCTCGTACATGGCACTCCGGTCGTGGTCGATACTGTGCAAGAACAGGGCCGGGATCTCCTTCAACCGCTGCCGGCGGCTGTCCCACGTGGGCCGTGCCATTGCGTTTTTCGTCAGACACATGCTCTCGTGCACCTCCAACCGATCCACCCGGAATTTGCGACCGCAGAACCGGCAGGGCGCGCGCTCGTGCTCGACACTCGGGTCGTCTTCTTCTTCCAGGAGAAAGTTGGATTTGTTATTTTGCACTAGTGGTCCTACTGGAAGAAGACTGGTGTCGGTGATTAAAGTTGTACTGTTGTTCATCACTCTGCTATCATTTCCATTTCCCCCACCACCACCGCCGCTCTGCACGTATTCCACTTTCTTCATGTCCGCCGCCCCCGCGCGCATCTGGTTCTCGATTATGGAGGCGTCAGGTTTGAAATCGTCAAAGTTGAAATACTTTGTAATGCATAAAATGCGATACAAAAAGTGACTCTATTGCAGAGGACCCACGGGAGGCAGATTATAGTCCTGGTAAGGGTCAAAAGTTGGACTGCTAAGTAGCATGACAGAAGGCAGCTCTTTTGCCCTAAACCGCATGACAGACTCGCTTCCAGGACCGGGAAAATTTGTCATGCACCGACTACAAACTGTAGGTCTAACCGGTATCCGTTTTATGCATGACAAACTATTTCAACTTTGACGATTTCAAACCTGACACATCCATATCGAACCCGAGTAGCGTCCCGATCAAACTTTGGTTGATATGCATTGCAAATATGTCTGGGTCTGGAAGGTTGGAACTTGTAATGCAGGTTTTCCATGACCCATGAGGTCTGGAATGCGGGACCTAGCATGAAAGAGTCTGTGAGGTCTCTGTCATGCCTCTCCTGCATGAGAAACTCCCTCCCAACTTGGTCGAGGAAAGTGGGCAGCTTTATTTGGCACTCATGCAACACAGATTTTTGCATGATTCGGATTTACCATGACAAGTTGCAATCTTGTTCCAGCCCCAGACATTTTTGCATTTGATAGTTGACCCTGTTGTGCGTATGTTTGGACGCGATATCGAGGCTGAAGTGGAGCGAGTGGCGCGTTTGCGGCGATTTCAAAGCCTGTTGCGCGTTTGTCGTCGCGGAGATCGGGGGAGAGAGAGACAGGAGCGGGTTGGGGTGTGGCGAAGAAGAACGCTTTGCTGTTCCTCCTCCTCCTCCCGCACTGCCACTCTCCGTGGAAGAGCCGAGGAGAGAGAAGCTGGACGCTGCTGGCAGACCACCGGTCAATTTCCTCATCGGTACTACTGCTCCTGCGCTACTTGTTCCGGCGGCCACACAAGAACTCGGTGTGCTTTTGCTTTTGCAGAACACGCTGACAATGTCGTCGAAGTGGTCCGAGAGCTGCTCTCTGCCCGGTTGAATATTAAGGTCGCTGACTGCATTCTCGTTTCGTCCCCTGCTGTCACCAGAACTCTTGTTCTTATCGCCGAGATTTGCATCTACGTCCGTAGCGCCCACTGCACCACCGCCCGGAAGCTGCAGCACGCTGCTCAAAAACAGGTCGATGGTCTCTTCTTCAAGAATTTCGGGTGTGTGCTTGTGCACGGGTTTGTCTTTTATTTCTCTGCTTTCTTCACGGCTTTCGGCGCTGGTCGAAGAGGAGGAGTAATCCTCTAGAGGAACTGCTGATCCACCTCCGGCTGCTTCATTTTTGTCTTCGTGTTCAACATCATAATTCTCAACGTGGTCCTCCTCTTGATGCGACGTACCAACAACCTCCTCTGTGTACAACTCGTCCACCCCGCTCGTCCCAAACATCCTGACTGTAGGCTCCTCACGCGACGACCGCTGCTCGTGCCAAAATTGCTCCTGCCGACGGAACCCGAGCCGCCCGTAGGCGTGGTCCAAATCTGCCATGCTGCAACTCTGTAGTAAGACCTTTGATGCCCCGCTGTTGGTACTGGCGTCGTGCTCTAGTACTTCGGTGGTGCTGGAGACGTTGTGCGCGGTGGTGGAGCAGTCGGTGATTGTAGTGGAACAACAGTCCTTGCTGTCCCGCTCCTGACCAGCGACTGCCGCCGACGTCGCGTGGACAAGATGATCATCATCATCATTATTACCTCTTGACGTTCTTGCTGTTCTTGCGCCTGTTATTTCTGTACTTTCGAAATTTGCTCTGGGAAATCTGACCGCTGTGCCGGTGTAAATCGGTCCGACCTCGCGCCAGAAGTGTGCGTTGTCTACGCCGACGGTGTAATCACGGTGGGGCACGACGTGCAGCACCTCCTCGTCCGGCTCCTCTTCATCGTCACCTACTTTAGGCGCTGCTTGGAGGTGGTCAATATCTCCGCTTTCTACGGCATGTCGCTCTGCTCCAACTACTACATCTGAAGCTTCTACTCCTCCTGTCTTCTTTTGGTGGTGAACATCAACCGGATCAGTTTCATCTTCTTTCCCCGTTCCTGTATCCTCATCTTCCCGCACAACTCCCGCTGTCCGCTCGTCGTGGACGAATCGCAAACCGTCTAGTTTCTGGCTTGCCATCAGGTCCAGGCCATCGGTCTCCAGTTCGCTCAAGGAGGACACGACGCCGAAATGTTGATCCTGGTCGGTTGGTAATGACGCGGTTGCAGATAACGAGCTGGATGTTTTTATTGCGTGTTCGACTCCTGGTCGTTTCGGTGCGAGCGGATCATCTTCAGGTCCACTTGCAGCTGTGGTGGAAATCACGTTTCTTTCCGTATGATCCTGCGCAGCTTCTTCCCCCGTCGCACTCGTTGCCCCCGCATGATGATCTGCGCCGCCACACACCACGACCATCCCGTCGCAGGACGGCATGTGGTTGGGAGGCGAGCTCTATGCATAGCAAAAGTATCTTCGCACTCGTTTATACTAGTTTAAACCGCATTAGAAATTAGCTCAGCATGACAAGAGAAATTTGTAATGCGGTTTTGGCGTTAGGAAGAAGATTTGTCATTCATATCTGCAATTAGTACAACGAGCGCGAAGATACTTTTGCATTGCATAAGCTCTCGCTGGCCTGCATGACGTCGTCCTCGAACATGGCGAGGTCTTCGCGCTTTTGCAACAGAAGTTCCGCCGACTTCTTGCGCATGTCCAGCGCCAGACTATCCTCGGACCCGGCGTAGTATCGGTGCTGCCGGCGGGCCAGGGTCGTCGTCGGATGTTGTCCTCGCTTGTTGCACATCACGGTGTTGTTCGGCCGGTGCAGGAGCAATTGGACCCCCGCACCGCGTGCGGTTTCCGGCGACGCGTCGATTGGATGTGGTTGGTGCGCTGAGGACGCGAAGTTGTGATGCTGAAGACCATCGACGTCCCCTTTTTCGTCGTCGCTGACGGGATACGGGTCGGAGATAATGATTTCCGTGGACAGAATCTCGCTCAGCGTCTCCTGGCGCTCGCGGCAATCTGGGTAGAGTGATAGGGGTTGTAGGCTTGTTCGAGAAGTGATTTGTCATGCGAAAAATATCATGGTATGCAAATGGTACAACATGTGCAAATCTGCATCACGAAAACGCGGTAATCATCTGTAAAACTAAAACAAGTTTATCAATACTGACACACGTGTGGTTATTGTCCCCGTCCCGGTCCAATTTTTCCAATAAAAACTCCCGGTGACACCGACTGCAGGCGGCCAGCATCAGGCTGGTGCAACCTGAGTGCGTATCCTGTGTAAAAACGTCCCCACCCCATAGTCAAGTTGGGACTTTGGCAAGACAAATCGAGCATCTTTGGGACTCACGCATAAAAAGTTTGGCTACGCAGTGTAGTCGTGCCTGGCTAATTCAAACGCATCACAGATCCAGTCTGTCATCCTGATTAGCGCATGACAGATTCCCAAACGCCACTAGGTAATGCCTCTCATGGAGAGCCGCATGACACACATTCTGAGCATGCAGATCTGCATGACAACTATGGGGTGGGGACGTTTTTACTCAGGATAGTGCGGGGGCGAGCGGCCAAAGGTGGAGAGGCGGTCCTCCCGGTTCGAAAGGTATCGAAAGGAAAAATCCCCCCTCCCCATATCAAAACGGAATTTCTGATGCTGGAAGTGTGTACACAAATCAGGTCTGTATTGCAGAGAGGCACTGCGGCCAGATCCGCAGGCTAGGTAGGGGCGTATGGGTCTAGTTGTTCAGCATGGCAAGCGGGCCACTTTTAGGGCCAACAGCATGGCAAATCGCTTCCATAATGGGGCGGAAGCTTCTACCCTTGTCTTTTTGCAAGACAAATGTGATTTGTGACCTCAAATCAGCAACACAAATTTTCGGAAACATTCCATTTCGATATGGGGAGGGGGGATTTTTCCTTACGATAAAAGGGTGTCCGACTTCGTGCTCTGGCTGTGTTGCGGATGGTCTTCGCCCAGGCAGCTGCGCGCCCGGGTGGGCGGCGACGCGAAATTTGGCGAGTCCATCGGTGGAAATGAGTGTTTTATTGTCCGCTCTAAGTTGTTGTTTTCGTGCTATAGTTGTACCGAGTCTCCTTCAGAACAAAATCCTTCTCCTGCTTTTGAGAAGAAGTACAGCGCAGACAAGAGACTCATATTTTGTGTTGACACCGCCGTTATTTTTACAACAGTTATGTATCAGTTCAGATAATGGGGTTGTTCTTTCAGAAGTCGTGTGCTAAAATTCATTGGTCACGTCTGCTTACGCTGTGATTCGCCTAAATGGCGCAGTTTCTGCTCCTGCCAACAATGCCAACAAACCAACACCACGTTCAAGCTGTGTACTATGAAAGCACTTTGAAGACACGTATTAAATCAAGTCTATTTTGCTTGGTTTGCACACGACAGAGAGCAGATTTTTTGGCACAGTAGCTGCAACTTTGGTGGACACCACAGAACTACTACACTCGTCCCACTCAGTGCGCCGTTGAGAGTGAAGTCTTAACAACGAACGTACAACACAGAAAAAAAGATCACAAAAAAAGCCGAGGAAAGTAATTTTCACTTTTACACAGTTTTCCAGGAACACAAGACATTTCCTTTGTGTACTACGCACCCAGAGCTGCGATCAGCAGCCTTGTAGTACCAAAAGCTCTTCTCTACCTATCGTTTCGTTCATTTCATGCAGAGATGAATTTTCACTCAGCGCGGAGTTACGGTTCATCTCCAGTGCATAGTATCCAAGGAGAAAAAGTATCGCACTCGTAGTAGAATAAATTGCAGTCATGCTTTTGCTTCCGTATGGTAAAAAATCCGCATTACAAGGTCCATTTCTAGTCATGGATGCCGGGAAAAAGGTGCAACGCGATTCGTACACTAGTGCGATAGAAGTACTTTTGCAAGACATAGTGTTGCGCCGTCCCTATCTTCATTCTTATTTCCCGCGAGGACATCGCTCTTGTGCCGATGGGTCCCTGCTGCTCGCTCCCGCTGTTCTTGATTTCCCACTGCGCTCGGGGCCGCCGACGGTCCTGAAAAATCCGCGTTCGCCAAAATGTTGTCCGACAGCGACCTATCCGGAGCAAAAACGTCCCCAACTACCCGTAGTTGTCATGCAAGTCATCTGCAAGACAAAAAATATCATTTCTCATTCGCAGGTCCATGATGTGGGCCATTTTCTGCTACTATCTGGGAGTTTGTGATGCTGAAATCAGGATGAGGCAGTCGATTTGTGATGCCTCTGCACTAGCTAAACTGGATCACACTACGAGCCCAAACTTATCACGCGCGACTCCCAAAACTTGTGGATTTGTGCTGCAAAGTGGTCCCCATCTTGACTATGGGGTGGGGACGTTTTTACTCAGGATACGACCGCAGAAAGAAAAGCGCGAACAACGCTCGTCGAACTCGAAATAAAAACGCCATCATATGTTATTGTGATATTGAAAAACCGTCGCTCAAACTACAATTGGGAGGTCCTTGTACTTTTCTAAATTATAGCTGGATAAAAATATTTTACCCGCAGCTATTGGGGTAAATGTTCCCTAGTTGTTGTACTACCGAGGATCGACGTAGAAAAATCTATACGCAACGGACCGTTTATTTGCTTTGCCACAGTAAATGCTCAGCGCTCGTGCAAATCCGAGCCCGAACCACTAATTGCTGTTTTGCGTAAAGGCTGCAAAAGGTGAACGTCGGGTATGTGCGGCTGTGAGCCTGGTGTCTCATGTCTCATGTCTTGGAGCCGTGTCATGACATGAGGACACGAACATGGACATGACACGGCCGTTTTCAT
>CAJINV010000004.1:7632770-7738551 GCA_905178155.1 Amoebophrya sp. A120 | reverse complement strand
CGGACATGGGACATGAGCATGAACATTGGCCATGTCTCATGTCTCATGTCCTGGTTTGGGATGTCGGGACATGAAGACATGGACATGAAAACGGCCGTGTCATGTCCATGTTCGTGTCCTCATGTCATGACACGGCTCCAAGACATGAGACATGAGACACCAGGCTCACAGCCGCACATGTTTTGAACGTCGGACGCTCGGACGTCAGGATAACGTTAGCGCTTCTTCAATATCTGCGGGAAGTCTAAAGCTAAAGAGGTTGCGCGGCCAAACGGGGGAGCACTGCTCAGTCGATTTTGCGATATTTAGTTTTGACACATCTACTTGAAATCGCATCTTGTGGATGATCCTATAAAATTAAAAAAAGGTGGCCCTTCTGCTTCTATACGGGCATTTCAGGTTTCTCAATTTATCTCTGAACCGAGTAGAAACTCAACCGAGCTTGTTCTTTTCGTTTTGGACACAGGACTCAAATCACTCCAGGTGACAAACTCTTTCAGAGGAAGCTCAAAAATAAAGAGTCAACTAGGAGTCTGGGGTGAGGCCCAGGTTTTGCATTTTTCTGAAATCTTCACACTTGCTGCACAGTAGAGCCGACGTGGCGTCGGGTCATTTGTCGAGAAAAAAACGAAAACAAGATCACAATGATTTTGTTTTCGTGGCGAAGTCGCGTGTTCTTATTTCGCGTGACCTTGAGGAAGCAAGGGAACACGTTGTTGGAGAACATGCCAGGGTCCCTGTTCTGACTCTGGGTCCGCATGTACTACCTGCGCGATAAATATACATCATCATACATCAGAAAAAGTATACGAGGACCTTAAGACAGCGCCTTCCCTTCATCTCATGCCTCGAAAAAATGCCTGGCTGCGATCTTGCTCGTTTGGTTTATTTTCCAGCTAAGATTTACAACTCGGAATCTTCATGATTCTCCCGGAGCATTCTTCCGCAGCAACTGCGCGCAAGCGTTTACTAGTTTGTACTCCACTGGCATTTCTTTGTAGCTTTTACGCGGTACTCCTGAGTGACGCCCTTAGCAGGCCCCTGATGCCTCATGTTTCGTCCTTACACGGTGTTGCAGGTCCTTAAATATAGATCATACACACAAAATAATGGTCTGCGATAATCTTAGTAGCATTTTCAAAATCGGCCTCGTGCAGTTGGAACGGAAGATCACGATAGTCATGATCCTCCGGTTCACAAACCTTCATAAGCGGCCTCAAATAAGCGTGAGCAACAGCAAGGCTGTTTTCTTTTTCTTGAGGTTGAGCGGTCCCCGGCGAAAGGGTAAACAATTATAGAGGCTGGCACATTCATCTTTTTTTTTCCGAATAAATATAAAAAACAAAGGATAAACAATAAATGCATCTGCCCCGCCACTATGGACTTTCCTTGAAAAACGAAACTGATGCAGTCACGATCTTTTCTGCACTGTTCGCCCCAATAAAGGCTAGTACAATGGTCGCACCTACTTCTACTTCAAACAGCTACTGGCACTGTGCCTGTATTTTTATGTCCGAAGTAGAAATTAACAGTTAGATATGATCCTTCGAAGCGAAAAAATAACCTGCATTTTTGGGTACTACAAAGATAAAAGGTGAAGAAAATCATGGATCGGAGATGCAAAAGAGCACCAGGCTCCAAAGAACTACTTCACTCGTGTAGGGCTGCAAGCTACTAATCCAGATGACGTTTTCGGGCTGCAAGAAAGAAGTTGTGCCCTCTCTACTTCGACCCCTAGTAGTGCTAGACATGATTCGTTGGTACTAGTACTAGATTGGTCGGTAAATCGGTGACCCGCCGTTACTGAGAAATTTCTTCGCGTCGGTTGGATACACAGGCGAAAGCGATATGCAATAAATTTGTCCGCGAGCGTCAGGCTCTATATAAAAATGATGATTGAAATCTCCCCCACACTAAACCTATAGACCTTTGATGTTCCTGAGACGTCGAGTCATCTAAAAATATAACTTTGATGCATAAAGTTGCTCTTACTACTTCAAAGTAATCGGCACTCGTTCACTACAGTGGTACTTCTTACAATTATGCTTCAGGTGGTTCTTGATCTTCGTGCATCACGATTTCGGTCGTAAGCCCAGGTTTTCATCTTCGTTGTAGTTCGATACAGAAACTGCATGCGACTCTCGTTGTTGTTCGCGGTGGTCCTCCTCCTGCTGCCTCTTACGTACTTATATAATCCCACAGGGGACTCATCTTGATCTTCCTACGTGGGAAAAATAAAAAAAGAGCTCTTGATGTAGTTTTTTAGTAAAATTGCTAATTCTGCAAATTTAGTTCTCTAAAGATCATACCACTTCTCGATCGGCTTCGCAATCCTGGTCGTGCAGCAGCACAAGGGAGAACAATAAAAAAATATTACTGCTCTGTGGTCTTCGCGTAAAAAATACATTATACAATACAAGTTTAGTAGAAAATATATCGGCGAGGGGGAACAGTGGACTAGAAATTCAATTGACCTAGTACAGGATTTATGCGCGTCCTCGTGTAGAAGTCGCTTTCGTTCTCATTCGAGCTGCTTCTCGGTCTTTCATTTTGTTTTTCATCCAGTAGTTCCGCCCGCGCTTCGATCAGTAGCGCCCAGTAGCCCAGTAGCCTTCCGGCCATATTTCGAATTTCCCATACTGTCGCAGCAGCCTCCACGATGTCTCGGGGATCGGGGTCGGGGGAAATACCACCGGTGGATCGGTATGCGAGTGCACAAGCCCCCGTGGTCCTCCCCCTCATTTCTATGCAGTCCTCGATGAACAGAACTACAAACGCCAATCCACAGGTGGGTGCTATGTCCAAGATGTTGACAAGTTCAACATTTATCATGCGCTGAGTGTAGTAGCACTGCTACTGAATCGGCTTCCACAATTTGTACTGCATAATAGTGACACAAGGTAACAACTGGAAAAATTGCGGATTTTGTATGACAAATGAGGGGAAGGACAGCGTTGTGCACTCCCATAATCGTGAAAGTCTGTGGTCGGCAGGGTGGCGAAATCGTTCACAATTCCTTTGGCCAGTAACTGTTCCACGCGATACCGGATGTAGTGCACAAACCGCTCCTATGCATTGCAAATATCCCTGGAAGATTTCTGCCGGAGTGCAACTTGTGCAGCTGCGTTTGGAATCAACAAAAAAAAATCGTTAAAAATGTATCTATCTGTATTGCTTGAGTATTACCAAGAGTTGTTCGCTTTCTTGCGACGCGGAGAGGGCACTTGTTATGCATCACAGACATCAAGAAGCACTCAGTAGACCTGTGACGCTGACGTCGCTGGGGCATGCATCACAGACATCATGGGTCATGCAAAATGTGCACGACAAATAATACCTGCTTTCCTCCAGACCCAGACATATTTGCATTTGATAGCTCCGTCGGGGGCACGTCATGTTCCCCGATGTAGTGGTCCGCGTAGTTTTCCGGCCACACGATAAAGTTATTTTCATCCTTAAATTCTCTGTTGCCTACCGCGTGATCGGGTACCAAGCGGCTCATTGATGGTCCTCTTTCACTAGCAACGCGCGTATGTTTCTCCACGATTTGCACGAGCTGCAGAAAGAGCCACTTGTGTTCCCACTGCTGCATCTGGTCTTTCGCAGGTTTCGGCGCCAGATATTCGGAACCGCGTCGGGCTACCTCCTCGACCCTGCAGGAATAGGGAATCGGCTCTCGACCGACATCAAGCTCTTGCCTCGACTCAAGCCATTCGAAAAAGGAAATTGGTCCTTGGCGTACTTGTCCAGCAACCGACGTTGTAGCAGGAGTAGAAGCTGCGGTGGCCGCTATCTCCGGGTCGTTTTTGTGCGCCTCCGACGCGAACTGGAGCGCCGTGCCGTTTCGCGCGCACACTGCGAGGACAAAGTCCCGAGGGAAATTTTCTTTCTCTCGTCCTCCTCCCACGGCCAACGACAGCGACTGCAAAAACTTGTCGGGACGGAGCGCCGCCACCGCAATCGCGTCCTCGTGATCACGGACATCAACTCCATGGCGTGCCCTTGCTCCAGTGAAAATTTTTCCCAGCACGCGCTTGAGCGCTTCTTGTTCTCTGCATTTGAAGTCCGCGCAAAACGCAAGCCCGTGTTGGATAAACCGGGCCGCGCGTTCTCGTCGAACGTCTTTTGCATCAGCATCGTCCTCCTCAGCAGCAGGAGCTGCGGTGCTTTTCCCAGGATTTACCTCCGCTACTACGGGAGCTTGGACTTCTCCACCATCTCGTCGCCCCACCAGCGCCATCTGCTCCATTCGAGCACGACAAGTAGACACAGAGCGACGATCCGGAGTTCTACTTGTTGATCTCCTTTCTTGTCTTCTGGTTGAGGTAGATCTGCTTCTTTTTTCACCCTCTTCTCCGTCACTTAAATAAGACGCTTGGGTCGCCGATCGTCTTCTTTTTGCAGTAGATGATCTCCTATCAAATGCAAAAGTGTCTGGGTCTGGAAGAGTGCGCGACCTGTCATGCAGCTTTTCCATGACCCATGAGGTCTGGAATGCAGGACCTAGCATGACAGATTCTGCGCGAGGATCTCTCTCATGCCTATCCTGCATGAGAAACTGCCTCCCGACTTGGTCAAAACTGGACGACTTTTGGTCATCATGCAACACAGATTTTTGCATGCTTCAGATTTGGCATGACAAGTTGCATTCTTCCGGACCACCCAGACATTTTTGCAGCTGATATCTCCGTCGCGGAGGTGATGCAGATCTCTTTCGCGGAGTTGAAGATCTCGTCCTTCGCGGACGACCTCTTTTTTCCTCTTCTTGATGTGTGGCACTGTGGTGCTCCTCCTGTGTCTGATCACGACCCTGCACCACGCGTGCTAGCAAAGCATCCAGCGCCTTTCTCTGCCACTCGATTGATCTTCTTGCGACGCGGAATTCGAATATCCCTGACCCGACGATGAATTTGAGCGCGACTTTCGCGATCCTCATGTCGTTCCGCAGGGGCAGGTACCGCATTGCATATCAAATGCAAAAATGTCTGGGTCTGGAAACTTGTGATGCTGGTTGAGAAAGACGAGGACGCCTCAATTGACTGGCAAGCATGACAAGTTTTGGGGGTGCTACAGTCTTGGTGTTTCTGCATGACAAAGTGAGCTTCTGCATGACAGAAAAATGGAGCTTTTGGGTAATGCACATGGCAGACTTGAGAATCATGTCAGACAAGCAATGACAAACTTCCATTCTTCCAGACCCAGACATGTTTGCAAAATTCATATTGCGAGGTCGAAGTTCATTTCCAGGAGCTGTTCCGCGAACATTTCATGATGCAACGTTTTCTCATTTGTGTGTGCCAGCGCTTCGGGGAAGTGTTTCACGATGTGTCCGAACCAGTTGCGTTTGTCCAGGGGGGTGGGGTACTGGCTGCTCCTCTCGTCTTTCACATAAACAAATTCGCGGAAGAAGTTCGTGGGATCCTCCCAGACGGACACTGGAACGTGGGCAAATTCCCCCGCGTTCTCCTGCACAGCTTCCAGAATCATCCTATCCCAATCCTCCGGCTTCCGGTGAAACAAAGCCTCGTTTGCAAACTTCAACACCGCACTCCCTGGTTGAACAATCGGTCGGATTTTTTTGAAAAACTCCCCGCTGCTCAACAGTTTTGCGTACTCAGGTTTCCCGGCAACCGATTCTAGAATGGCCTCGGCATCTCCAGAAGGACGACCCTCGGACGAGGAGAACATCATGCGCAAGAGCAACGCCTTCTCTCGACCCTCCTCGCTTGTTGTTTTCCGGTTTTCGTACCACGTAATCTCGCTACGAAGGGTTAGCGGCTCTTGGTCGTCCCCTTCGTCGTTCTCGGAGAAGAGCGTGGCTTTTTCGCCGTGGCGCTTTAGAAACGCGCCCAAGGTTTCATTGTCTTGCATGCACGCGGCATCAACATCACGCTCAGCAGTGTGAACGCCGTCTTTGTCGTCACCTCCAATTACCCTTCCTTTCGCAGCAGCTCCAAAAATCGGCTTGATTTCGAAGGCATCGCCACCCGCGTCGAAGACCGGAAGCTTGATATCCGGAGCTTTTCGGAAAGCAATGCGGCCGTCGGAGCCGCTCAAATACCGCACCGCCCGCTGTTGGAGATCAGCCAATGTATATGGATTGCAAATATGTCTGGGTCTGGAAGAAGAGAAACTTGTGACGCGCATTTCAAAATCTCTCACGCATAGGGAGCAAAAGCTGCCCACTTTCTGTCACCAAAATGGGGGGCCTGTCGTGCGGATTAGGCATTACGGAAGCTTCTCGAAACCTGTGACGCTAGAGCTTCCATGCCAGCCCTTCTGCGTCATGCAAAAACAGCATGACTCTTCCAGACATCCAGGGATATTTATTGCACTTGATAATCTATACCCCATAACTAGTGCGTCGCCCTGAGATTTGCTCACCTCCAGGGGTAACGAACCGAGCGGGAGGACTAATTCGTGCGAAAGAGGTGCTCTATCTCCTGCTGGGGTCCTTTCCCCGCGCTCCGCATCAACCAAGACCTTCAACGTCACCTGCATCTTTACCTCGCGCGGCTTCCGAAGCAATTTTCGCGATTCCGCATCCCGGAACACGATGACGTACTGGTATTGATGTCCGAGAGCAGGAGCTACTCCGGATTTATTTTGCATCATCTCTTTACCGATATTTTCCACCTTCACCACTGCCTTTCGCCTGAAAAGCGAGCCCACACCTTCTTTTGCCGCGTCTGCGAACAGTTCGACTCGCGTCCTCGGCGTTATAGGTTTTTTTCCGCTTCGGATTTCGAAGTCAAAGACCTCGAATCGGCGGCAGTCGACGATCCGCATGCCGCGCCCTTCCCCTTGATACGCCTGCTGAAGCCAGGCATGAAAAGCCTCAAAAGCCTGCACGCCAAACCGCCACATCTGGTTCTCGTCTTCTCCAACATCTTTGCTCGGGGGGACCGTGCCATTTGGGAGCAGTTCCGGGAAGTCGCCTTCGGCAGCCGAAGCAGCCGCTGCCGCAGAGGCGGAGACCGCCGCTGCCGCAAAAGCAGAGCCCGCCGCTCCGGAATCCCCGGCCTCTGGCCACACCCACTCCGTCCACGCGTTCGAGGCGGGGTCATAGACCGCGGTGACGTCCCTGATGCTCTTCAGATGAATGAGGTCTGTTGCTGTTCTCCCATATTGGCCTGGTACGAATTCCGGAAACAAAGCGATGGTGGAGCTTCGGCCCGGAACAAGCGCCTCCCGGGGGTGCTGCTGTCCGGGGGCCGTCGTTGTTCCGGAGGTATTCCCTCGAGTGGTTTCCATCTGTCTAGGCTCGGGGAGGGCCGCGGAATTCGCCTTCTGAGCCCGAAACGGTGCTCGCGACTCCGCCGCGGGGCGAAACACGATGACGTACCGGTACTTTCCTGCTCCTTATGAACTGCAAATATGTCGGGGTCTGGAACAAGAGTCGGGGCTTGTCATGCACATTTTGCATGACCCATCAAGTCTGTGATGCTCGTGCTAGCATCACAGATTTTTTGAGAGCTTCCTGATGCTTATTACGCATTACAAATGCCCTCTCCGCGTGCCAAGTAGAACTGACTCCTCTTCCTGCGCATGCAACACAGATATTTTTAGAATCCGCAGACAGCATCACAAGTCCCACTCTTCCAGACCCAGACACTTTTGCACTTGATACTCCACCTCCAGTATTCACATTTCCAACCTGCACCACTTCTTTTTGCCTGAACCGCGACACCACGTGTTCTATTGCCGCGTCGATGAATACTTGGATTGGTGTCCTCGGTGTTTTAGGTTTGCCGTTGAATTGGACGTCCGGGTCGATCCGCATTTTTCCTGGATACTCCTGCTGAAACCAGCCATGAAAAGCCTCAAAGGCCCGCACGCCAAACCGCCACTTCTGGTTCTCTACTTCGTCCACGGGGGGGTCTGTGGCAGTTGGGAGCAGTTCCTGGTGGAAGTCGCCTTCGGCAGCCGAAGCAGCCGCTGCCGCAGAGGCGGATCTTCCCGCCGCTGCCGCAGAAGTGGAGCCCGCCGCCCCGGGCCCGTCCTCTGGCCACACCATCTCCGTCCACGCATTCGACTTCGAGTCGGGGTCATAGACCGCGGTGACATCCCGGATGCTCTTCAGGGCAAAGAAGCCTTTATCCCCAAATCGACCTGGCACAATCTCCGGAAACAAAGCGATGGTGCGGGGGCCCGACGGAGTGCCGGTATTAGCCGCATGCTTCGCTTTTGCAGCGAGGAGAAAGCCGCGCAACATCCTGATAGAATTTTTGTTTCATAATAAATCGTCGTGTTAGTCGTGAGCTTCCTGATGTTGAACGAAGACCAAAATGGCTTCCAGATGAACCAATAGTGCTAGTGGGCCAAGTGTTAGCTTCTCAACACAGACAGAGCCGATTACTGAAAGCTAAATTTACCGCGGGCATGTTCTTATTTTTGAGAATGAAAAAGCTGTTTGTATGTTCGTTCTCCGTGGATCATTCGTGGATTCCGCTTGAGTCGTTCGATGTTAGAGCTAGAATGAAAACAAAAAGCTTATAGATGGTAGATTGTGTTTAGTAGTTGTTTTAGAAAGCGCTAAAAAGGGTAAGTAGTTGTAAGGTGATAGTCTACTTGTAATTTTAGCCTGGAATATTCTTGGTGAAAAAATGCATGGATAAGTACAATAATAGCCGCCTCAGCGGGGGTAGTGAGGTCATGGCGGTTTTTTTGTCTTCACGCTAAAAACAGAAGCGACTTCTCTGCCCACCGTGCCATCGTGAGTAATGTTATGCACGACGGCACGGCGGTCGCTAAAAATGTCGATCCAGAACTGGCCTCCATTTGGTTTCGAATCGAAAAACCTTCCCCGCATGCTATGGCCCCGCCAGGCCCCACCCCCGGGTCGGCCCCATGGGCCCCCAAATCGGGCCAATAGCATGCGGATTCGCTTTTTGCTTTTGGCTGACTTTGTTTCTTTTGGTTTTTTTTGTTAAGATGCCTCATCTTCTGGCCTTAAGTCCGCCTCTGATATGGCGGATTTTGGTGGCGTCTTTTGGGCGGCTCGGATGTGGGCCAAAATGGGGCCCATACTATGCGGCTTCGCTGTTTTTTTCGGACTGCTGCTTTTTGAGCGCCCCTTTTTGGGCGGCCAAAACCGCCAGAAACTAAGGCGGTGGGCGCCTCAGAAGGGCGCCCCTTTTGCCGGCTCCCCTGCGTCGTTTTATCAAGCGGGAATCGATAGAATCCGCTCGGGCTTGTTTGACGGCAAAGCCCCGGCTGCTTGATAATTGAAAATTTTTTATGCCCAAAAACACTTCCGCCCGCTTGATAACTGCCGGTCGTTTTGCGCACTGCCTGTCAAAAAAACCGCTAGATTAGAACGTTCGTGACCTCACTACATACGAAGGATCATGGATCAAAAGAAAGTGCCAGGACTGCGACCGACTCCGCGCTCCTGCGTGGAAAAGTATGATCTTCTTCTTTTGCATCGATCTGATCTCCTTCATTTTTGGATCTTCTCAACGAGGACTTCACATTCGCAATTTTGAATTTGTGTTCATCATAGTATCTTCCTTCACTCGGTGTTCTATCTCTTCTTCTATTCCGCATTTTTAGGTCGGTGCTGTTCACTGCTTTCTTTTTCATATCGGTTGAGTTCTTTAACGATCATGTCGGTGGATGTAAAAATTTACGACCGCAGGTCGCGGAGCCACACCACACCCACCTCCAACCCCCCCCCCGCCCGTGCGGTCGCGAATTCATCGGCGGTGCGTGTTGATGACGCGGAAAAAACTGCTTAGTCCGGCGGAATGAATCAGGATGAGGCGCGTGGTCTTCACCTTGAGGTGGTGATCAATCAGTCACAGCTGTATGAAATGTGGAGTCTTCCTTGACACTGGTACTACTTTCACATTTCCCTCTTTGACCACCGTGCGGTGAAACTCCGCCGCATATTCCTTGCATTTCCCCCAAATAATTCCTTCCCAATTATTCATCTCTGCCTCCACAACATCACCCCTTCCACCTTCACAAGAATTCCCAGTGCTGCATTCGCATTTTCTTTCTCGTACCCCAAGCGCCGGCGCACGCTTTGGTTACAAGAATATAGGAAAATCAGCCCCAAGTGGTATCTTTGGTAAGATTTTTTTGGGCCGGGTGACAATGGCGCACCAAAGGGGAGCTTTTGTAAGGTTTTAAAATGCGCCGAGAGTATGCCCAAAATCTTGCGAAAGGTGGAATGACGGCGCAAAACTCTAGAAAGAGCAGCAGCGAACGGCATCCCGTTTCGGATTTTTTGGGGGTTGTTCCGGATGAAATACCCTGAAACTTTTTGCGAATTTGGCCAGAATTCACCGCAGTGGTGCTCCGCAGACATTGGCGCTTTCGTCGGGGGGGGGGGAAGGGGGCAAGACCGTGCCACGGGAGCCCCAATGCGGCGGTTCTGTCGGGCATTGGGGCCGGGCGAACAAAGCAGCCATTCCAAATCCGGCCGCTAAACCTTGGCCAACTTTTTCCAAGTAGGTTGGGGACCACCAGGTCTTCGGTGGCCCTGATTTCTTTTCTTCGGCGGAGACGGGGCGCAAAACCACAGGCCAGGTGGCCCGGCGTGCTAATTTGAGGAACGCGCCGCCGGCTTGCGGAATTCTTGCGAATTGGGCCGGAAGCAGCGCGGGCGAATCTATTCCCCCCGCCGGCGGAAAGGGGGCCCGGGGCCTCGGGTAGCGCGCCCCGCGGCGCTTTGTTGCACCGGGGCCGGAAGCTTCCTCCGAAGGCCCCCACGGTGCCTATTTCCGCGACCGGCGGCCCCCGAGCCTCTCTCCGCCGCTTCGGGGCGCCCTCCGCGCGCGCACGACCCGCGGCGGATTCGAAGGAGCCCCCCGCGGCGGATTCGAAGGCGTCACCTGCCGGGAGCCGGCAGTTGACGCCCGGCGCCTGATTTGCTAGCCAGGCTGCCAAGTGCAAGCTTTGTTGGGTTTCCAAAAGTATAGATGACACATCCCAGGCGCACTCCATGAGGTCCATGCGCTTGAAAGGAGGCACACAGTGACAAAAAAGAGGCCCAACTAGCTGGCATCCCATGAAGGATCCTGAAAGAGGACCTTCCACACTCTTTTGAAAAATTTAAATTTTCAAAAATAATAAATAAATTACCACTATAGGGTAGGATGATTTTTGTTCATGAAAATACACGCTACATCCATAGAGCAAAACTCCGCGCATTGTGATTTGCTTTAGGCATTCTAGTTTGTGCACCACATTTGTAGAATTTTCAAAATTTTCCAATTTTCAAGAATTGAAAAAATATATAAGTTTTTGTGGATTCAGTGTTTACACAGGATCATAGGGCACAGAACTGTCCTTATGTTCCCAGTTACAAGCATTATAAGACGCCAGCTGCACTATTTACATCAGAGGCGCAATTTTTCACTTTTTCAAAAAATTGAAAATTTTAAAAAATATCAAAAATATTGCGGATATTAAGTGCATTTCTTCCGTGAAATTAAAATATATAGTTCACTCCTTCACATTTGATCTGTAATATTTATGAAATTCTGCAGTTTTAAGGTCATTTACCACATTTCTGATCTTTCCATTTTTTCTAATTTTGACTGTTTGCTCCAGTGATGCGGTTCGGTTTTTTGTGGCTGTAGCGGTTCAGGTTTTTTTTTGGCTTTTTTCCGCGATTTTTTTTTGTGTTTTTTTCGCCAGCTTCGCAAGGGCGCCAGCTTTTTGGCGCGAAGGCGCCGTCTGCCTCGGGCGCAGGCCAGAGCAAAATTTGTCGCGCGGGCCGCCGGCTGGCGGCCTTGCTTGCCAACTTCGCCACGGCTGGTGGCGGAGAGCAGTTTTCCGCCGTCGCCATGGCGCCAGAACGACTGCCGCCAAGCTGCCGCCAACGCTGCCGCCACCACGTTTGGCGGCACCTTACCACGACCTGACGCTGCGTCTTCGCCACTGCCGCCATCCAAAAAAGATAAAAAGACTAATATTTAAATATCATTCTTTTTATCTTTTTTGGATGGCGGCAATGGCCAAAGCGCGGACTCAGGTCGTGTTAAGGTGCCGCCAAACGTGGTGGCGGCAGCGTTGGCGGCAGCTTGGCGGCACCGGCGGCAAAGGGGAAACTGAGGCTGTGTCAGCTCGGCTGCATGTTGACCACCGCCAGCCAAATACGCCATGGATCGCGCGGCGGCCCTCGCACTACCCGCACGTGGCGGAGCTGGCGGAAGCTGCCGGCCGCACTCGCCGGGCGGCAAAGAAGCGGCCGCCGCTAGGCCAATGCGCCCCGGAGCCGGCAGAGGTTGCTCGCCTTGCTCGACAGCGTATTGGCTTACGGAAAGCCAATCCTTCGCGGAACTGGCGGGCGCGGCTTGGCGCGCGGCAACCTATTGGCTTACGGTAACCCAATAGGTCGCGGAGCTGGTGGGCGCGGCTTGGCGCACTTGCCGCCCGGCGACGTATTGGCTTACGGTAACCCAATAGGTCGCGGAGCTGGCGGGCGCGGTTTGGCGCGCTTGCCGCTCGACGACGTATGGCTTACGGTAACCCAATACGTCCCGGAAATGGCGGACGCGGAATGCCGCGCGCCGGCCGACGACGTATTGGCTTACGGTAACCCAATAGGTCGCGGAGCTGGTGGACGCGGCTTGGCGCACTTGCCGCCCGGCGACGTATTGGCTTACGGTAACCCAATAGGTCGCGGAGCTGGCGGGCGCGGTTTGGCGCGCTTGCCGCCTGACGACGTATTGGCTTACGGTAAACCAATACGTCGCGGAAATGGCGGGCGCGAAATGCCGCGCGCCGGCCGACGACGTATTGGCTTACGGTAACCCAATACGTCGCGGAAACAAATGGCGGGCGCGGCGTGCCGCGCTTGCCGCGCGGCAGGGTATTGGTATACGGTAGCCCATTACGTCGCGAAACTGGCGGGCGCGGCTTGCCGCGCGGCAAAGTATTGACTCGAAGCAGCCGCGCCCCCTTTGCGGCGGCCTTGCGGGCCGGTGCGAAAGAACGGCGGCGCCGCCAATCCCGCGGGGCCCCTGTACCAATGTGGCTGCGCGTTTGCAGGGGGCGCACAAAGCGACACCAGCACCGCCTTCATCGGTACAGGGGCCCCGCGGGATTGGCGGCCGGGCTGAGCCGCGTCTGCGGCTGATTTCTCATTCAGAAGGCCATTGGGGGCCGGCCTGCTTTTTGGCTGCCGGGCGCCTTCGGATCCCGCGCGAATTAGCATGCTTCGTGCCGGATCTTTCTGAAGCCGCCGGGGCCGCCCTTTTGCGTCACAAATCGGCCCCCGAACAGCCCGGGAGCCGCGGGAGCCGCCCGGGACTACGCCGGGAGGCCCCTTTGGGGAAAGATTGGCGCCCGCCCCCCCCCGCAAGGCTCTTGGGGAACCGCGCGAGCCGCTCGGAGGCCCTGTAAGGGGTTCCGGCCTCGAATGCCCAGCCTCGACGATCCTGGAGCAACCCAGGAGCCACCTCGGGGCGCCCCGAGAACCGGCGGCCCGCCCGGGGGCGACGGCGGCCCTTCTTGCGCGGATCGGCGGCTCCTTTTCCGCGGAAAAATCGCGCGCGGGCGCGATTTTTTTGCGAAAAAAGTGAAAAAAAAGCAGCCCCGAAACCACTACCGCTACAGCAGTAGCAGTAGCCCGAAGCATCACTGAAACAAACAGTGATAAATTCCTCAATTTTATGCACTGATTTTAGTAATTGACTCGAGTGATTCAAGAAAGACACGTGTTAAATAGCATCGAACTATCTGAGCAACGCACTGAGAACACGCTTCCCAATGCGGCAGAACCACTCGGCGACCTCCGTCGAGGAACCAGATATAGTAGAACCAACCTAAAACAGCAAAGGAAGATGCGCATTGTCAGTCCACGTCCGCCATAGCATGCGGATATCCTCGAAACACGAGCAGAGTACGCGAATCCCTCTCGATTCTCTCCCCCCACTCCTGGCCCACGACTCTAGCGATATTCACGACCTTAACCAGCTAAGTACGACCCTGAAGCGCTAAGGCTGTAAAATCTACGATATACAGGCGCAGGCGTGCCAATTTGTGGCGCTGGTGGTGTGCACCCCACCAACACCACAATTGTTACATTTTACAGGCGCAGGCGTGCCAATTTGTGGCGCTGGTGGTGTGCACCCCACCAACACCACAATTGTTAACACGCAAAAACATTGGGACTATGTGTATTTTTTAGCCTATTTCGCAAGTATTTCACATGTCTGCGCAACATCTGAATTTTTTTTTCAATTTTTAAAATTTTTAAAAATGAGGCACATTCGTCCACACTTTTCGTCATCTGATCCATAAGATAAAATACACAGGAAAACCAAGATAAACACTGTCCATTTTGTGGCATATTGGCCAACTTTTCAAGTTTCTGCACCGCCCAGATATTTTTTTCCAACTTTGGTAGGGGTATTTTCTGCCCATTCGCAAGGTTTTTCTTTCTCAGTTTGAGTCTCAGCTTGTTCCTTAAACCACTTAAGGCCCACCCGAGTGCTACATAGCTACCTAAGTGGAGCTCATCTACTCGAAATAGGTAAAAGGGGATGCAAGAGCACAAACATAGCGCCCCTAGGGGCCACTTCCCAAAGTGCCTCCCCCCTCCTCCCCCAATCCCTCCTCTCCGCTGATCGCGGTACCCCGACGCACCCAGCGGTCCCCGCTTGCCGGGCTGCTTCCTTCTGGTCCGGCCGCGCGGTTTCTGGTAAGCGCCCCGCACGCGGTTCCCCCCCCCCCGCCCGCACCCCGGGGCCCCCGCACGACCGGGCGCCGGCCTGCCGCTCGCCGACTGCGCAAGTCCGAAGCCTGCGCGTCTTGGGCGAAGCGAGCAGGGCTCGGCCGCGGTGCTATCTCCGCCGCGCCCCGCTTGGGGGGCTGCGAAGCTGCGCCCAGCGGGGGGGGGGGGTTCCGAAGCTTTCGGCCTGCTTTTCGGTACAGGGACCGGCCGCACGCTCGCGGCCGGCCTTTTGAATTCGGTACGGGCGCGCCGTCATGCCAGTGCGCGCCGGCCCCGCCCGAACCGAAGATCCGACCGGCGGGCAGCGCGCTCCAAGAAGCACGCCGTCGCGCCGGCGCAGGAGACGATCGCGACGCCCCTCGGTGCATCGTGGTATGCCTTCCAATGCGTCCGGCTGCCGCAGCACGGGGTGCCCTGTGCATGCGCCGTCCTTTGTTGCCTGTTCGCAGAGAGAGCAGGGCACCGTTCGGAGCGAGGAATCTTCCCGGCGATACGGAGAGGGGACGAAGAAGTAAGCACCCCCCACCTGAACAACAAGCACTCCCGGCCGAGCTCCCTTTCCTCACCGCACTGCAGAGCCAGGGAATAAAACGCGTAGCCGCGGCGCTCAATCCGCGGCTTCCGCCGTAGTAGAAACAGTATGTTCTACTGCCACCCCTTTCGGTGTTTCGAGCGCATGCTGGGCTATCGTCTCACCGCTCTCCAGGCGGAAGTCAACGAGCTGCAGGCGGCGCAACGCGCATCGAGTAGTGGAGGCAAAGAGCGATCGTCGCGGGACCAGCAGGAGACAACTGCACTTACGACCGCCCCGGGTTCCGATGACGACGGCGGTATCCGACGGAAAAGATGCTAGCACAGCGTAGTGCCAGAGTAAGGATCTTTCCTGCCACGAGCTGTTCACATATAATTAGTTGTGGAGAAACAAAAACGTTCTTGTTCAGCAAGGTGAGCTTCTACAGGCTGTGTAATTCAACTCTGTGCTAGTAGCAATTTTTTCGCGTGATCCTCTGCACGTGGACCGACGAAGAAGCCGGGTTCGATTCCGTTTCGAAAGATAGCAGAAAGGGCCGGGCCGCTGATCGGTACAGTGGTCAGGTGGTTTTTGATGTAATTACTCACATGACAAAAGGAACGAATGATTCAAAGCCTTGGAGCTCGACTTCTTTGGTAATCTATCATCACAAAACCTTCCATTCAGCGCCCGCCGGCCAACGCCGAAAGCAAAGACGCAAGCGGCCCCGGACGACTTTGCGGAGTTGGGAATAGAAGCGCAATACTCCGGCGTGCGAACCTATGAAAGGGAAAGGATCACAGTGCGGTAGGACAGCCCAACGGTGGTTGTGTGAGTCAAAACAATTAAAAATACCGTGTGCATGAAGACTCGGCAAGAAGTTGCGTTGAAAAAGTGAGAAAAAAACCCTGCTAATTATATGCAACTTCTGCGCGGGAAGATGATCGATCGCAACTACTTTTCTGAATGATAGCAATCTCAGCGCCGATCAACAGAAGGAGCGGCAGGAAAACTGGGAAGCTCTGAACGCGCTAGAAACGGAGGGTACGAAAGGAGAGGTAGATCATACGGCCCGACTTCAAATGCGGTCAGAACTTTTCCAGATCTGAGTCAAGTTTTCTTTGCACGCTGCAGCTGTAGTTCTTGAAACAAAGCTTACAATTGATACATTTTTAAAGAGTCATCTCCTGCTTTGCGTGGAAAATTTGAATTTCTGCACCCGGAGAAGCGCGTGCGAGCCGCTAGCTTTTTTACCAGTTTTATCCTGAGTAAAAACGTACCCACACCAGAGTCAAGATGGCAAATCTGCTAGACAAATCAGCCAGCTTTGGTCGTTTGGCATGACAAGTTCGTCCTCGTAGTGTAATCCTGTTTAGGTAGTTCAGCAGCATCACAGATCTAGTATATCATGCTGATTGTAGCATCACAAATTCCAAAACACGACTAGACAATGCCTCTCATGGCGCTCCGCATGACAAACCTTTTTGGAGTGCAGATTTGCATGACAACTCTGGGGTGGGGATGTTTTTGCATATGATAAGTTTCATACCTTGCTCTTCGTGGACCACGGAGGGGGAGCCCGATCTGCTAAAAGGTCCACTGGATTAGGAAGAGGAAGCAGCGCACGGGACGCGACTTGGGCCGTAGTGTATATTAGAATAAGAAAGAAGAAAACGACGCACGACTTTACTTTACTTTACTTACATGTACTGTACTACACAGCGTAAAGCTGCAAACGGAGAATCGCCTGACCGAACTACACCAATATTTTTTCAACAAGGTTTCGATAGAGCTGCATGCTAAGCAAACCGTGCGATCCAGCACGGACCACCTCACCTCTAGAGCCCATCATGTTCTTCTAACAGGACCACTTCTACCACAATGCAATTTGCAAAACTCTGCCGATGAACAACCAAAAGCGTCAAGACACAAACCGACCGCCCAGGACGATGTCGCTTCGGGTTTATTTTTAATGGGCAGTTTGCGAGATATTCATATTTTCCCGAGAGCGGGTGAGCGCTAAGCGGAATTTCGACTGGGAGCGACGCTGTCGTGTGATTCTGGTCAACAGCATCAATAGCAGCACAAGGTAGGTTCTACTCTGTCTCTGACTACGCACTACTAGGTCTCAGTACACGACTTTTATTTATCTTTTTTCGCAGCGATGTTAATTTAAGTAATATTTCCAATTCTGTCATCACACTACCGGTCGATCGACCATGGGGAAGTGTTGTTCCAAGCTTCTCAAGAGCAGCACGCAGCAGCGCGTGGACCGTTGGGAGGCTGCCAACAACTACCAAAGGACCGTGTCCCAGAAGGCCCAGGGGGACATTTTGGACTGTCTCTTCTTCCCCGAGCACGTTTCCCCGCTCATGGGCGGGGGCGGCGGCAAAAGTGGTGGCGGATCCCGCGGCGGTGGGGCCAATAGGCGGCGGTTTTTGGAAGTTTTGCGAAGTACGAAGTTCTGGATCGACATCTGCATTTTCACACTGACGGATGATGAATATGAGAGTGCACAACCCCTCCCCTGATCTCCCTCACTTGTCATGCAAAATTCCAAATCCAATTGCTGCCTTGTGGCACTGTTTGCATGACAAACGACAACGGAGGCACAAACTGTACCACATTAGGTGCGTCGTGAGCTTGTCATGCACAGGCTCCACGTGAGGGGGAGGGGGGTTTGTGCACTCTCATAACGAAATTGCGGAAATTCTGTTGGACCTGTTCCACAGAAACGTCCACGTGCGGATCATCGCGGATCTTGACCAGGCGGACGCGCTCGTATTACAGTGAAAAATGCCCCCACCCCCAGCTTGGCAGCATTTGTATTGTAAACCTTTCCAACAGAAACATTCCTCGTCTTGCATATCTCAGCATCACAAATTTTCCATGCTGAATAGGTCAAATTTGTGTTGCGAAGTAGCCCAACAGCAGCCGGATCTGTTATGCACAAGGCACGTTGCGCACCCTGATTCTGCATCAGAAACGCTCACAATCCTTTTATGCAAGACAAAAGGCTTTCATTTGGAAATTTTGCATGACAAACTTCTGCAAATTCCGGGGCGCAGGCATTTTTCACTGTAATAGCTCGGCGCGGACATCCACGCGCTGAGCGAGCAGCTACCGATCGTCCACGACAACGACCAATTTAGTCACATGCACCACAAGTTTTGCGTCATCGATGGCCTGTACGTGATCAACGGTTCCTACAATTGGACGCGGGCCGCGGCTACGGATCGCAAACATGTCTGGGTCCTCTCCTGGAAGATTGCGAAACTTGTCATGCTGGTTATTTTCGTCCATGATGACCTATGAGCGCTGGAATACAGGACCTGATTCTTGTGAGACCTCTACTGTCATGCCTACCCTGCATGAGAAAATCCTCCGCGACTGGGTCAAAAGTGTGCGATAATTTTTGGTATAATAATCACGCAACACAGATTTTTTTGCATCGGATCCAGACTTAGCATGACAAGTTGCAGTGTTCCAGACCACATCCAGGGATGTTTGCAATGCATAGTGGCTAAGCGCAACCGGGAAAATCTCGTGATCAGCAACGACCGGCGGATGGTCGAGGCCTTCATGGGCGAGTTTGCCAAACTGTGGCAGGAGTTATTCATTGCAAACATGTGGTCTGGAGGTCCTGCTCTGGATAATATGAACGCAAGTTTGTCCTCATGCTTGGCCGACATGGGGCAGAAAAGAGTATCATGCTTGTTGCACTAGAGCTGCGCGGCCACTTCGATTTGTCATGCGAAAAGGCGATTTTTTGTCATGCAGTGAAATAACAGCTAGACATAATCATGCTCAGAATCTTGTCAACATGTTGCGCGGCCCCGTAATAGAGTTACATTGCGTAGTACTGCGTTCGGTGACATGAGCATCACATCAACTTTCCATTGACCCAGACATATTTGCACTGGATAGGAGTTCGAAGGGAATTACTTCCCGGGCGCGTGGCGGCAGCAGCAGCTGGCGCTAGGGGCAGCCGCTAACAATACAGCGGGGAACAAGAAGCAAAAGCAGGGCAGCGGCGGTGGTGGTGGTAACGCTAACGGGGGTAATAACAAGGGCGGCGGTAAGGGAAATAAACAGCAGCAGCCGCAATCTTCTGGATCGACCGGAAGTAACACCGGCGGTGGAAAAAACAACCGAAATTCATCCGGCGGCCTTGGTCTGCAGTCCAGCGACGTGATACCAAGTTACGCAGATGTCGTGAAAAACAATGGAAAGGGGAATGGTTATGCACAGGAGATGAAGCCTATCGCTCTGATGTGTGTGATGTTAGTTCCACCGCTGCAGGTGTCTCTTGTTGGCTTTTTGCAATGTGGTAGAGAGGTTCTTCATTAAAAGTTTCTTCTCGTGATGCACCAATAAAAACTCGATGAAAATGATTATGCTATGCATTATGCAAAATGCTCATTTCGCCACCTGTGCAGAGCGGTTTTCTTTTTCCGTCATACCTGAAATTGGAAAAAGCAGCCCTGGAAGAACCGGAATAATTCCAAAAATTCGGGCGGGAGCGGCTACGCGACGACATGAATCTTCGAACGGGTTTATTTGAGGGTCCGGCAGAAATAACATAGTACCTCGACGTCTGCGGAAGGTGTTCTACTTCATCACACTTTGCGGTTGTTTTTTCATCATTTGTTTTTCGATAGGTTCGTTTTTTGCTTGATCCGCTTCTTCCTCCGACTCGATGGGGTTCGTCCTATGTATAAAAATTTGCGGCTTTATTTTACAGTAAGGAGTACAACGAACTTGGTTCATCTTTTTTCCACGCCTGCAGTACTACCCGAGAGTCAAGTTGTTCTAGCAAAGCCGCATACTACATAAAAACATATGAAGAATAAAGATGTCTTCGTTCTTCACACCAATTTCTTCAGATCACCGCCTGGTCCTTGCCGTGGTGCTGACCGTGAATTTTTTCTGCATTCTGTCCAACGAGTACGTCGGCAGCTACTACCGCAAGAAAAAACTGTTTCACTGTAAACTTGTGATGCAGAAAATGGATCGCAGAATTGCGTGTCATGCTACAAATGCAAGACAATGGATTCCTAGCTGTGTTTCCCCGTAGGAACGCCGCATGGCAAATTTCCGCGGTCATGTAAAACAAACTTGTGATGCAAAACTTGCAAAATCCTTACAGTGAAACACTTTTTTCGTACGATAGCTACGAGCGGCACCGAAATGTCATCTTGCCGGTGTCCCTGACCTGCAACGAGACCCGCGGGCAGCGCCTCCGCGCGGATGTGTCGTTTGGCCTGGTGTCTTTCTGCGGGATACTATTCCTGTGTTGTTCGGAAACGAGTACGCTGCGACGAAACTGGGAGGACGTGGCGCAGATTGCTATCGCAAGAAAAAACTGTTTCACTGTGGACTTGTGATGGCGAAAATGGAACACAGAACCATTTGTCTTGCTACACCTGCAAGACAGTGGATTTGCAAGCGTGTTTTCCTTTGGGAAGCGCGCATGACAAATTTTCTGTGTCATGCGTAACAAACTTGTGATGCAGATCTTGCAAAATCATCACAGTGAAACAGTTTTTTCGTGAGATAATTGCCGCGGCGGGAGGTGGAATAGAAATAAATGCCGAAGATGAACACCATGCAGATGAACATACATTCTCACAAGAGAACTACGTCGGAGAGGATGAGAAAACAAATTACACAGCGACGAACCAGGTTGAAATCGACGAGGACCACCGCCCAGGGGAACTACGTGCAAGAAGAGCGTTGTCAGCAACTTTTTTCCAGCGGCTGGCCCTATCAAGTGCAAATATGTCTGCGTCTGGACGAGTTGTCATGCTGTTTTTGCATGACGCAGTCAGAACAAGGTCTGGCATGGAAGCTCTAGCATCACAGATTTCGTCGAGAAGGTTCCGCAATGCCGAAACTGCATGACAAACCTCCCATTTGGTGACAGAAAATTGGTAACTTTTGCTGCCTATGCATGAGAAATTTTTATGTGTTGTGAAATGCGCATCACAAGTTTGCACTCTTCCAGACCCGGACGCATTTGCCATGCATAGGCCCGACTCCGATGCAAATTCTGCGGGATAGTGTTCCTGTGTTGTTCGGAAGCGAGTATCCTCTGCAAAAGTATCGTACTCGTAGTAATCGCAGTCATGCATTACCAATCTCCCTTTTTAGGCGAGTCAGCATCACAAATTCCATTTTTTCTTTTGGAAAAATTTGTAATGCAATTTATACTAGTACGTTACTTTTGCATATGCATAACGAGCACGCTGCGACGAAACTGGGAGGACGTGGCGCAGATCGCCGCGGCCGACGGGGACCCCCCAGGGGAACTACGTGGTGCAGCGACGTCGTCAGCAACTTTTTTTCAGCGGCTGGCCCGACTCCGATGCAAATTCTTCCTGTTCGTCCGGGACTACAAGATACTTGCGCGCTTTTTCCTCGGCTCAGGTATTCTACAGAAAAGGACACCCATGCGACCAGCAGAAAAACAAATTTGGCCTGCTCAGTTTGCATCACGGCAAGTAGAAGCTCTCTCTATGCTGAGGCCACAAGAGGAGAAAAATTTTGTGCAGGCGGCGCACTGGGTAAGGGACGCACTAGTCAAGGGACGCACTAGTTAAAAAGGGGCGCACTAGTTAAGGGACGCACTAGTTTGTTACAGGACGCACTAGTTAAGGGACGCACTAGTTAAAAAGGGGCGCACTAGTTAAGGGACGTACTAGTTAAGGGACGCACTAGTTAAGGGACGCACTAATTAAGGGGCGCACTAGTTAAGTGACGCACTAGTTAAAAGCGCACTAGCTAAGGAGCGCACTAGTTAAGGGACGCACTAGTTAAGGGACGCACTAGTTTAGGGACGCACTAGTTAAGGGACGCACTACTTAAGGGACGCACTAGTTAAGGGACGCACGACTTAAGCGCCGACGGACGAGTCAAGCGGCGCACGACTTAAGCGCCGAACGACTTAAGCGCCGAACGACTTAAGCGCCGCACTATTTAAGCGAAGCACTTAAGCAAAGCACTTAGGCGAAGCACTTAAGCGAAGCACTTAAGCGAAGCACGTAAGCGAAGCACTTAAGCGAAGCACTTCAGCGAAGCACTTCAGCGAAGCACTTCAGCGAAGCAATTCGGCGAAGCACTTAAGCGAAGCACTTCAGCGAAGCACCTAAGCGAAGCACTTAAGCGAAGCACCTAAGCGAAGCACTTAAGCGAAGCACTTAAACGAAGCGCCTAAGACCCGGGATAGAAAAGCGCCATCAGAAAGTTGGCCGCGGGGAGCGGCAAGAAAGGGCCCTGCTGTGCCACGAATATATGAAAAATACCCGAGGCGGATCTACGGCGCTTTTCCCTCTGGTATCGCTGCGCTTCTTTTTTGTAGGATGTCGGGTATCGGACTCGCGGGCCAGGGCTTAGTACACCTACAGCAAAATTTCTTCTTCGTAACGGAGACGATTTTCGAAACCGAGATCGCTCTCGCCACGGCGGCAAGATTAATACCAAGTGGCAAGACAGTAGTTCCAGCAGCCGCGCCGGCGAGCACACCACCTCCCGAGCCTCTTCGAGCTGTGCACGACGGGTCCTCTCCCGATGACGGCATTGAGCTTCGCTCCTTCGTCCACCTCCTGTTCGCGGCGTTCTTCTTTACGCAGTCGTTGGCGCACTGCTTGCTGTTCACGATCGTGCAGGCCCAGGCGGTTTTGGTCGCAGGTGGCAGTGGTGTGAATTGGAAGCGGAATGAGGATCGCCCGATCAGAACTAGTGCCCGCAGCGGCATGGACAATTTGGAACGGGACCAGCACCGCCAGCCCGTCGACAATTTGGCGCAGAAGCTCTTGGAATTACTGTCCCAACGAAGAAAAATCCGTTCTACGCTCTACGCCCGGCTCCTGATCGTGTTCGGCATGGCACTGGCGTTTGTGATTCGGGCGGGCATGTTGCTGGAGTTCGTGCTTGGTTTCGGTTTCGACGCTAGAAATTACTACGCAAGAACTACCTCCCAGATGAGCACTTCAACGGAGCAGCAGGCCACGAGCAGTAGCGATGGTGCGGCTTTATCGACAGAAAGATCCGCTGCACGCTTCGGAGCGGACACAATCATCACCTACATTGGCGTGGGGCAGTTGAGCCAGATCTTTTTCATTTTTCTCTTCCTCGCGAGCTACATTTTCGACGAGCCCGGGTGTTACAAGTGCTTGTCACGGGAGGTCGAAGGTTCTGGGACAAAGCCGGATGGAACCAGCGGAAATAGCAGTGCATCTCATCATGAAAATCCGCTTGCTACCCCGTTGGTGGTTCACGAATAAGGGGGCCATAGTTATTTCTGATCAGAGCAACAGGTTATGAAATGAAAAAAGAAAAACCTGAAAAAAGTTGTGCCACCTGCGAAAACCCGAGATGCGGGAATAATCCAGACAAAGATCATGACAAATAAGTTGTCCTACTATGTCCAAGACCAAAAATTCCTGCATTTAAGAATTTTTGCAACTTGCTGCAATCTACTCAGGCCACCGTCACCGTTTTTACACTGGATCATTGACACAGCTTTCATCACAACGCATGCCTTTTGTGGTACAGCTACTGCTACTCACTAGCATCTTCCGGTCCGCCAACAGAAATAATGCCTGTCTACGAAGTTGTAGATCACCTAATTCATACTAAGATCCGCGTTGCCTTATAACGCTTTTGGATCTTCTTAAATCTCCTCAGTACATCAAAGGACATCAGGATCTCTGAAGTAGAAGCCACAAAGGTGTAGGGCTGATCAAAATCTTGGATCATTAATGGATCAAGTGGTGGTAGTACTTAACATTAGAGCACCACATAGTAGAACTCTACCTACTTTACATTCATTTCACATTCATTCCACCTACCCAAACAACTCAACAGGCGTGACTTTTCCAAAGTCGCCCCGCATCGTCTCCAAGATGGTGCCGGAAAAATTTGCAAAATTTTAGCAGCTACGGCTGTAGCTTGCTACACCAAGAATACGGCTTTTTATCAAGCACTTCCTTCTGTACTGCCTAATTGCAGCTCATAGAAGTTTCTCGCGGATCCACAACAAGGACATAGAAGAAAATACAACTCGCAGACACTCCCACGACAACATTTTGCATTGGGCGAAAGAACAAATCGAAAGGCTACAAAAGATATTCACGTGCGGGTCGCTGATCAGAGCACTTTAGGGGTAGTTTTAGACATCGAGTTGTAGAAGAAAAAGCAGAAAAAAACCCTCAACAACTTGAAAATTCCCAACCATGCCGGGTTTCCAGTTTCAGCACCCGTTCTTCGCGAACTTTTCCACGTCCAACGCGAAGAATGGTACTAATTCGAATGCGGCGCCCACGCTCGCGGAAAAGAAAAAGGTGACCGACATGCTGATCAAGGTGAAGCAGCTGCTCGACGCCGGGCAGCCGGACACCGAGCTCGCCGACCGGTTTCTGCGGAAGTGCGTGGAGGACCACCCGAATGACCACCGCGGCCTGGACGCCTACGGAGAGTTTCTCTGTCAGTTCGGGGCGGAGGACCCGGACGCGGCGCGGGAGCTCTTCTGCCGGAGTATCCAGTTGCACCCGGGCTACGGCTATCAAATGTACAAATGTCTGGGTCTGGAAGGTTGGAGCTTGTGATGCTAACTCTGGACTCTAGAAAAATCTGCATTGCATGATCAGCAAGAGCAGCCTAGTTTGTGCTAAGGGGGGAGGGCATTTGTCATGCGGATTAGGCATCAGGAAGCCCTCCAAAAATCTGCGATGCTAAGTCATGCATTACAGACATCCTGGGTCATGCAAAACATACATGATAAACCCGGCAACATTCCAGACCCAGACATTTTTACATTTGATAACGGAGACAACCTGTCCGCGAAGAAGTACTTGTATGAATTGCAAAAGTATCCGATACTTGTATAAATGCATTACAAATTTCCGCAGCATGAGAAATGAAATCTGTAATGCGGATTTACCTTACGAAAAAAATTTGTAATGCATGATTGCAATACGGAGCACGATACTTTCGCACAGAATAACTTGTATCTGGCGCAGATGTCGGACGGGCACGACGCCTTGCGGTTGTACGAAGAGGCGCTGAAGGTCGTCGGGTACGTCAACGTGGAGGAAGACGCAGGTGGTCAACATCTTGCCGGCGGAATTTTCGGCAACGCATCTGCTGCAAATCGCGCAAGCAGTAGGAGCAGCAGCTGCAAAAAAAAGCAGTCGTCTTGTAAGAAGAGTGGGAAGACCAACATGCGATCGTCGTCGAGGAAGAACGACTTTCATGGTGCAACAGCAAATAATAACGCGGCAACGTCGAATAATACTAGCGCGACCGAAGGAACATCGAACACGACGACCACGGGTAGAAGTACAACAGGTTCTGACCACCCCTACCCGGCCGGTCGTGACAAGGAGCTCGATGAGCTGGAAAATGTCCTCCACGCGGAGGAAAAACCGGTGTCCGCGGGGACGATTCTGGTCGCCATGAGCGAGATCTATATGACCGACCTTTGTGACGAACCGGAGGCCGAGGAGCAGTGCAAATTCTTCCTCGAAAAAGTATGCATTGCAAATATGTCTGGGTCTGGAAGGATGGAACTTGTAATGCTGTCTGCGGATTGTTCTAACCTCTGTGTGGCATGATCAGCAAGAGGAGTTCAGGTCTTGGCACGCGGAGAGATTGGCATTTCTCATGCGAAATAAGCATCAAGAAGCCTTCAAAAATCTGTGATGCTAGGACTTGCATCACAGACCTCACGGGCCATGCAAAATGTGCATGAGAAACCCCCAGTCTTCCCGACCCAGACCACATATTTGCATTTGATAAAAAGCGTACGAGTACGACGAGACCCACCCGGAGGTGCAGGTTGCGTTGGCGTGTTTTCACAAGACCGTGCAGAACATTGAGAAGGCGATTGAGTACGCGACCACCGCGTACGAGACCGTGCTGAAGATCAACGAGAAAGCGTGTCAGCTGTTCGACGTGGAAGGTGGAGACGAGGAGGACAGAGAAAACGAGAAAATGGAAGACGTTGCTGCTGATGTTGATCATGCGAAAAACAAAATTTGTTCCTCTCAGAACAACAACAAGCGCAACAGCAGCCGGGCGAGTTCGAGGAAGAACAGCAAGACTCTTCTTGCAAGTGCAGCTATCACGGACACGATTAATATTACATCTTCGAGCAGTTGTAGTTCCACCACGACATCACTGGTGAATGGAAACAAGACGCTGTCAACCACCACATCTTCGACGTCCACAACAGTAATGATCGGCCATCAAGCTACCGGAGCTGGTGCCGTCGCTGTCGCCGCAGCTGAACAAGCATCTGGTTGTTATGTGGCGCAGGAGTCGTCAACTACATCGGGTTCTTGTACTAGCAATGCGGGAGTAGACAACATGGACGTCGACATGGTAGACACGACGTTCGCGGAGAGTAGCCCCGCCGGGTCACCGGCATCGTTACTGGAAGGTGAAATGGGAAATACAAATACAACTGCCATCACTGACGCGGAACAAAAAATGCTGATGGAGACGGAGTTTGATTCGGACATGGAAAATCTCGACAGCGACGAGGAGGAGGACAGCGCTGACGATAATGATTTGGACGACGCACCGCCGGAGTTGCAAATTAAGCTGGTCACGACCATGATCGACCTGCGCATGTTCACCGAGGCGGAGGGACTGCTGTCGCACTTGATCCAGCTGAACGAAGAGGACGTGCAGTGCTGGTATAAAAAATTGACACTTTTGATGTTCATAGTCATCGCCTCTTCATGAACATCATATCGGAATAATTTTTTTTTCCAGATCCCTCCCGGTGGAGGTGCTGGTCACGAATCTGTTAATGCCTCAAGACTTCTGCCATAATTCTCATGTACAATGAATCAAAATTGTAAAATAAACCTCTAGCTATTCTTGCTATAAAAACACATTTTTCACCGTTCATCCGACACCCCTCCTCAGGTACCTCCTTGCGACGCTGCATTGCACCAACGGAGACTTGGCCACCGCCGAGGAGTGCTACGAGCGCGCCACGGAGATTTTGCAGAAGATGCCGGATTGCTTGGAGGATTGTATCCTGTGTAAAAACGTCCCCACCCCAGAGTTGTCATGCAAATCTGCATGCCAAACAAGTTCCTTATGCGGAGCCCCATGAGAAGCATTTTCCAGTCGTGTTTTTGGGATTTGTGATGCTAAAATCAGCATGATGTGCTAGATCTGTGATGCTTCTCAACATTACCTAAACAGGATTACACTACGAGGACATCAAACTTGTCATGCGAAACAACCAAAGCTGGCTAATTTGTCTAGCAGATTTCCCAACATCTTGACTCTGGTGTGTGGGCCCCGTTTTTCCTCAGGATAGATTGGCGGGAAAACTTCACCAGCCTGCAGCGCCGCATCGCGAAACTGCAGCAGGAGCAGCATCCAGTGGGAACGAACACGACCGCAGGGGCAGGAGGTTCATCTTCAATTGGTGCCGCTACCACCAGCGCGCGCCACCGATCGACCTCCCGGGGGAGCACGGGGTCCAGCGGGTCCAGTATTGTGAGGAAAAATCCCCCCTCCCCATATCGAAAGCGGAATTTGTGTTGCTGTATTTGAGTACACAAATCACATCTGTCTTGCTAGAGAGGACTGCAGACCCATATCAAGCCTGAGCAGAGATGCTTTGACTTAGGCGCTTAGCATGAGAAGCGTCCGTGATGTTGGCTCAACAGCATGACAAACCGCCTCCATAATGGGACGGAAGCTGCTGCCCTTGTCTTCTTGCAACACAGACGTGATTTGTGACCTCAAATCAGCAACACAAATTTTCGAAAACCTACCTCTTCAATATGGGGAGGGGGGATTTTTCCTTGCGATATCCAGGGGATCCAACCGAGGAGGGCGGCGGTGATAGAACGGGTTGTACTAGAATCGTATCAAAAGGAAAAATCTCCCCTCCCCATATCGAAACGAAGTTTCTGATGCTGGATTTGCGTACACAAATCAAGTCTGTCTTGCTGGAGAGAACTGCAGGTATATGCCAAGCCTGGGTCGAGAGGTTTCGACGTAGGGGACTAGCATGACAGAGGTCGGCTCTGTAAGCCCAACAGCATCACAAACCGCCGGCATAATGCGGCGGACTCTCTGGCTTTGCCTTCTTGCAAGACAGGCAGGATTTGTGGCCTCAAATCTGCATCACAAATCTTCAGAGGAATGCGTTTTCAATATGGGGAGGGGGGACATTTCCTTCCGATAAATCGGCTGCAGCATTCATCATGCGCCGCCGTCCCCATGTTCAGATCTTCCACACGCAAGCTGTTCTCGGCGATCTCGGACCAACATTTTGCGGGAGCGGGATGAAATGCACAGGCAGCTGCCACGGTCTATTTTCTTTTGCTTTCCGTCTTTGTCGTTGATGATGTTCCTGGAGGTGCATAATGAAAGCTGTAGTTGCAAAGGTCCTCCTTGCGCAAGAACGAACATCACAGCCTGAGTCGAAGTGTAGTCCAGGTGATTTGGCGAGAAGTTCTTGATGCAAAGCTGTGTAGAGTACAGTAGAAGTATAGGCTTTGTCAGAAGATTGGAGGACCTACAACAGCAGCGGATTGTAACATCAAACTTCGAAGAATGAATGAAGGAAGAAAGCGATGCAATGCTATGTACATTAAAAATGTCAGTCGCCACCCCCCGCTGCAGGCTCGTGTAGTCAGGATAAAAATACTACGTCGAGTAAAGGAAATCTTGCTTATAGATGCAGTAAAAGTGTGTTGTGTATTAGCAAAAAATTTCAAGAAGTCCTATGTCATTGCTGTAGTCCTGCGCAGCTCTGAATACGCCCAAAGGTGTTGCGGGGTGAGAGAGAAATAAAGGTGTACAACAAAGGTGGTCGCATGTTCATGTCTTTTTCACAACAGTACTGCCAATCGACGGAATTTCCAATCTAGAGCTTTCTCGTTGTACTTATTAGCGGAATAGAATAGCCTATCAAAGACTGTCTTGCTGCTAACAAGGTACTTAAAAAGAGTAAAAAGCTGACGAATTATGTTTCCGGCGAAAAAAATCCAGGACCACGACAACACCCCTAAGTGAAGATTACTTACTACCCCAGTAAAAGACTCCAAACTTCTTCCCTGTCACTCGAGTTCCTCCTCTGCATGGTGTTTTCATTGGAATTCATCTTTTCACCGATCACGATCAGCTCTTTTCTAGCGGTGCGATTTGGAATAAACCATACATATTTTCTGCGTATTAAGATCAACATAAGCGGTTAGTATTTTCAGTTTTTCTTGTTGCGTTTTCTTGAATTCCAGTTCCGAATGATCTTCAAAAGTGCTTGATTTTTGTTCTTTCCGTAAAAAGTCCATGACGAAAACTATCCAACACCAAGTCTCGTAGAAGCGCAAAGTGAGCACTTCCACCCCGAACGGTTTGCACGCAATAGGCACATCTTTAGCGTGGTCTCTTCTTCTCGCTGAGAACAAGCAGCCTAAAAAGAAGCCAGAAAAGATTTAAAAAAAAATGCCGACTTCTACGCTCGCTCGCGTTGCTTTCGCCGGCGTTGTTGCCGCGCAGCTTGCTACCGCACAGTTTGGAATGGATGGTGGTTCAGCACCGATGATGGGCGGTGGGATTCCAGATGCACCCCCACCAACGGATGAGCAAGGGCGACCACTGCAGAGCATCAAGGTATACTTGTTGTACTACAGGATAGGACATAGCTATATGATATAATTCGAGATGTAGTTGCGGCTTCTGCCTCTGCGTAAGGGAAAATGTTAAACGTGTTTCTTGTTGATTCCGTATAATTAGGCTTTCTGTCAGTGGCACCACATGCGCCGGGTCTTTTGTACGATTCTTGCGTCAACATCTCGTTGTTCAGAAGGGGTAAAAAGCATGTTTGTAAAATAACCCCCTTGATGCCAACAAACAGATCGAGGCTCCGCAAATCACGGAGGAGGACCAGCACGGCTACAACATGCCGGCCATGTACATGTGCAACTCGTGCAAGTCCGTGATGTTCCACACAAATTATCCTGTGTAAAAACTACGTCCCCACGACCCCATAAGTAGTCAAGATGGGAAATCAACTAGACAAATCCACAAGGCTTGGCTGTTGCGCATGACAAGTTTCGATCCTCGTAGTGTAGTCGTGTTTCGAGCTAGCTCGCCAGCATAAACACAGACCCAGCGCGTCGTGATGGTGCTGATTGGAGCATGACAAATTCCGAAACACAACTAGCAAGCGCCTCGCTCATGGGGCTCCGCATGAGAAACATCTTCAGCATGCAGAATTGCATTTTACAACTATGGGGAGTGAGGACGTTTTTACAAATGATACAAATGCCACGTTTTTCAACCGGGGAACGAAGTCACGCGAGGGGAAGCTGCGGGAGTGGGAAGTCGAGGACATGTACCAAGTGCAAAAATGTCTGGGTCTGGAGGAATGCAACTTGTGATGCTGCATTTGGATTCCAAAAAAATCTGTAGTGCATGAATAGCAAAGGGAACAATGCATTTCTTGCTACGCTGAGAAGGCATTTGTCATGCGGAATGGGCATCAAGAAGCCGAAGCCCTCAAAAAATCTGTATTGCTAGGGTATGCATCACAGACATCGTGGCTCATGCAAAACGCGCATGACAAGTGTCAGAATCTTCCAGGAGACCCAGACACTTTTACAGTTGATAACATGATGGAAAAAGCCTGCAGCCCCGACGTGTACGAGGGGTACGGAGTCAAGCTTTTGTATGGAAGCGTCAGGTTTGAAATCGACAAAGTTGAAATAATTTGTCATGCATAAAATCGATACCAGTTGGAGTCTCAGTTTGCAAGCGGCGCATGACAAATTTCGGGAGCACCCAAATGCAGTCTGTCATGCTGTTTGGGCAACAGAGACTGCGCCTGTCATGCTACTCTGGCAGCACATTGCACACGCCTAAACAGGCTTGCAATCGGACTCATTTGCCTGCTTCCCAACACAGGCCACGCGTGCCCTACATTTTATGCATTACAAATTTTTCGACTTTGTCAATTTCGATCCTGACGCATCCATATTTTGAACGGTATAGAACACCTTCATATATTGTTTCCCGTTGGAGTTTTTGCATTTTACAAAAAAAGAAATTGAATTTCGAAGTAGGTGGCGCAAGTAGAACTAGTGCTGTGATTGCGGGCAAGCGCGACGTGGAGCTTTTTAACATCATTTTTGATTTTACATTGCAATAGATAAAATGAACGAATTCCAAGGCAAAAACGTCCTTTCCGGGCCGGCTCTCGCGGCGGAGGAGAAAGAGCTCGCGGGCGGACAGGCAACCATCCAGATGGGCGGGGACAACTGGAAAAAGCGGCTGTCGGAGGTGTGCACGAAAATCATCCTATCCGGAGGAAAAACGTCGTCTCCACCCCAGCAATTTGTCATGCAGATTTGCATGTGCAGGAAGATTTGTAATGCGCATCCCCATGAGGGCCATTCGTAGTTGTTTTTTGATGTTTGTAATGCTGTAAACAGGGTAAGCAGATGGATTTTTAATGCGGCTGTGCTTGCTAAACTGCACTACAATAGTACCGAGAGGAACTTGTCATGCGTGATCTCCAGTCGTTGACTCTGGGGTGGGAGCCGATACTTTTTGCACAGGATACCTCCGCGACGAGATGGAGGAGGACGCCTACAAGATTTTCCTGCAGGGCAAGCTCGACGCGAAACTCTGCTCTATATCCAACGAAAAAACCGTATAAGTGTAACTTTCTGTTGCAGACGATACAAGACACTTATACCTGTCATGCTGGGCATGCGTCAGAGGCTCTTTTCGTGCGTTTTGTCACTGATACTAGCTACGCATGACAGGTTATTTTCTGTGTCATGCAGTAGAGAAAACTTGTGATGCTATGTCTTCTCAAGAAAGTATACACCTACACAGTCTTTTTTCTTGCATACTGTAACCGCTTCAACTACTGCAGCGTGGAGGCCACGGGGGGCTATCAAATGTAAAAATGTCTGGGTCTGGAAGAATGCAACTTGTCATGCTAAATCTGAATCAGGCAAAAAACTGTGTTGCATGATTGCCGAAAGTTGTTCACTTTTGACCTAATCGAGAGGCAGTTTCTCACGCAGGATAGGCATTGGAAAGGTTGCGCAGAATCTGTCATGCTATGTCCTACATACCAGACCTCATGGGTTATGGAAAACCTGCATGACAAACCTGGCAGTCTTCCAGACCCAGACACTTTTGCAATCCATAGGGGCGCCAAGAAGGCAAAAAAGCAGCGCACGGCGAAAAAGGAAAAGAAGAAGACTCCGGAAAGTATTATTTACGGATAGAATTTTTGGAAAATGCTAAGTTTACGGGCTTCATTCTTTTTGCATTTTTTTTTCCTTCCCAAGTAAAAAGTACACCTTATTTGTTCTACCTGGTACCTCTACGCCATGCAACTACACTCTGGGGCAACTGACTGTACAGCATTATTGATTTTGAGTTGTACAACAGCACCAGTTTTTTGCTTCAACCACATAATTTTCTTTTTCATCTACTATGTTCTGAGTCCAAAATAAAGTCCTCTCGAAAATAAATACAAATCAGAAGTGGCCCCGGCGTCCGGCGCAAAGAAGCTCTCCGTGGACGCGTACCTCACCAAGCTGGCCCGCTCGACCGGCGCGGATGTGAAGAAGTTCACGGCCAGCCGCACGGAGCAAGAGTGGGCCGAGTTTTTTGCCGACGTCCCGGTCATGCCGGGCATGAAGCTCGCCAAGCCCGGGAAGGACGAGTTGTAAGTTTACTTAGGACGAGGGAAACAAGCTAGTGCAGCGGGTAGTTGGAAAATGATATCTTGCTCTCTATACTCTCGCCTCGATGTTGTACCTCTACTGCCAATATCAAAAGTAAAAATGTCTGGGTCTGGAAACTTGTGATGCTAGGTGGCGTGTCATGATGAGGCTACGAATGCTGGCTCAGCATGACAAGTTTCTAAGCTCATCGGTGTTGCCTATTCTGCATGACAAACTGCGGCTCTGCAACACAGAAAAACGGTTCTCTTGGGTAACGTGCATGACAGATTTAAGAGCCATGCCAGACAAGCATGACAAACATGAATTCTTCCAGACCCAGACACTTTTACAGTTGATAGCCAATAGAATGCGCCAATAGAATGCTCCTGTGCCGCCCATTAAGGTTTGTAGAAAGTTGCCAACCGCTTTGAGTTCTTGAATGTCCACACTGCATCACAGGTTCTGAATCAGAGCACTAGACTAGAAGATTAATGCATGAGCCCATTGTAAAACTTACTTTGAAAAAACAACGCCACCGTAAAGCCGACCTGCTATTTTTATACGCTAGTTCATCAATCACAGTCAAAATCGCATGTAGATACAGAGACTCCGTACAGTATCAAATAAAAAAGTTTACTTACCACGCGTGAGTTTACAGCCAATTGAAACTATATGTGTGCAAAGTAAGATGACGAAGCTCATCAACTCTGCTGAGAAAAGCCCGACAAAGCTGCACGCGGCTGCGTCCAAAAACCTGCTGTTTTTACCGCAACTTTTTGCTTTTCGAATTATTGGTCTGTAGCAAGAACTACGGGACGATGCCCGTTTTTAATCTTTCAACGACAGGGCTGGACGAACGGAGTCTTTCGCCGGGGTTGGATGTCGTGGGAGTGTTCAGTTCTTGAGCTTTTGTCGTGTTTTCCTTCTAATTGGCCGCGAAGAGAGTTCATCCAAGGTTTTTGTCTTGCTTCCTCGACAAATGATAAGCATTCACTATGTTGACCTGGTGTCTCACAAAAGCTGTGCAAAAAGTTCCTTTTGCAACGACCTTGTGGTGAGATCAAAGATCAGCTGACCTTTTTGTCCGTTTGAAAACGAAGCAATTGGGAATGCAGAATCATGATCCCACAGTAGACCTGAGCATGATCCAATATTACGCTATTTATTCCAGGACTTGTTGATGCAACAAGAACTTTTGTTGCCGCGGCTGCTGCGAAGTGAGTGGATCCGTTTCATACTTTTTCCGGAATTATTGTGTATAGATTTTTGTGGCGCAGAAGTGACGTCGCCTCTGAATCTTCAACAGCCCATGATGAGGGCGGCAGAAATGGATCTCGCTTATCAGAAGTTATTCTTATTTTTTCCCGGATCCAGCAGCACACAATCACAATCGATTGTTGTGTCGATACTAAGCCTAGGTAGTACTATAGCATGTATGGATAGAGAAAGAAGATAGAACGCGACGAGAAAACAAGAAGGAGATCTAGAACTATACGCAGCCTGCTGCTGATCCTCGCCATCGAGCAAGAAGGATGTATTGCTTTGTGAGGTAGAGAAGTTAATACGCTTATGTTCGGCCGCATCGAAGTTGTCGGATCATACATAGCAATTATACCGTAGCTAGTGAAGATGAAACATCATAAGGGAGTAGTGGATAAAACAAAACGGCGTGTAGCTGCACCCGCCGGGTGTATTCAAATTGGTCTAAAGATTATTTATACTCTAGGAATCATTTCAAATGATAAACATAAAAATGATAGAAAAGCCGGAGCGATTGGAGAATTAGAGATACTAGAATTAGAAAGTTGAAGTTGAAGATAAAATTAATGACCTGTGCCCACCATCAGAGAAGTAAATGTAAAAGATGGCGGGGGCTTACTTTTTACTCATGATGTAATCGCTGATCAAGAACACTTATAGGCATATAAACAACGCGGCGTGGTCAAACTGCGATGTCACAACGACAGCAACGCGCGAATCTGCAACTTCGAGCACACTGAACTATACACGGTATTCTGGCCACGCCGGCGGGTGTCCGGGTTGGGGGGCACCCCGGACGCACTTATTCTGTCTCCTCATCTCCGGCGGTTAGAGAAGATCATGATGTTGAGACAACTGAATTAAAAAAAATTTTGGAACAAAAATCCCAGGAATAAAATCTGAGGAGGAGATGGAACATCACTAGTAGATTTTATTTGTAGCGGTATAGTATTCGGATTTTTATCACTATATGCTTTTTTTTTGGAGGTATAATTGTTCCAAGAATTATTGATATTGTTATTTCCGCGTGTAAAAGGCTTTCAACTATAGCTATACTTTGATACATAAAAAGAGGACACAGTTTCTAATTTAACCTGAATCTTCAGCAAGACTAGGTCAAGAACGTCACTCGATGAAATTGTTTCCTTACATCAGCTTCAGGAGTATTCTAGTACATAGTTCATCTCGATAGTATTTTTTAGAGGCCCGCGCCCGTACAAGAAGAACTATTTCGACTAGGAGGAAGATTTCGCTGTCACAAAGCTGCCCCCGCACACACACACAGCAATAGAAAATTGTGATAGGAAATCTGAGAAGTCACGAATCGAGGAAACGAGACCTCTGGAGTTGTCCCGATGACACAATCACAAGTACTACCTCTGGACGAGTTGTCCTGATGACACAACCACTAATGCTATCTACTTCGCTGATGGCAAGACTGTGCCATCGTTGATGATCAATATCGATAGATTTGTAGCGATTTAGATTTTTATGATTATATAATTTTTAGCGAAAAGAAGCGAATAATCTCGGGGGACCACCGACCGGGCGCGGAATTCAATTACTCAGATAATAAAACGACCCTGAAAGGAGCCCACCAATCGTACAGAAGCTGCGGAGAGCAAAAGTCTGTGTTGCTTTTTCCGGTTTGATTTGCGATTGAATGGACGTCGTAAAATAAGTAGAAACAGCTAACTGTTGATAGAATGCGCAGGCCTCGCCGATGGACTCTTCTACTACTCGGTTTTTTGACTGGATCGAAGAAGTAGTCTTGAGTTCAACTTTAAGTGATATGATTTATCCATAAAAAGAAATTATCGGGCCTACTTCGTGTCACATAATTTTATTTTCCATGTGTTTTCATATTCTTTATCTTTCTCCTCTTGTCCCGCAAGCTGCCTCAAATAGACCCTCGGAGAACACCAGCACAAGAGTCACTTCAATAGTGAGTATTGCGCTATAAAAATTCGTAGGTTCTACTTTCGACGGCGCACACAGAAGTAGAGATGAAACATTTTTAAAACTGTCTTGCTTGTGTCCTCGTGACCTTGTTGCAGCTTCGCCACATAATAAATAAAGGTGAAGGAAGTTCTAGTTTTTGAATTTTCAATTTCAAGCTTACTCTCGCATCACTTGACGCGGTTTGTTTTACTAAAACTTCGGGAAGGCGCGCGAAGAATCAGACAGTTTACAAAAATTGAGGCTCTGCTAGGTCGTGTGTTGCGGAAAGCTGTTCAGTATTTGCTCCCCGCACGAGAAATAAACCGCGGTTCGCATCACTGACGTAGACCTGCTCTTTCGATATTACAGAATATCAGCAAAGAATTTGTACGACGTCACAAATACTACGCCACTACAAACTTTCTATTTTTCCCTGTTTAACGTATGAGCCTCCCCACCTCCGGGGTTTTAGTTTTACAGGGCCACACGAGCAGATAGAAGCTAGCACACGCTGAAACTATAGAGAAACGGAAGGAATAGAGAAGAAATTATGAAGCACAGCATTACAACTACAACAATGTAATTTCCTGTTCGCACGACTTGGTGTGTGACAGTCTGGTGGTGTTGTTTTTTGATTTTCCAATACAACCACTTTTTTACGACTTTTATTCTCCACAGTAGGCCACACTTTTCCATACTTCAGCGCAGAAGTAGACCATTAAGTGCGGTAACTATTTGCTCACTTCGCTCGGGGTCAAGTAGATGAGTACCACACAACTCATCTGCGCGACTACTTTTACTAGGAGGTATAGTAGAAATTTTAGCATACAGGAGCAGAACAAGAGCCCTGACAACTGTCCGAAAAAGAACTGGGCTTTTTTTATCAAAAGCTTTCCCCGCTGCAGCGGGAGCTCGGATACTGAACCGTAATAAAAGTTCTTTCGAAATAAATACGAGTGGCTTTCTGCAGTAGATGAAATAAACTCTGCATATAAACCTCATAATCGACGTCGCACAACAAGAACTACACGAAAGTCGAACAATAAGAGGCACGGCGTGTAAAGAAAAAAATAAAACTATATCGCAAGTAGAACTACGCCACGTTATCGCCGCGCGCTCCCGATAATCCACTATAGGAATCCTGATTTTTATTTAGCGTGGTTGTTTATTTTGGCAGACAGGAAGAATTATTCACCACACCGCGCTCGCGCATTGGGTCTGGAGCTGCATCGAAGTGACCAAAGAGCCTCCACAGAACAAGCAATCGAATTGCTACTCGACGGGCGACCTGTGTAAAGGGCAGAACTTATGAGTGCACGATAAAGTACTCTCATAGAAAAATACCTCCAGCGACCGAGCTTTGCAGGGAGCAGGTGGTCGACTGCGCTACCCCGATTCTACTTACTTATTTACCTTCGCATACGGAAAAATAAAAGATTTATCAAGTAGCACAAGTACGATCATATCGAAAGAACGGCCCACGCTGGCGGTTTTCACTCGTTTTTTTTTAGAAATTTTTCCCCATTGAAAAGAAGGCCGACGCCAGGGCATAAGGATCGCAGCAAGCGCTTTCCATTTTTAGCAAGAACATCGGACAAACAAGCACAAGTGCAGCACTACGATTTTTTTTTTCTTTCCAAGGGTGGCGCCACTTGTTCGAGCACTGGAAGTAGACTGCAGCCAGGACGATACTGCGTAGTATAAACATATCCGACCAGACTATCGCTTCCTTCCCGTGTACACTTTTTGAAAAATATCATCGGATAATATTTTTACCCACACAAGAACATCGATCGAGCACCTCTCACGCATAACATAATGTAGTCGTGAAGATCTTTTCTATTTTTGTGCCGTTTCGTAAACCTACAAGCCTGCCACCGCACTGTACTCTAGTGTACTTATCGCGATGCGGATATTAGGCCTTTTTTGATCAACATATTTCCGCCCGCCTCACCGTGTTTTTAATACCCGCGTGCTTTTGTCATTCAGTGCGTACAGAAGTATCGCCGCGGGGACTAAAAAGTTCGGTGTAGTAGAAAAATCCGCCCCCCCCATACTTGTCGAGGTACTCTCAATTCTTACACGACCGAAAGAAAATTTTACAAAGCCCGCCGTGATGAAAAGATTCATATTCTTGGAAAAATTTGCCTCGTGAGAGTGAGATCCCTCTCGGATCTCATTTTCCGGTGGTAATCCTTCTTTGTGATTTTTTTTTTCCCCTCTACTACCAGAGCTTACTAATAAATACGTACCACATGGTACTCATTTAAAGATTTTTTTGAAAAGATAATAATAACCCTCAACGACCTAAAATAGATTTTCTGTCTTCGCCAAAGACGAAGGCGGTCATAGCATTATCACAATAATACTGAAAATTGTACCTACTTCTTATCAGTATTTCATCTTTGTCATGACCTGCATCACGACCCTCCGCCGCGCAGCGAGGAGTATCTATACTACTACTTTGGGGTAAGAAGTACCAGTACGATCATTCTACCAGCTCTTCTGGCTCACCTCCAAGCTGCAACCAAGTCGTGTACTACTTGTATCAGGTGCAGCAAGGCGTGCACTTCTACCCGTAGGACTATTCGGAAGCTATTTACATCCTCGCCTCCACGACCGCCTTGGACCACGCACGACGACATGGAGGACCAAAAATCGAAGACGCACGACAACAAAAAGAGCATGAAGGTCGTCCCGCAAGCATTGTTGTTGCTCCTCTTTGCGGCCACACGGGGACCGCAGCAGGCAACAGGGAGCCGGCCCGGATTATTTCAACCTCTTCTGCACGACGGCGCGCATCAGAATAGTGGTAATTTTTCTCCAGGACCACCGCCGGCGGTGGGACAGCACCAGCAGCAGTTCGTGGGCGCAGCAGCAGGAACAGCTGCAGGACTACTAGTTGGAAACGAGGTGCACACGAAGAATGATCACCAGCAGCACTTCATCCAGCGCAGATCTGCTGTGGCAAGGAGAAAAACTCCTGCTGTAACATCGCGGTATATTTCTGGGGAGACAACGACCTCTACAATGGACAGCTTTTGTTTTCTCGCAGGGGGGTCTGTTGCAGCCATGCGCGACGAGGAAAGTACTGTATCGGACGACGAGGATCGGTCACTGGAGGTCGGCGGTCTGGAAGAACCCCACGCCCCCGCCGGCAGTCTGGGGTCACGAGTCAGCCCGTCGCAGGAAGTTTTGCCGGACCACTTTCTACTCCACGTGGCCGCCGCACAAGGTCGTCACGATGACTGCGAGGACTTCCATCTCCACGGCGGACTGAAGGCTGGTGCAGGTTATGCTTGTTGCAAATATCGACGATGTTGATCTGGGTCCTGCTCTGGATATTGAACTACAGTGCAAATTATATTAACTTGCGATGGTGGCTGCCGCGCAGCTGGGCGGTGGTTGTAACAAGCTGCACCAAAATCTGTCCTCTTGTATGAACAGCAATTATTACGATCTGTTTCTTGTTTTTACTATACTTAAGATTAAGTACTTACCACAAAAAAGCCTCCGGCCAAGAACCTGTACTTTTACCACTTTTGCGTTACCTGGTTTACTATAATTCGAGGGACAAAATCTTCATGACAAGGACACGCATACGCAGTCATCGAGAGCAGGACCCAGACATCGGTTTGCATTTGATACAGGTGCAACGATGACGACGGGACCCGCAGAACTGGCGAACTGCCGAGCGACCACACTGCGAACTGACGAAATGGCGACGTCTCCACGACAAGCAAGACAAAACCCCCAGCAACTACCGGCAGGCCTCGCCCTGGCGGCTCTTGTGCGAAGAGGTTCTTCGGACCTAGAACTCGTAGCACCACGACCTGTAGGTCAGAATTTTTTCGCGCCGCCGCAGGAGGAGGAGGCACAAGAGCCACAAGACGACTTATTCCAGATGGATCTAGAAGACCAACAAGAGGAGCTGATGTGCCTTCCTGTTGTCTCCTCCCGAAGTGAAGACGCCGCCCATATGGAACAAATGATATTAACACCCGTGGTGAAAATAAAGACCCCCGATGATCATGACCGCACGCAGCAGCTCCCGTCTAGTAGTAGTACCAGTGGTGCCGGTCCCGCTCCTGCTGGCAGAACAACGTCTGGCAGAAATTTCCAGCGTCTGCCGCGAGAAGGGTTCCTGAACAGCAGCACCTTCATGCGGCGCGAACAAGAAAGGGAACTACACGGGGAACAAAGCGGCTCGTTTTTCGACCGGGATGAAGCTGCTACACCACCACCAGCGCCTGTTTTGTCGTCGCCCCATGTAGGTGCGTCGACCACGGGCAGTAGCGGAGCTGCCTCAAGAAGTCCTCATCTTCGCGCAGCGGGTTTTGGAGGTGGTCGACGTGGGGCAGACTATAGTTTCAGCTTACAAAAAAGTTGTGGTGGTGCTTCCACTAGTTCTTCTTGTCCATCGATGCTGATGGCCAATCGTCTTCCGCGCGTAACATTTGGAAAAACGTCGCCACGGCCCCAGAGTTGTCACGCGGATTTGCAATGACAGGAACATTTGCAATGCGCATCTCCATGAGAGGCGTTTCTAGTCGTGTTGTGGCATTTGTATTTACGCTGTCACCAGGATCATACATAAGCAGATGGATTTGTGATATGTGTTTAACCCTGCTAAGCTGCACTACACTACGGTAGCTGCAGCTTGTGTTGACGCGTGAGTCCCAAAACTTCTAGGTTTGTGTTGCAAATAAATCCCCATCTTGACAACTCTGGGGTCGTGTGGGCCCCGTTTTTGTTCCTCAGGATAGTGCGGCTGCTCGACGTCAGGGGAAGGAGATCAATCGAGTTGTCGGTTGGTGGAGCAAGAAGATCTGCATCGTCTTCTACCTCGCCGTCACAGTCATGACCACCACGAGGACCTGGACCACCCGCAGATGTTGCCCGAAACGCCGCAGATGTCCCCGCTGGCAGTGGTTGTGCCGCGCCGGAAATCGCTGGTGGATTCTTCATATGCATTGCAAAAGCATCGTAGTGGCAGAAATCGCATTACAAATTCCGTCAGCATGAGAAATGGAATTTATCATGCTGTTTTACCTTAGGAAAAAAATTTGTGATGCATGACTGCAATTACTACGAGTGCGATGCTTTTGCACAGGATACTTCGCGCGAGGGTGTAGTAGTTCTTGCGGGAGATGACCATAGTACCTCCGGGGCTGCCGGTTCATCGGCGGCGGACCTGAACCTCCAGCGCATGGTGCTGCAAGACGCACTATCAAAAGTAAAAATGTCTGGGTCTGGGAACTTGTGATGCTGGGTGGCGTCTCATGATGAGGCTACAGATGCTGGCTCAGCATGACAAGTTTCTGAGCTCCTAGGTGTTGCCTATTCTGCATGACAAACTGCGCTTCTGCATCACAGAAATAAAACGGAGCTCTTGGGTAGTAACGTGCATAACAGATTTAAGAGTCATGCCAGACAAGCATGACAAACGTGAATTCTTCCAGACCCAGACATTTTTACAGTTGATACGCACGGAACAAGTTTTACACCGTGGATCCGGGTGCCAAAACGGACCTGGAAGATGACTTATCCCAGAGAATAAAAAAGCTGGCAGGACATGTTTGTAATGCAAAAATAAACTACACACAGAAAGACTCGTCATGGGCGGACAGCCATAGTATGCTGTTCTTTCGGATATTATGCAATACAGATTTTTTTGTGTATTTATTTTGGCATTACAAATATGACCTGCCAGCTTTTTTCTCTGGGATATGACTCCGGTGACGGCGATGACGACTCCAGCTCGACGGAGGACGAATGGTCGGTTTCGGCCGAAGACGGTATCAAAAGGAAAGATCTGTCCCATACCAAAACGAAGTTTCTGATGCTCAGTTTGCGTACTACACAAATCAGATTTGTGTTGCTGGAGAGGACGACATCTTCTGCAGGCCCATATAGTACGCCTGAGTTAATAGTAGAGAGGTTTTTGGCCTAGGCGCTTAGCATGAAAATAAACGTTCGTGCTGTATTTATTTTCCCATTAGTCGGTATTAATACCGACTCCGCTTGCATAATGCGGCGGACGCCTTCTGCAAAGCCTTCCTGCAAGACAGATTTGTGGCCACAGAGGACCAGCACTCTGCAAAACAGCCACAAATCAGCAACGCAAATTTTCGAAAACGTACCCTGTCAAAAATATGGGGAGGGGGGATTTTTCCTCGCGCTATTGTCCGGGCCCTCCTCTTCACAACATCGAATGAACAGCACTACCTCGCTATTACAATGAAAAATGCCCCCACCCCCGAACTTGAAAGCATTTGTACTTATTGCAAACCTTTCCAAATGAAACATTCGCCCTCTTGCATGTATCAGCATCACAGATTTCCGACCGTGAATAGCAAAAATTTGTATTGCAAAAGATCCCAGCAAGAGCGGCGCTTGTCATGCAAGCGATGCGAAACACGACTAGACTCTGCATCAGAAGGATTCGTACTCCTTTCATGCATGACAAAAAGTTTTCATTTGGAAACTTCGCATCACAAATTTTTGCAACTTTGGGGGTGGGGGGCACTTTTCACTGTAATACTCGCCGCCGACCGGCCCGCATCCACCTGGCGACCACCCGATGCTGTCCCCTCCGTGGGCCGGGGTCGTCGAGGACTTCGGCGCGCACACCGAACTCCTCCGGAAAATTTCGAGTGCGGGCAGCTCTTATGCATTGCAAATATGTCTGGGTCCTCTGGAAGGATGCAAGGTTTGTCATGCTTGTCTGGCATGACTGAAAAGTTTGTGATGCGTGCCCAAGAAGAGAGCCTTTTGCTTGTCATGCAAAAACGCAGTTTGTCGTGCGGAAAGCGCAACACTAAAGCAGCGCAGACATAATTTCTCATGCTTGGCCGTGCATCACAGAGCATTCACTATTCCCAAACCAGCATTACAAGTTTCCAGACCTCCCAGACACAACTGCATTTGATAGTTCTTCGCACCAGGACCAGTTCGGGTCGGCCAACGCTGCAGCCTGGAGTCGGAAAGACTTATCGAAAGGAAAAATCCCCCCACCCCGTATCGAACAGGGAATTTGTGATGCTGGATTTGCGTACACAAATCAGCTTTGTATTGCACAGAGGCATTGCGGCCAGATCCCCAGGCTAGGTAGGGGCGTATGGGTCTAGTTGTTCAGCATGGCAAACGGCTCCCCTTTAGGCTTCACAGCATGAGAAATCGCGTCCATAATAGGGGGGAAGCTGCTGCACTTGTCTTCGTGCAAGACATATGCGATTTGTGGCCTCAAATCAGCAACACAAATTTTCGAATATGGGGAGGGGGGATTTTTCCTTACGATAAGACTGGGGCATCTGTCAGCACGGCCCGGGGTCCAGTGCCGCCGAGAGCCGTGAAGCCACACCCGGGTCGGGATATGACCACCGCCACGCTTACAGAATGCCCGAGGACCATCGCGTGGCGAAAGCGGCACGGATATCAAAAGGAAAAATTCCCCCTCGTCCCATATCAAAAACGAAATTTGTGATGCTGTATTCGAGTACACAAATCGACTTGCATTGCTAGAAGGCCAAGCGACGCAGTCGTGGCCTCGTTTGTAGGCAATTTGCCATGCTGTTTCCCACTTCCTCCTGCCTCCTGTCATGCTGTAGCTGCAAGGCTTTTCCACGCCATACAGAACTACAGTCCGCACTTTTTCCCTTCTAGCATGACAAAATGATTTGTGTACACAAATCCCGCATCACAGACTTCCATTTTGATATGGGGAGGAGGGATTTTTCATTTTGATAACGGAAAAATAAATCGGGTCGATTTCTGACGTCGCCGGTATTATGCATTTAGTAGTGCTTTTTTGAAGTAGATAAAGAAGATACTTTAGAAAGCGGTTCTATTTTCTGTGTAGCTTTTACATTTTTTCGAAATTTCATGGAGTTCTTGGCGTTATTGAATGAACTTGAACACCACCCCAAGCAGCAGGTGGTCGTAATTTGTACGCAACATTGTCTCGTTTGTATTCAACAAAAGGCGATGACTTACGCGGACGGGGAGTGCGAGTGGGACGAGATGACGCGGACGCGGAGCATATCCTCAGCGAAAACTACGGGGCCCCCACCCCAGAGTCAAGTTGGAAAAAAAGCAACACAAACCCAGAAGTTTTGGGCGTTACGCATTACAAGTTCTTCGCTGTATGGTGGTGCAGTCTATTAGCAAGCACAGCCGCATCACGAAGCTAGCTCCTTATCCTGTTTACAGAATTACAAATTCCAAAACACGGCCGAAAATGCGTCTCATGGGTATGCACATTTTTACAACTGTTCCTGTAGTTGCAAATCTGCATGACAACTCTGGGGAGTTGGAAACGTTTTTCCACAGGATACAGCAAGAAGAGGCCCCGGGGAGCCAGGGGAGGCACCGGATATGCGACGATGCACCTCCGCGTTTACTCCGAGCCGGCGAACATGTCAACGCTGGGGCAACGTTTTTACCGCAACAGCTCCTCGGGTAGTTTTATGTCGACCATGTCCGGCGGTATGCATGGCAAATACCTATGTCCTCTAGGTCTGGAAACTTGTAATGCTGAGTTGTGAAAAATTAAAATTCATTGTGAATACTCTGTGGAAGATGAAGTGCACCGCCAAGCATGACGAGAGATATTAGTATTTGCGCGGCCTGATTTAGTGTTTCGGTTCTTTCCCTTTCCGCATGACAGGCTGTGCATTTTTTGTTTGACAAGCAAAAGGGTGACTTCTTGGACACGCATCACAAAGAACTCTTCAGCCATGCCTGACAAGCATGACAAACCATGCAACACTCCTCCAGACCCAGATCGGTATTTGCAATGCATAGGCGGCGTCAGCCGGCAATTTACCGGCACCAGCACCGCATCGTCCGCGCAGGTGTTGCGGGTTGTATCAAATGCAAATATGTCTGGGTCTGGAAGGATGTAACTTGTGATGCGCATTTCAGAACACACAAAAATCTCTGATGCATAGGCAGCAAAAGCTGCTCACTTTCTGTCACCAAAATGGGGTATTTGTCATGCGGATTCGGCATTGCGGAAGCTTGTCGAAACCTGTGATGCTAGAGCTTCCATGCCAGACCTTCTGTGTCATGCAGAAACAGCATCACTCTTCCAGACCCAGACACTTTTACATTTGATAGGTTGTATCAAATGCAAATATGTCTGGATCTGGAAGGAGTCATCGAATGTGTCATGCGAATTCTACATCAGGCCACAAAACCTGTCCTGGTGCATGGCCATAAGAACAAGGCCCCATTTTCATTTGTTTTCCGTGCACTCTTCCAGACCCTCGCATACTATTTGCAGTTGATAAGGCGCCAGTGCGAGCCGCATGGGTGGAGTCGCCGTCTCGCAGGACAGCTTCCTTTCCAACGGGGAACGAATACAGGCCGGCGCCGGACAATTTCTTCCTATCATACAGAAAACGATTGGCACCAGGGCGTATTTGTAATGCAAAATAAAATGAACAGACAAACAATAGTACAAATGCAAGTCTTGTAATTATATCACATTTCCTAAAGAACTACATCAGCGTGCTATGGTTTATTCGCCCATGACAGCACCAGATCTTTCTCTTACTTTCATTTTGCATTTTACAAAGATAGATGCCCTGCCTGCGTTTTTTTTTCTCTGGGATGCTTCCATCCGCCTTTCCACCAAGCGAGGTAGCAGCTCTACCTACATGTTTTTATCGTGCGGGCACTTAGAAACATAATTGGCATTTGCCGCTTTGTGAAGTTGTAGACGTTTTAGTACGACGAGAAATCATATATCAATTCACGAAAAATTATTTAAAAAATGTAAAGCTATCGGATCAACATCAGGCGCCGAGCCGGCTGGAGGAAATGATGTATGAGCTTGGAGCGACGTATCAGAATAAAAAAATGCACAGTAGATGGAAGTCTTGGAGGCTCGTGCCAGCGTCGAATTTGTCTCCATAATTGTGTCAAAAATATTTTTATACAATCGATCAGCAGGAAGGAGCTACGAGAGCATTTATTCCCGCCTGTGTCTGGATGCAGTGACGCAAAGAGGTATTAACGCGTTTTTTTGACTAAGAAAGGGCACGCGACTTCCTGTTCTGCATAGTATTTTCGCATTGGATAGTGCGCAGGGTGGAGAAAAAGCCGGGACGAGAGGAGCGTTTTTACGGCGCGACCAGCCCGCATTGGGGGCCTCGCCGAGTGGTGCTGCAGGAGGTATAGCACAACTCGCATGGATTTCGTTTTATTTCGGGTTCGGCGCAAGAAAATAGAAAATGCGTTTTTTAGATGAAGACGTAGTGCCATTGCCATTCTTTTCAAGTTGAAAACGAAATAAACCAACACAAGGCTCCTGCCAGTGCCACCGGCGGTGTAAATAAATAACAGTACTGAAGCAAAAATTGTTGTAAAGCCAGCTAATGGAAGATCGTCATCATCATGTAGTAGTCCTCTTCTACTCTGTCCAGGTTTGCTGGAAGCCGACATGGACATTCCGCCCTTCGAGCTCCAGCCCGACCGCAGGCAGGCCGATGCAGCATATCCCAGAGAAGAAAGCAGGCCGGGCATAGTTGTAATGCAAAAATATTAAAGACACACACACATCAAAATAAAAATCTGCCATGGGCGGCCCCACAGCGTGCTGTTTAGGATGTTGCGCAATACACCTTTTTTTGGGTACTTGAAAATTATTTTTGCATTACAAATATGACCTCTGCCTGCTTTTTTCTGTGTGACACAGCAAGCGACAGCCTCATGGACGATGAGGGTCGGGTATCAAACGATGCACAGCTCCTCTTTAATCCCCCGCCGTTTTTCGATGATCTACTTCCACATGGGACCTACTTACTACAACAGAAGCAAGACCCAGAATCATGTGGTTATGCAGATTTTTCGCATGACAAGAAGTTGTACTTATTGTTGGGCCACAGATGTTGGATTGTTGTCGTGTTCCTTCACCCTGAAGGTGTTTCGCATAAATGTGGCTTCACGCAAGGTTCTTTGCATGAAAAGTGAGCAGTTGGGCTCCAAGGGGAAGTTGTCCACTGTCACACCGGAGCACGATGGGCGCGGAAGGCGACCAGCCCGAAACGAAGCGGTTACGGAATGAAGAGTGCGGCGACTGCGGTGCTATCCAAGTGAATATATTTATAAAAGTGCCCCGCGGCGTATGAATGTGGATGAAATAATATTTGTGTGATGCCAACATGGAAGTGCAGCCGTGGAGACTGTACTTATAATTTTCTGCATCGTGGTGTATATGTATAATTAATACATCAGCTGCGTGATAATTACCTATACAGATTCTTCGCTACAGTGCTTTACTCAAACTTCCCTTTGGGATTTTACTTTTCAATATACAGATTCTTCGCAGAAGTTGCAAAACTGGCTTGAGTTCTCAAACGAAACTTCCCGTATTTGTTGCTTCCAATGTGCAAAGCAGTTAGATCATCTCACGTGCAGCCAAGGTTAGATGCAACAGATGCCCTTCAGGATTCCAACTTTGTTTCCGTGGTTGGGGCACTTTGGATTTTGATAGTTGCCAGTCCCGAGTCCGACCAGTGCCTCCATGACATCGAAGAGTGCCCGCGCAGGCTGTTTCTCGGTTCACCGGTAATATCCAAGAAAAAAACTACTGTTTTAAGATAGTACAACTGATCTGGCAGATCAGACCATGCCTGAGAGGCACACTTGTGCTTGGGATGATGCCAGACAACTACCTCGATGTCGTGCAGGCAGCCGTGGTGGAATGCAAACAACCTTGCACTACAGAGGTACGACCATGAAAATTCTCCCAACTAGATTTGCATCGGGTCGAAGCGCTTTCTGTCATGCGGAGCGAATTTGTAAAAATGCCGCCAGTTGTTCAAAATGCATTTTTTTTTCATGGATAGGCTAGTCGCGGCAGACCGACCATGATGGGGCCCCGGTGCGGGACGAGCAGTGGCGGGAGCTGTATATCTTCCCCGGAGTTACTAGCAGCGCCAGGAAGTAGTAGTAGCAGGCCGCCAGCAGGACGGGGTGGAGGACCGCAGAGTTCTCACAACACGGCACCACCGCCGTGTCAGCTCCTACCCCCGGTTCCGAGCGACGAGCCGGACCTGAGTGGCATGCTCTGCGACCCCTTTGATTCCGATGGCTACGAGATTTCAGAGTCGGACATCTAGAAGCGGGCGTTTAGGTTCTTTTCAAAGATGAACTCGGACCTCATCTTCCGACGATATCGTATCGGATGATGTAGAAGAAGAAGAAGGTGGACAATGATTACTATTTTCAACATGTAGTTCGACGGCCGTGTCACGGTTCAGATTTCTGACCGCAAGGCAAACTAGCTCTTATACCTATCAAGTTTCTACTGCACGGCGAGACGAACGCAGAACTTATACAAGGTACTATTACGTTTATTTTCACAGCAAGCGGGTTTTCGACGTTTCTTTTTAGGATAATTTTTCTGTTTCATGATCGCTACTAGAGCTCTTTTTGTGCTATACTCACATCAAACGAAACTTCGTTTTACGATTTTTTTACTTACTTTATTTCATTTCAAAACTATATCTGTGGCCTTCGGGTTTTTTCAAATGGCGATAAAACGACCCAACAGAAGGGAACTTTTTTTTACTAATACTCAAAGACCAAAATGATCACGAATTGTCATATTTTTCAAGAACTCAGCTACACTCGCTAGTCAGTCTCTCAAGTTCTTTCTCAAGTGAGATGTGAAACCTGGGAGCTGCAAATGCAATCGAAAAAAACCACGTCGTGTGCTGCATGGCGTGGGGTTTTTCGACTTGCTAGTTAACATTTACATTTTTTTGAACACAGGAAGATACATTTAACATAGTTAACATTTACATTTTTGAACACAGGAAGATTACATTTTTAGTTAACATTTACATTTTTTTTTTTACATCGAGAAGATATATGCTGGGTCAGCCGTCCGGCTAAAAACAGGAAGCGGCAAGCTAACCGAAAAATTCGCGCAGAAGTGCGGGATACGGCAGGGCTCATCGCTAAGCCCCCTCCTCTTCATCCTCTGCCTAGGATTCGCGATGGAGATGACGGCGCGGGTTCTAGAGAAGCAGGGCGTTTGGAAGGAAGGGGCGGACGAGGTCGAAAAGTTGATCCTGACCTGGATCGGCTATGTGGACGACATCGCGACAAAAGCAGGGAACGAAGAACAGGCCCGGGAGGTGTTGTTGCAATTAACGGCGGCGTGCGCGTTTGTCGGGTTGCGCATCAACAGCGACAAGACCGAGTGCATGACGTTCAACATCGAGCCAAAAACGAGGGACAACGAGGAAGCACGGGAAGAAGAATTCCTGTGGTGCGACGAGACAGGGCAAGAGCGTGGAGGCTGGATGGTAGAATGGGACGGAGCGGACCTACGGGAAGACACGAGAAGAGCAGCAAGAAAAGCAACGAAATTCGATGACAGGGGACTACGAGTGACGCACCTGCTGATGTGGAACGACGGAAGCTCATCGCGATGCCACTACAAAGGCAATGGTGGATGGGCGGTGGTGCAGAGAGGAAAGAAGCAGGAAAGCATCAGGTTGGTGCGGCTCGGCGATGTGAAGTTTGTTTTGGAAGATAAGAACAAATTTCAGTGCAGCAGATGTGGAGACTATCTTCCAGACCAAAGAGCCTTGGTGTCACACCAGGCCACGGGCTTCTGCAGGCCGAAGAAGACGACACAGGAACGAAGGACGCTGCGAGTGGGGCGGCAAGTGGAGGAAAAACAGAAAGCCGAAAGGGCAAGAAGGGTGGTGCCAGCCACGTTGCAAACTTTCGACGGTAGCCCCATCAAAACGTCGGGCGTTTTTAAGTATCTGGGGTCGCAGGTGGACAGCAGCGCAAGCATGTCCACCGAAATCAACCGGAGAACCGGGATCGCGCGCACGGTAGTAGTGTCCCTCCGGGACATATGGCGAGACAACGAACTTCCCCGGCGGTTGAAGGCGACGCTATACCAGACCCTGGTGAATTCGGTCGCCTTATATAATGCGGAGCTCTGGGCACCGAAGGAGAGCGACATGAAGACGCTGCGCTGGTTTCAGCACACGACGCTGCGAACCGTCGCCGGGGAAAAACGCGAATGGCAAATGGATTTGGAAGAAGAAACGGAAGAGCGGGAGTACGCTAGTAGGCAAGAACTATGTCGAACCACAGGGATCCCACCTATAGAGACGATGCTACGAGAGAAGCGCATTGTGTGGGCAACACACACAGCCCGCAACCCCGGGGAGGCCTGCCACTTTTCGGTGAAGGCGGAGATCCGGGCGGGCTCAAGGTGGGGGAGGATGGTCGCGGCAGACATGGAGATGGTAGGCATGGACGTGCAGGAGACGATGAAAGCGCCGCCGGATGCGAAAACAGTAAAGGCCCAGCTACTGGCGAAGCGGCCAACAAAACCGCTGGCGAAAGAAGGCAGGAAAGAAACGAAGAGAGGAAAAACAAAAGCCTGCGCAGAGAAGACGCAGCGCCAGCGGGAAAACATCCGGAAACAAGCGGAGGAACAAGACCAGCAGCGCGCGCAATTCTGTGCGCAAATCAGCGGAAGACGTTGGGTAAGAGTTCCCGACGGAGACGGAAGAACCTACGAAACGGAAGAAGAGAACCCGGTGCGTTCCAGATACAATGGGAGGCCTTTTGCGAAAACTCAGGCAAGGAAGAGGCGTGGGTAGCAGGCCTACTATTCACAAAAGAGGAGGGAGAGTTGTGGGCTGCCGCTTGAGGCGAGACAGTCGATGTCTCGAGGAAAGAATCGCTTGTGTGTACATCCGAGAAAAGAAGACTTGATGAAAGAAAAGAAACAAATTTTAAACCCGGATAAACACGTAATGAGTGAGTGAGTGAGTTGAACACAGGCGACCCGTCAGATACTTATTGTGTGCACAGCGAGGTGGTAGACCTGGACCCCCGCCCCGCGGCGGGCTCATGATGTCTGTCGTACTACAGTGTTTCCGCGTCTGTCGGGCTCATGATGTCTGTCGACCCCTTTTTTGTTTCCGCGTCTGTCGTACTACAGTGTACGACGGCGTGAGATGAGCCAGCCGCGGGTTTATGTGGTGCAAAAATGATGAGCCAGCTCTTCCTCTTTCGACTATGATGACCCATTAAATTACTTTACTTCCATCATCTACTTATCGGGTAAAACTCCTTTGCTGCGACGCAAGCCTTAACAATTTTTTATAGTGCATCAATAACAAAATGCCCGAACAATAGATAAACCATGAAAAACGTTTCGGCCATTGAAAATATAGTGATATGCTGCTGGACATGAGTTTTGACAGACTTACACTGCGCCCGCTCGACTACTGGACCAGGCCTAACATAGGAGAGCTGTGCTTTCTTCGCCGCTAGACCGATGATTGCGACCGCGCCGCGGTGTTATGTGTTGAGGCTGCACGACTCGTAGCACTTCGAGCTCTGGCAGCTTCGCTGTATGTCATAGCGCTTTATATTTCAAGAAAGGCGACGAAGACAACACGTCAGCAGCCGTACTCACGAGGGTGGGCGAGTTCTTTTTGACAAGATGGCGAAGAAATGTTGATGGGAAAACAAGTAGGTAAAAATTATGCTTCACAGCCACTGCTGCAGCTAAGATGTCAATGTCTCACTGCTGCTAGTACTTACAATTTGTGATCATGATGCCCTGGAGGTGTATCCATTGCAAACGTGTCTGGATGGTCCTCGGGAAGAGTGCAGATGTTTGTCATGCACATTTTGATGCATGACGCATGGTGTTGGTGTCTGTGATGTTGTGTGTCCTAGCATGCATGATCACGGGTTATTCTCACAGTTCTTCTTGATGACTCTCTTGGGTAGTGTCGTGGCCTCGGTACGCCACTACAAGTTGGCGCACCGAGGCTAGAAGAAGTTTCTTCAGGGCGCACATACGAAATGGCGCACCGAGGCCAAAAATGCAAGTTTTTCGGAATTGCCGCCTCGGTGCGCCGAGGCTCACCGAGGCTGACGGCCTCGGTGCGCCAACTTGTAGTCACGAACGAAGCAGCAGACGGGCGGAACACAGGGGGGGGGGCGTCGGCTAAGTCGCGAGACCACGCGCGCGTGCCTTGTTGGCGGGTAGAAAAACAAAGCCCGGACCTTGGCCCGCGTTCGAGGGCAAAGTAAAAAACGCAGCAGGCGAAGGCGCCCGCGTCACCAGGGACAGGCGTGCGAAACTAGTCTGGGGCCACCGACTTGCGCGGCGCGTCGCGCATGCGATGGGCAAAGGCGCGCGCGGGCGTACATCATGCGGGCGCGAGGAATGACAGAAGCAAGTACACAGCGAAGGCGCATAATGTCTCAAAGGCGGGCGCTTCCCAGCGAAGTTTTTGCGCGCCGCCTCGGTGCGCCAAAATGTATTGTGAAGGCGCGCCGCTACCATACGAATTTTGTAGGTGGGCAAAAAGACATACTTTGGCGGGCTCGGTGCTGCCATACGTTACAAACCGCACCAGGCTCGGTGCTGCTTTTTGGCGGGTTTTCCCGATGACAAAAGCGCGCAAATTGTAACGCCCCACATACGATTTGGCGTGCCGAGTCGTATGTGCGTACCTAGGCCACGTCATGCATGATCGCGGGCTATTCTCACAGTTCTTCTTGATGACTCTCCCGCATGAGAAATGCTCTCTTCGCGCAGTAAAGACTGGACTACGACTACTCTTTGTGCGCAGGAGGCAATGAAATTAAGTACCAAAAAGCAGCATTGCAAGCTGCACACCTCCAGCAGAGACATCCACCCAGACACATTTGTGATGCATAACACGTCGGATCAAGGCCACGAATCCTGCAACGGACGTCGTGCCGCGCAGCGCACTTCGAGAGCCCCGGGAGAATGATCTGCAGTCTGTTCTACTAACTAGGTATAATGGCAGTAGAAGTAGTAGACAGTACACTCTTAATGACAAGTAGTGACCACTAGCAGCAGGCGCGAGCAGTAAGAAGCGCGATCTAGTTTCATCGGAACGGTACAGAATAATACCGCTTTGAATCAACATGGTCGTGCTTGCGCGGTCAGTACTAAAACTTGCAATTTCATCACCCGGCGTGAGGCGGACACTCTGACGAGATAACAACGGCTTTAGCCTTTTTTTGATTTTATGTAGCTAGGACGACACAGCTTGTTCTGGGCCTCAATGAGGCCGCGCCAACCGGAGGTCGTGGCTTCCCGTGTTCTTTCACATCTATAGGTGGCTGCAGGCTGCCCGTCCGGAAGTACTTACATCGCGCACAACTCTACCTCCACAAAGCAGTTCCAGCGGTTCTTTCGATCCACACAAGCGTTCTGGCAATGATAACGGTCGTTCAAGCGGCTGCGGCACTACACTGCGGAATCGGGGCGCTTCATCTTCGCGCCCAACCGCAGGCAGGAAAAGATTCTATCTCGTGATTTGAAAATTAGCCCGCAATGTAGGCACTCGCAGCTCGGATCTGGTGAGAACGTTTTAATATCGGCGCAGATCTAGATGAAACTCTCTGGAACAAAAGATCGTTGTGCTCTGTCAAATATCCTGTGCAAATGTGCCTAGGGGGTAGGATAAACACAAAAAAAATTAGCGAGAAGGTGGAAAAAAGCCGGCGTTGAGGTTGGTGCCGAAGCTGGTGCCGAAGTTGGTGCCGAAGCTGGTGCCGAAGCTGGTGCCGAAGGTGCCGCGGCTCAGAAGCCCGAACCCCCGGGGCGACGGTTCCTCGTAGTTGGGCCAGAGGCCGGGCCCGAGATAGGCCGAGCCGGCTAGGCCAGGCGGGGCTCGGTCAGAGATAGACTTGGCCGGCCAGAGGCAGGGGCAGGCGCGGGGCCCGAGGTTCCGCCTGGCGCGGCGCCGGAGGTGGAGCGAAGGTTGTGCGATAGGGTAGGCAGAAGCGAGGCTGGGCGGGCAGGGGCTCGGCCAGAGGTTGGGCCAAAGTTAAGTGGAAGAGAACGCACCGGACAAGGGAAAACACCCTTTCACAAATGAGAAGCGGATGCCAAAGACGCACAGGCAGGAGTCTTTGCAGGCAGCACGCACGAAGTTAGTGCGTGTGGGCTGCAGAGGTTTGGATTTGGGGCAATTGCCAAAGCGGCACGCTCGACATTTCCTTTATCGCCCACGGCAGATCTTTCCTCGCCCAAGTTATCTCGGTCGCCCACGCGAAGAGCTGGCTAAGAAACTGGTAGGAGTGCTGCTTTCCTACTAGCTTCCCCACCAGCTTCCCTACCAGCTTCTCCACCAGCTTCTCCACCAGCTTCTCCGACCTCAATGTGGTCGGGCCCCCACGCAAAGTAGCATTTTTTGGCGATAAAAATGATTTTTTTTGCGCGAACACCATGGCACTTCCAAACGCCTTCGTTGTTTCGATGAAGGTGCTTGGAAGCGCCGCGCTGCGATGAAAAAGGCCCAAGGCCATGGGTGAGGAGCGAGTGCGCACGCTGCTGCGTACTCGCAAAAGGCCATGGCACGACTGTGAATTTGTTCGCAACTAACTGTAAACCTTTGCAGGCAACACGCAGCAATTTACTGCATGCTGGCTGCAAAGGTTTAAAGCTATGGCCTTTTCCGGCCTGAAGTTGTTGCATCGAAGCATACAAATCATCGCGATTGGGGTTTCGGGCGGGCCTTTCGGGCTACGCCGAGAAATTTGCTCCAGATCCCACTTGCAGCAACGGGCCCCAGAACTTTTTGGCCCGTTGCCGCTGAGAAAAGCGCTGCAGCAGCAGGCGGCGGCCTGCCCCCGACAACGGCCCCCCGTGGACTTCTTCATGGCGAGATGACTAGCGGCGCAGCATCTTCAACGCGCAGCACAAAATGGAAGAGCCACACAGCACGCACACAAAACAAAGAAAGCGCAGACGAAGCCGTGGCACAATAAGTGCATACATATGGACCGTGCAAATGGGGCAAAAGCTCTGCAATTTTGTTGAAGCAAGTCTGCCAAAAATGCAAAAAAAGCTGTATTTTTATCGACCCAAAAGCTTTGGGCCTACCCTACCCCCTAGGCACATTTGCATTTGATATCAAAGTTGTTGACGGAAGTACTTAGTGGCTACTTATTCCGAACAAGCAGAGGTTGAAATGAATTTAGATCTAAAAGGAGATTCCGGTCCACGGTATAGAAACAGAAAGGGATCAGATCTGATGAGCGTTACTATGCTGAAGGAATAGCTGGATCTCTGTTTCAGAAGGAGCAACAAAAGCATCAGATCGCTGTTGGCAACATATTAACGCTTTTGATATTGCTGTATTTCGCAGAAGCAGAACTGAAATGATGTAAGACGATCGTCCCAGGTGCTAGCTTGAGATCGCAAATTGCACTGACTTGATCGTGATCATTAGAATTGTGCTGTTCCAGGTCTGATGAAAATAGATCTAAATTCATGTGAAATTTTAAGCTCCAACGGAAATTTGAATCCAGAAGAGGATCGAAAAATTTTAGATCTCCACCAATTCACACACAAAGTCTATTGCTCTTGACCACAAGATAACGGTTCTCCTCCTCCTCAAGAGTACATCTCATTTCGGAGTTTTCTATCCCATCTCACAAATTTCATTGCCACACCACCTCCTCCAACACACACGACCACAGGGACACTCGTTGAGTAGGATTATTCCTATCCACTAGCCACTAGATCGGTTAAAGTTGGATTGTTAGCCTTTTAGGTTTCAGTCTCCGATCTTCTACACAACAACAACTCAAAAAAATGCCGTCCGGTGCGAAACTCGACCGTAAGAACGCCTACATGGCGAAGCTGGTCAACCTGGTGGAATCCACCCCCCTGGCCCTGATTGTGGATGTGGACCACGTCGGTTCCAAGCAGATGCAGAACATCCGTATGGACTTGCGGGGAAAATGCACGCTGTTGATGGGTAAGAACACCATGATCCGCACGGCCTTGCGCCAGCGCATCGCTGCGTTAGAAGAGGAGGACGAAAACTCACCCGCGGCGGTTGCCTTGAAGGAGTTGGTCGACAACGTCCAGGGAAACATGGGCTTCATCTTCTGCCACGAAGCCAGCAACCTCGAGGACGCCCGCAAGACCTTGGACACGTATTGATTTTTTTTTTACAGAAGATGGGGCGATTTTTAGTTGCAGCTTATTTTAAAAATTATGTCTAGCGATAATAGAAATATCATGATTAAATAAAATTTCTGTGCACTTCTTCTGCCCCGAAGGCCAATTTTCTATGTTGTACTACATGCCCCGTGAAAGAACGAGACTTGTATTTTGGCTGTCACTCTGTAAGAGGAAGATGACCATCAGGTTGATGTGTTGAGTGTGACAGACCCATAGATTCCATTGACCCATTGTGCCATTGAGAGCATGGCGTCTACTCATGCGAACAGTAATTCGAGATTTAAAGAAGAAGCAGAAGCACTCGATTGGAGCGTCGTGCAACAATATTTTTAATAGTACGGGAAAAATTTTATATTCGCTGAGGTTTATATATTTGATTTCGTCAGACTCGGGTTTTCTCGAAAAATAAACAGGTTTATTGTCCCGGCCGCCGCGAAGGCTGGAACCAACGCCCCGAAGGACGTCGTCATCCCCGCGGGTCCGTCCGGCTTGGAGCCGTCCCAGACGAGTTTTTTCCAGGCTCTGAACATCCCGACCAAGATTGTCAAGGGTTCCATCGAAATCACCGCGGACTTCAAGATCTGTACCACCGGCGAGAAGGTACTAAATACTTTGTGTTGCCGAAATTGTGCTATCACACAGTAAATCGACTTGTAGTACATTTCTAGAACATGAACATGATGCCAAGAGTGATTTGATAGTGATACTCCGAGACCAAATATTACACTTTAGACCTGTACAGCACTGTCCTGTTTGTAGAATAGCGACTGATCATCCCCGTAGTGTCTTGTTGTGGTACAATATCGAAAGTGGTTTGGTTCTGATCGATTTTATTATTCGGTATGATTTTCTACTTTTCATCCGACGAGCCTACGGACTCGGTGTAAATAGTTTGCGGCTGTTTGAAAGAAAGGACACACAGCACTCCGTTGCTGATTGCGTTGCGCAGCATGCAGAAGTAAGAAAGCGTAGTACCCCAACCATGCAGAAGTAAGAAAGCGTTCTCACTGTAGAACAAATACGATTCTTCGAACCACTTTCGAAAAATCAGTTGAAACAAAAAGCTTTCGAACAATCGGAAGTATCAACCACATCGAAATCGATCGATTAAACAAACACTCCTTCTAACAGGTCGTCCTGTCCGCGCAAGCGCTGCTTGCCAAGCTGAACATCAAGCCGTTCGAGTACGGTATGAAGGTCCTATGAAATGCAAAAATGTCTGGGTCTGGAAGATTGCAACTTGTCATGCTGTTTTTGGACTCTAAAAAAATTTGTATTGCGTGACCAGCAAGATGGGCACATCTTTTGCTACACAGACAGGGCATTTCTCATGCGGAAGGTGCATCAGGAAGCCCTCTAAAAATCTGCGATGCTAGTTCAAGCATTACCGGCATCATGGGACATGAGCAATATGCATGACAAATCTTGCATTCTTCCAGACCCAGACGCTTTTGCATTTGATAGGTCCGCCAGGTGTACCAGGACGGTTCCGTGTTCGACGCGGCCGTCTTGGACATCACCGATGACGTCCTGATGAAGAAGTTTCTCACGGGTGTCAGCCACGTGGCCGCCTTTGGCCGCGAGATCGGCATCCCCACCGAGGCCGGCCTGCCGCACATGATGACCAACGCGTTCAAGAACATTGTCGCCACCGTCGCGGACATTGACTTCAACTTTAAGGAGGTTGAGGAGATCAAGGCCATTCTGTCCGACCCGGAGGCTCTGGCCAAGATGAAGGCCGCGGCCGCGTCCGGCGGTGGCTCCGCGGGCGGAGCGGCCGGCGGCGCCGGAGCCCCGGCTGCCGCGGCAGCGGCGGCGGAGCCGGAGGAGGAAGAAGAGGAGATGGAATTCGACCTGTTCGATTAAATGCCGATGGATATGTCGAGGAACTGAACGTGTGGATGAACTGATAGATTTTTCGTGAAATAACTGATGGGTTCGTCAGCATCTGTGAAGGCAGAGCTGCGTTTTCTTTCGACTGACCCTGATCGTCCACGAGGAATTTTGCATCGGTTCGATGACTGCTGGAAATATGTTCTTCCACCAAGAGCATGATGCGACAACAGGAGCGTCGATGAACAATTACAACAACACTTGCTATAAAGCACGAAGAAATATTAACAGACGCTTCTGGATGTGTCGTCTTAGAATGCCGATAAGACACCACTACACTGCGAGGACACGGTAATTCTTTGAGGAAGTTGTTGTAGGAAATAGTGGATAAATAAATCGTTGTCCGCAAGGAGAAGGACCTACTCACAAAAGAACAACGGAGTCCGCACGAGCGCAATTGACGCCGGCGTCGTGCAGTATGTAGATTTTGGAGCTGAGTTATTTACTCGATGTTCAAGAAAGAGAAAAGCTCTCTTTATGTCGATCGGTTGTCTCGGGAAAGGAACCTTCGGAATTTAAGCAAAATTCGCATTTCCAACTACAAATGATGTGAGATCTTCTGTATCTGTACCTGTACCGGTGATATTGTGCACTTAATAATTGATTAATTTTCACCTGGCAAAAAAAAAGAAATAATCTTGGAGAGAGGGTGAAAGAGCGGCAGAGAGGTGTGTTTTGATAGCGGAAAGTTGATGATTTTGCCTGCACAGGAACATGTCTTTTGCTACTCCCCCGTTGTGTTTCCCCTTTCGCGTAGTACTACCCTCATGCCATCATCCCCATCAAAGGCTTTCCCCATGAAACATTTCGCATCTTCGTAGTATTTTCTAAGGCACGATAATATTATACAACATAGTACTACTCTTTTCTGCCTTCGGAAAAGACCACACCAGCACACATTCTCGCACGACACTGATGTTGGTAAAAACAACAGTCATGGCAAGACGTCCGCAGAGCAGATCCAGCCACGGGGATTTCTGGGCAGCCACGGCCCGCGATTTTTGAGTTCCGTCTACAGTTGATCAAGCGGGCCACTGCGTAAAGTCCGCCTAGTACTCCGGTGACCGAACGGGGATTTTGTCACCGTTTTCTTCACGCCGATTCCCGGAAGAGCAGGCAGTTCTTCGACTCAAGTACTCCTCCCGCCTGCGTAGAAATTATTAGTCTTGCGAAGAGCAAGTTGTTGGTCCATCAAGAAGAAGACCCCAGCAGGTCGTCAGCCACACCATGTTGGAAACGCTGCTTGCCCGCATGGTGCTCAACACGGGGGACCCGGACCAGTCCATTGAAGAATTTGTCGACCGCATCCTCCACATGCTCGGCTGGATCTTGATTGTCGCCACGCAGATGCAGAAGACGAACCACTACCGGCGGTACTACATGCACCGGGCGCTGCAGTTTTTTCTCGGCTGCCAAGTGTTTTTCAACTTTCCCATGCGGCTTTTTCGGGACAACGTGCTTGCGAAGTGGACCCGCAGGCGGGCGAGCGGTTGGTACCGGTCGGTGGCGTGTCGGGTCGATCCGTGGCTGTATTCTGTGGAGAAAAATGTGCTGGGCCCGCTGATCGGGCCGCCAGGAAGGACGAAGAAGAAGAGTGGGAACAACAGGAATAAATCGGCTACTACTACAACAACTTCGACGACGACGACTACATCAGCAGTGGAGCGGCCTTCGTCCTCACAACAGCCTAGTACCGCAAGAGCGACGTCGTGGTGGGACTTCAATTTGGGCCGGGCGGTCAAAAGTTTGTTTTGGACAAAGGAGACGAAACGCAGCTCCTCCCACGACCGCGTGGTCAACAAGCCTCCTCCGACGACCCCGGAGGGCGAGGCCTGGGAGACCGCCGTAACCGCGTTCTGCCCGAGCGGGTGGGTGCCGGACTTTTGCGACCGGCTGAAGGACTTTCATGCGGTGGGGAGCGGGCAGGATGTTGCTGATAATTCTTCCTCGGATAATTATTTTTCCTCGTCTTCTACCGAAGCTGGAACATCAACGACTGCAGAGGCAACCACCGACGACGACGACGACGATGGTAGCTCGTACCGGTTTTCATCCCGCAACGCGAAAAATCGGAAGGAGAAGCTCGCGAAGCGATGGGAAACGGCGGAGGAGGAAAACGAAGACTATAACTCGACGCTCAGTTACTGCTTGCGGACCTACCAGGGCCCGCAGAAGAAGTTGAAACAGCACTACGCCGTGCCGAGAATTTTGGAGGTTGGGAGTTTGAAAAAAACCCTATCAAATGCAAAAATGTCGGGGTCTGGAAACTTGTATTGCCGAGTTGTGAATAGTGAATTCTCTGTAATGCACAGCCAAGCATGAGAAATATTTGCGCGGCTTAGTGTTGCGCTTTCCGCATGACAAGCTGCGTTTTGCATGACAAGCAAGAGGGTCTCTTCTTGGACACGCGGCATCACAAACTCTTCAGTCATGCCAGACAAGCATGACAAACCTTGCATCCTTTAAGACCCGGACTGATTTGCAATGCATAAACCCAGCGCTACTACAACAACGGCACCGTCTATCCTGAGAAAAAAGTGTTACAGTTACACGTTGTGTTGCAGGCCAAGCAAGACAGACAAGCTCTGTCATGCCGGGTACGCACAGGAGCCTCCTTTCACAGGTGTTTTCCCGTGGGATTTCTGCATTGCAAGTTTTCTCTCTCATGAAGAGAAATTTGTGTTGCTGAATTGACAACAAATGTGTAACTGTAACACTTTTTTCGTGCGATACCGTCTACACGGACGAGGACTGGCTGTACGCGTACGGGGTGTTCTTCTCCGTGTGCTGCGCGATTCTTTTCGGGCTGCTCTGCCGCCGGGCCGCGGAGCCGCTGGGGTGGTGGCTGGCGATTGGGAACAATTTGTGTTACCGGATGTGGAGCAACGGTGGGGAGGAGTGGATGACTGCGTTTTTCAAGCGCAACGCGTTTTTGAAGAAGAATGTGGCGAAGTTCGATTTTGGCGGCGAGAAAAATACGGAGGACAACGAGCATATGGGAGTGTCAGGATCGAAATCGACAAAATCGAAAAGTTTGCGATGCATAAAATGTAGGGCACGCGAGGCCTGTATTGGGGAGCAGGCAAATGAGGCCGATTGTAAGCCTGTTTAGGGGTATACAATGCGTTGCCAGAGTAGCATGACAGGAGCAGTCTGCTTTGCCCTAACAGCATGACAGACTGGATTTTGGTAGTCCCGAAATTTGTCATGCGCCACTTAGAAACTGAGGCTCCAACTGGCGTCGATTTTGTGCATCACATTTTTTTCGATTTTGTCGATTTCGATTCTGACGCTTCCATAGAGCACCTGTTGCACATGCTGCAGTTCAGTATGTTCTACTCGGCTTGCTTCCTCGGGTGGCATTATTTGATTCCCTGGGGCGGAGCTGGGTCTGGGCGCGCGCGGTTCTTTATCAAATTCAAAAATGTCTGGGTCTGGAAGAATGCAGCTTGTGATGCTGCATTTGGATTCCAAAAAAATCTGTATTGCATGAGCAGCAAAGTAGGGAACGCATTTTTTGCTACGCGGAGATGGCATTTGTCATGCCAAATAGGCATCAAGAAGCCCTCAAAAAAGGCGTGATGCTAGAGCATGCATCACAGACATGTTGGCTCATGCAACACGTGCATGACAAGTCTCAGAATCTTCCAGACCCAGACATGTTTACAGTTCATATTCTTCCGGTCCAAGCGATCGGTGAAGCAGGAGGAGATGCTGGCAACGCTGGAAAACGCGGTGGAGAATATCAAAGGGAAAAATGTCTGGGTCTGGAAGATTGCGAGATTTGTCATGCTGACCTGGCATGGGATGGCCCATAAATCTGTATTGCGTGGCCACAAACAGCCTCTCTCGCCTGTCGTGCAAAAACGCAGTTTCTCATGCGGAATATGCAGCACAGAAGCACGAAGCAACTTGTCATGCTTGGCGGCGCATTGCAGTGCATTTGTTATTGACTGACTTGCATCACAAGTTTCCAGGCCCAGACATTTTTGCATTCGACAGAGAACGAGGTGATGCGAAGATACGGGCTAAGGGAAGAGGAAAATTTTCAACAAGATGGTGGAAGTCACACCTTACCCGGTGTGGATGAGCGGCTGTCCGGGACGCGCAACGCGGTCGACGCGTGTTGCGCGAAGGAAAGGCTGAACAGCACCTCTTGCACGTCGGAAGAGGGGAACGACAGCAGTACTCCAGCAGGCCTTGGACCACTTGCAACGAAATGCACGGCGAGCGTGTTCGGAGCTCCTGCCACGTCGGCCTCCACAGAAGACGGGTCGTTTGGCGATACCTGGTTCCACCAACAGCTCGAGAAACATATGGGTTCGTAAAAATGTCTGGGTCTGGAAACTTGTGATGCAAGGAAGAGAATAGTGAGCTCACTGTAATGCGCCGCCAAGCATGACAAGTTTTTTTCATGGTTCTGAGTGGCGTATTCCGCATGAGAAACTGCGTTTTTGCAACACAGGGAGGAGGAGCTCTTTGCGGCCACGCAATACAGAGTTCAGAGTCATGCCAGATTAGCATGACAAGTCTCGCAATCTTCCAGACCCAGACANGTCAATAACAAATGCACTGCAATGCGCCGCCAAGCATGACAAGTTGCTTCGTGCTTCTGTGCTGCATATTCCGCATGAGAAACTGCGTTTTTGCACCACAGGGAGGAGGAGCTCTTTGCGGCCACGCAATACAGAGTTCAGAGTCATGCCAGATTAGCATGACAAGTCTCGCAATCTTCCAGACCCAGACATTTTTACATTTGATAAAACAGCGCCACCAGCGAATGCTGGATGAGGAGTCGGAGGACGAAGAAGTCAGCAGTGCGGAAGCGTCTGAAAATAATGACCATGATGCTGAACAAGATAATCTGAGTCCCTGCAAGCGTCGTGATCGCAGCCCCAAGCAGAGTCCCTCGCGGAGGAGAAACCAGACGGGGAACAGCAGCTCGCTCAGTCCTCCAGCGGAAAAGAGTAGAGGAAGAAACCACAACGAAGCGGATCAGGTGCAGACTGCGTCATCCGCCAACTACCCAGTTTTGGAATGGAAGCACATTCTGCAGGACATCAAGGAAGGCAACGGTTACTACGACCCGGCTACGGGGGGAGGGAATTCCGGGTCGGGGAAGAATCAAAAAATCGCCGGTGGTGCTGGTGCCGAGGTGGAGATGATGGAGGAACAATTTTTCGCGGGGAATGATAGTAATAGCAGGGTGATGAATGCGGACGAGGATGAGGAGATCGATTGACCGACTTCTACATACCCGGTGCTAGTAGTACTTCCTATGCTATACCAGAGCACCTTTCTACAAAAACATTGGGGATAGGAAATCAGACCGAAGATTTGAGCCAGGAGATTTCGGGTATTCGAACTCTGCAAAAAAAAATGAGCTGTCGAAAAATATTTAATGATCATAGAGGGTGCGCGACACGACAGGGCAGCGACGCACAGGCGCTCGCTACTTGTCTGACGTACTACCGAACGTTCTTCATGGTATATTTCACCCAACAAGGGCGACCCGGGTGCGAGATCTTTGTGGTATTACAGCAAATAGAGAAATTGGAAAGCTTCGAACCGCAGGTGAACGGAATTTCGCACTTGTGAGCCGCGACCGGGTGACTCATCTTTGTGTCTGTGCAACTAACTATCACGAAAGTAAAGAGAAGACTCACGACGCGAGTCAGTCTTCAAAGACCGAACAAGGAAGGCCTCGGGCCAACAGTTTTCGACTTGTTTTTCTGGACAAAATAATGTTGACGAGAAATCGCTCGGTTTCTTGTTCCTCGGGGATTCGCTTTCGAAGAGATCGTCTTCGGGTGGAGGGCGCTTCTGCGTCTCTCATTTTCGTCGATTGTCTTGGCTTTTAGTGTCACTTCTTACTTCCATACACGGCATGTGCTCGCAGATCGCCACTACAATTATGCAATCTACTTCGGTTGCGAAGATGATCCATATAATACGACCGAGCATTCGTAAAGAATCCTCTGCCCCCTTCGCGTGCCTTTCGAAAAAAATCCGAATCGGCTCCTTGCGCATCTCTAGTATCAGCTTTTCTGATACAAATCGGTTTACTTTTTTATCGGTCGTGTACTAGTCTGATAACGATCGCTCCAACATCGTTTTTTAGTCCCTCCCATTGCTCAACAAGCAATCGGTGCGTGTTTTATTTTCGTGCTGTTTTTTGCTTGCAAAGTTTTTTCCGTGAGGACCGCGTTCAGGAGGTGAGATCGGCGGTGGATCTGGAGCAAGATCTTTCCTCAACTTGTCTGTAGATCGGTCGATTCGGTCCAAAGATCCAATTTGTTTTCCACTTATTTCGCGAAGATCCTCCCGATACTGGTACTAGAGAAGGCCAGATCTTCTTGTTGAGGGGGATCGATGCCTTGCCGGGTCGAGGTGGACTGTGGGAGTTTTTTTTTTACGACTAGAATCGATGATAGACTAGGTGAATCAATCGATGAGAGAAAGCAGTGCAGGGGGTCATCCTGCTACAAACCATCATAAGTACTTAATCGGAGTAGACACCCGGATTGTTGAAAAAGCCATCCCTTAGAACTGCATCGTGTAAAACTCTATGTGGCGCAAAACTACCAACATCAAAAGATGAAGGTGGCTTCTCAGTAGACGCCGGACTCGCGGTGGGCGTGGGCCCTTCTTCCCTGGATGGCACTAACAAGGAGGATGCGTCGTGCGTCAGCGTTGCAGCTGTTCTCGTTATGCGGCTTGTTCGTTCACGAAGCCTCCGCTAACAACAGCAACGGCACCATCGAGGCTGGAAATGCCACCAGCAACTTATCAAAAGTAAAAATCCCCAGTCCCCATATCTTCAAAACGATGTTTCTGATGCTGGGTTTTCGTACACAAATCAGATTTGTCTTGCTGGAGAGGACTGCAGACCCATATCAAGCCAGAGTAGAGAGGCCCTGGCCTAGTCGCTTAGCATGAAAAACGTCCGTGCTGTAGGCCCAACAGCATGACAAACCGCCTGCATAATGCAGCGGAACCTGTGGAGTTGCCTTCTTGCAAGACAAAAATCAGCAACACAAATTTTCGAAAACGTACCTTGTCAATAGGGGGAGGGGGGATTTTTCCTCGCGATACAACTACACGACTTCGAACTCGACAAGCAACGGCACGATAAGTATCCTTTGTAACAACGTTCCCACTTCTTCCCCAGAGTTGCTCCACAAACCAGCATTTTTTGGCTGTCGCGCATGACAAGTTCATCTTCGGGCGAGCAATTTAATCGTATTCAGGTAGTGCAGCCTGACATCAGAAATCGATCACCTTAATATTATAATTCCAGCATGACAAAATCCCAGATTTTGAGCATTACAGAATGCTCCTCATGTTGGGGCTGCGCATGAGAAACGTGTCTGAGGCTTGCAGATTTGCATGAGAACTTAGGGCGGGTGGGGACCTTTTTGCTGAGGATCACACCGCCTACAGCTTCCTCCTCCACCACCCAAGTAGACGTCTCCTACCCTTCCCCCGATGAGCTCGCGGCCCTCCTCGCCGCGTTTAATACGCCTACCGGGGCCGTTTCCGACCAGTTTGAAAAACTTGGCGTGGGGTACTGCCGGCACCACGGGCGGACGCTGGCGCGACTGGTGCGGGCGCTGCATCCGCCGAAAACCTGGGAGTTTTGCCAGCAAGCGTGCCTTATGCATTGCAAATATGTCTGGGACTGGGTGTGGAAAGGATGCAAAATTTGTTATGCTTGCCTGGCATGACTAAAGAGTTTGTGCTGCGTGTCCACGAAGGGACCCTGTTGCTTGTTATGCAAAGACGTAGTTGGTCATGCGGAAGCGGAAAGGGAAAACGCAACAGACTTAGCCGCGCAAATATTTCTCATGCTTGGCTGTGCCTTACAGAGCACCCACTATTCACAACCCAGCATTAGTACAAGTTTTCAATTCCATATGCCTGCAAGAGCCGGCCTGCACCGGGTTCGGCGTCCGCGAGGGGACGACCGTCGACTGCGAAATTTACGGGGTCTCGCACCTACTGCTGAAAAGCGAAAGTTTGAAAACCCCGCCCTACACCTTTTTCGACGGGCCGGCGTCCCGGCTATGGATTGCAAAAATGTCTGGGTCTGAAAGAAAGCAACTTGTGATGCTATTTCTGGAATCTAAAAAAATCTGTATTGCATGAGCAACAAGAGGCGTCCAGTTTTTGCTCCGCGGAGAGGGCATTTGTCATGCGGGATAGGCATCAAGATACCCGCAAAAAATGTGTCATGCGAGGTCATGCATTGCAGGCATCATAGCCCATGCGAAATATGCATGACAAGCCTGGAAATCTTCCAGACCCAGACACTTTTACAGTTGATACCGGCCGGAAACGGTCGAAGTCGTCATGGCGCCGTGGTTATTGATTGCAAAAGTATCGTAGTAGTATGAATTGCAATACAAATTTGCTCAGCATGAGAGCTGGAATTTGTCATGCTGTTTTACCCTAAGGACAAGATTTGTCATGCATACTTGCAATTAGTACGAGTGCGATACTCATACTTTTGCACAGGATAGTGGTTATTCATTGCAAAGGTCGGCGTCGGGAAGAACACTGCAAGGCTTTTCATGCTCAGTCAGCATGAATCTCAAATCTGTCAGGCACGTTACTTACCCAAGCGCCACTTTTTTTGGCGCAGTTTGTCATGCAGAACAATAGGCAACTACACATAGCAGCTCGAAAATTTGTCATGCTTGGTCGTCAATCGAAATGGCCTCATTCTGGGTATTCACCCTGCATCACAAGTTTTTCTAGACCCAGACGTATTTGCAATGCATAGTGGTACAGCAGAACCGGGTGCTACCGCCGGAAAAATGTTCCCTTCTGCACCGTATCAACTGCAAAAATGTCTGGGTCTGGAAGAGTCATGCTGTTTTTGCATGACACAGAAGGTCTAGCATGGAAGCTCTAGCATCACAGGTTTCGAGAGGCTTCCGCAGTGCCGAATCTGCATGACAAATCCCCCACTCTGGGGACAAAAGCAGGCAGCTTTTGCTACCTATGCATGAGAGATTTTTCTGTGTTCTGCAATGCGCATCACAAGTTTGTATTCTTCCAGACCCAGACACATTTGCAATGCATACACCGCACCTTCCGATCCGTATCGGTTCTGGTGGAGCTGGGTCGACGTTCCCGGGGCGAGCTGCTTCGAGGGGCGCACGATTTCCGTGAATGGGAAGTGCCACTTACGTATCAAATGCAAAAATGTCTGGGTCTGGAAGATTGCGAGATTTGCATTTGTCATGCTAGTCTAGCATGACTCTGAACTTTGTATTGCGTCGTGGCCGCAAAGAGCTCCAGCTCCTCTTGCTTGTCATGCAAAAACGCAGTTTCTCATGCTGAGTACGCAACTCAGAACCACGGAAAAAGTTGCCATGCTTGGCGGCGCATTAGAGTCTGCTCTCTATTTCCTTTCTTGCATCACAAGTTTCCAGACCCAGACACTTTTGCATTTGATATTACGCTGTCAAAATTTCTACTACCCGTCGACGGAAAACGCCTACACCTGCTACCCGAACGGCGAACTCCGCTACGTGTACGATATCCACCCAGAGAAAAAAGCTAGCAGGGCATATTTGTAGTTGTGATGCAAAAATACGTAAACAAAAAAATCTGTCATGGGCGGTCCCTGAGCATGCTGTTTGGGACATGCAATACAGATTTTTTTGTGTATTTATTTTTGCATTACATCAAAATGAGAATGACCTGCCTGCTTTTTTCTGTGTGATATACGACTGGACGGACCCGGAGAAAGAATTCCTACCCGCGGACTGTCTGTCAAATTTAGAGCTGCAGTCCATCGCCTTTGCGAGACAGGAGATTTTCCCGGAACAGAGGAAAACCGCGGTGGTCGGGGAGAGTTGGTGGTACTACGATTTGAACGTGCAGCAGCTTTACGACAATACCTTGCCCGAAGAGTTGCTGAACAACGGGTTGCTATCCTACGCCGACGAGGACCTGGAGAAGAAGATCACACTGAACACGCGCGGAGAGCTATCCTGTGTAAAAACGTCCCCACGACCCCATAGTCAAGATGGGGAAACGGCTAGACAAATCCACAAGTTCTGGCTGCTTCGCATGACAAATTGGGACTCGTAGTGTAGTGCTGTTTGAGCTCGCCCAACAGCATCACTGATCTGGTGCATCTTGCTGATTGTAGCATGACAAATTCCAAAACACGACCCCTAGAAAATGCGTCTCATGGAGCTGCTTCGCATGAGAAACATTTTCAGCATGCTGATTTGCATGACAGTTTTGCGGTGGGGACGTTTTTACATAGGATAGGAGCAGGTATCTACGAATTACGCCGTTTTTATCGCGGAATTCGAGTTGAAAGCGGTCTGCAACGGGTACGAGCACTACCCGGAAATGCAGGAAGTGCTCTATCAAATGCAAATAGGTCTGGGTCTGGAATAGTGCCCTTGTTTGTCATGCATCTGTTGGATTGTGCGAACAGTCTGTAATGCACGCAAAAGCATATACAGGTTTTGCGCAGGCCTCCGGATGCCTACCCTGCATGAGACATTCCCTATTTGCGTAACAGCTTTTGGCGCTCACGCAATACGAATTTTTGCCTTTTCCATAATCCGCATCACAAGTCCTAACTTTCCAGACCCAGACAGATTTGCATTGGATATGCTCAACCGGGTGACAAGGTCGGTGGATGAAATCGCCGCGATGAACCCATACGACGTGCCGCACGTAACCCGAGGGATCGAACTGCCGGTTTCGATTGATCTGGCGACGGAGTTTCTGCATTCGTTTCAATACGCGATGAAGCTTCCCAACGACACCTGGGCGGCGGACGTGATTGCCTGCGAGTACAACCGGACAAGGGTCAGGATCGTCCCCCCCAGCCCCGAGAAAGCGGTCCGCGCGGAGATGCAGGCGGAATATGCGAGGCAGTTGAACAAAAGGTTGATAGACATCGTGCGGTTTTTAACCCCCGAGGTGAAGGCAGGGATCGAAGTGTCGGTGTATCATAACCATGATTTGGCGACTACTTCATCTGCACAAGGTACTAGAAGTGGATCAAATTCGATGCTGAATTCCGGCACGAGCAGCAGTTCTGGTAGGATGCTGACTTCAATTACCTCTGCAACCACTACAACAACCAGCAGTAGTAATGCAACATCAGCAACAGCACAAGCACAATACCTCCAAAACCCCCTCGGCTCCGCGTTGCACCACAATTTCCGGTATGAAATGCAAATATGTCTGGGTCTGGAAGGATGCGAACTTGTCATGCAGGTATTCCAAGACACAGGAGGTCTGTCATACATGATCTAGCGTGACAGTTTCATCTGCGCGACCTCTATCATGCCTCGCCTGCATGAGAAACTGCCTCTCAACTTGGTCAAAAGTGGGCAGCTTTTGATAAAGACGCAACACAGATTTTTGCACTATCCAGAATTAGCATGAGAAGTTCCACCCTTCCAGACCCAGACATATTTGCATTTCATATCCGGTACCGGCGCATGCCCGACTTGCAGAAGCAAACCGGGTTCGTGTCAAAAGAAAAAATGCCTCCACCCCGGAAGTTGCAAAAATTTGCGATGCAAAGTTTCCAAATGGAAACTTTTTGTCTTGCATGAAAGGATAATAAAATTAGGAGTCTTTGTGATGCAGATGAATCTAGGTAAGGAAGGGATCTTTTACAGGACAGGCCCGGCTGTTGCTGGAATGTTGTGCAACACAAATTTTAGCTATTCAGCATTGAAAATTTGTGATGCTGAAACATGCAAAAGGAGGAAGGTTTCCATTGGAAACCTTTGCAACACAATCTGGCAGGTTATGAGGTGGGGGCATTTTTCATTGCAATAGTTCGACTACGTTTTTCTGAAAAAGCACTTTGAACCAATCTTCTGTCAGGAGGAGTTCACCCTCGACAATTACTACGGCTGCCAGTCCCGGACAACCACGGGGTTGAGGTGTCAAACCTGGGAGGTCACGGTACCGCATCTGCATCCTTTTTCCACGCAAACGCACCACTTGTCAATTCTTAAAGACGACCGCGGGTATAACCAGTTCAACAAAGTGATTCAGGATAGGTTAATGAAAGAGGAGCAGGCATTGCAGGCGAAAATCTCCAGTTTAGCCGAAGCAGAAAAGAACGCCGTTGGTACTACTGCTTCTTTCGGGACAACGTCCGAACCAGGGGCAGGTGGTGCTTCCAGTAGTATATCTTTTACCGACAACACCAACACTCTCACCGCCGTATCAAATGTAAAAGCGTCTGGGTCTGGAAGAGTGCACGTTTGTCATGCTTGTCTGGCATGACTCTGAAATCTGTCATGCACGTTACCCAAGAGCGCCACTTTTCTGTCATGCAGAAACGCAGTTTGTCATGCAGAATAGACAACACCTACAAGCTCAGAGACTTGTCATGCTGAGCGAGCACTTGTGGCCTCCTCATGATACGCCACCCAGCATCACAAGTTTCCAGACCCAGACATTTTTGCATTTGATACGCCGCGCCACCGTCGGAATTCGGGGTGGTAAACGATCACAGTCTGATCTACTCGATGCCGTTACTGCAACCGTTACTATGGATTGCAAATATGTCTGGGTCTGGAAGAATGCGAGATCTGTCATGCAGTTTTTGCCTGACCCAGATCTCTGGCATGCAAGCTCTAGCATCACAGAGTTTGAGCACTTATCCCAATGCCTAATCCGCATGACAAATCCTCTCTCTCGGAAACAAGAAATGGGGCGTTTTGCTCGCCATGCATGTTGACAGATTGTATGATGATGTAGACTTCGCATCACAAATTCGAATCCATCCGGACCCAGACATTTTTGCAATCCATACTTACCGCTTTCCAACAATTTTTGCCGGAACCCCGACGGGCGGAACGCGGGAAATTCGGTTTTGGGTGGCAGTAGCCAGATCTGGTGTCGTATGCATCGCAAAAGTACCGTAAGTACTCGTATTGCAATCATGCATTACAAATCTTTTTACTTAAGGAAAATCAGCATTGCAAATTTTATTTCTCATGGTGAGGAAATTTGTAATGCATTTATACGAGTGCGATACACTACAGCTTTCGCGCTGCATATGTTTGACGTCTGACCCCTTGCTACGATTCGATTACTGCAAACCTTTGGAACCGCCGGTGGTTCCGAGGGTGTGCAAATTTTTGCCGCCGCAATTTGGAGTTGTCTTAACCGCGGACATTCACGGTGTGGATCAGCAGTTTGAGGCGCGGGTAAACGCTCTGTCGCTATGAAATGCAAATATCCCTGGACGTCTGGAAACTTGTGATGCTGGGTGGCGTATCACGAAGAGGCCACAACAAGTGCTGGCTCAGCATGACAAGTTTCTGAGCTTCTAGGTGTTGCCTATTCTGCACGACAAACTGTGTTTCTGCATGGCAGAAAAACGCGGCTCTTGGGTAATGAGCAAGACAAATTTCAATAGTCATGTGAGACAAGCATGACAAACTTGCATTCTTCCAGACCCAGACACTTTTGCACTTGATAGTCGCTGGAGGAGTACCACAATCAGACGCTGTTGGCGGAGGATTTGTTTGCAACATCGTCGTCCGCCGGAACTTATGAACTGCAAATATGTCTGGGTCTGGAAGAATGCAAGTTTGTCATGCTTGTTTGGCATGACTCATAAATCTGTAATGCATGAGCAGGAAAAAAATGGCCTCGTGCCTGTCATGCAAAAACGCAGTTTGCCATGCGGAACATGAATCACAGTAGTAGTTGAAAAATTTGTCATGCGTGGCTGCGTATTGCAGTCCGCCCACCAGTCACATTTTAGCATCACAAGTTTCCAGACCCAGACATATTTGCATTTGATAGAGCAACTGGCAACGCCGACGAAATCCACCTGGATCCTCTCACCGGGTTGCAAATCAGTCTCCCTTTCGCTACCACGATTCTGAAAACCCGGGAGGAGTTATTGTGAGGAAAAATCCCCCCACCGAAAAGGTAAAATTTGCAATGCTGATCTGTGACCACAAGTTATCTCTGTCTTGCAAGAAGGCAAGTCCAAAGGGCTCCGCCGCATTATGGCGGCGGTTTTTGATGCTGTTGGTCCTACAGCGTAGACTTTTGTCATCCTGGGCGCCTATGTCAAAAAAACCTCTCTGCTACAGGCGTAGCATCTGCCTGCAGTCCTCTACTGCAAGACAGCTGTGATTTGCGTACCTACGCGAATCCAGCATCAGAAATTTCGTTTTGGTATGGAGAGGGGGGACTTTCCCTTTTGATAGCAGTTTAAATTCTTCCTCGCGCCGAACGAGATCGTGGAGGACAAGCACACGGATTGTCAAAAGCTGCATCCGGATTTTGAGGGGAAGGTGAATCTGTATTGCGAGGTATCCTATGTAAAAACGTCCCCACCCCAGAGTTGTCATGCAATTCTGCATGCCAAAAAAGTTTCTCATGCGGAGCCCTATGAGAAGAATTTTCTCTTCGTGCTTTGGAATTTGTGATGCTAGAATCAGCATGCTATGATAGATCTGTGATGCGTCTGAACTAGCTAAACAGGACTACTCTACGAGGACAAACTTGTCATGCCAGACAACCAAGGCTGGCTGATTTGTCTAGCAGATTTCCCATCCTGACTCTGGTGTGGGCACGGTTTTAATCAGGATACGAGGAACGCAGGTTGAAGATTTTTCCGAGAACGGAACACTGCGTCGACACGGTGTTCAACCACACGAGCAGTTATATCGTCAGGAAAAATCCTTCCTCCCCATATCGGAAAGGAAATGTGTGATGCTGTATTTGCGTACACAAGTCGGCTTGTATTGCTAGACGGCCAAGAGACGCAGTTGCGGCCTGAAGGCCACGCGATTTGTTATGCTGTTTCCCATTTCCAGTTGCCTCCTGTCATGCTGAAGATGCTAGGATTTCCTACGACACCCAGCATTGCCGTCCGCTTCTTTTGCCTTCTAGCATGACAACATGATTTGTGGTCTCAAATCATGCTACACAAATCTCCGTTTCAATATGGGGAGGAGGGATTTTTTCTTACGAGAAGTTACTTGCCGAGGTTCTTTGAAGAAATTCAGATTGTAGACGCGCGGGACTGGCGGCAGTGCAGGTACGAATGTGTGAAGTTCGGGCTGGAGCAATTGTCAATCCCGCTATCGTATCCTGTGCAAAAGAAGTATCGTGCTCGTAGTGATCGCAATCTGGCGTGACAGACGTCGTGAGTTACCTTTTCCAGCATGACGAACTTCATTTTTGTTCTTGGAAGAATTGGTATTTATGCAACTACCACTCTGTACGATACTTTTGCATTGCATGTCTCGACCCAAACCTGTCACGGCTTCGTCTTCACGGGGTTCGTGGGCGTGCCAGAAGCGGAAACGACGACGACGACCAAAGTATCAACATGAAAAAATCCCCCTCTCCATATCGAAAAGGAAATCCGTGATGCTGGATTTGCCTACACAAATCACATTTGTCTTGCAGTAGAGGACTGCAGGCAGATGCAAATCCTGGAGCGGGGCGCTTAGAGATGGGCGCTTAGCATGGCAGGCGTCTGTCCTGTAGCCCTTGCAGCATTACAAACCGCCTGCACAATGCGGCGGGCTCTCTGCGTTTGCTCTCTTGCAAGACAGACAGGATTTGTGTTCACAGATCTGCATCACAAATGTGCAGAAGGACGCGCTTTCAATATGGGGAGGGGGAATTTTTCCTCACAATACAAAGGGCCGGGCAACGTCGCAGCGATCCCCGAGCAGATGTTCGTGCAAATTTCCACGACCTTGCCGCCCACGACTATCCTGTGTAAAAACGTCCCCACCCCAGTGTTGTCATGCTGATTTCCAATGACAGGAACACTTGTGATGCGCATGCCCATGATAGGCATTTCCGATCGTATTTTCGAATTCGTAATGCTGGAAACAGGATTAGCAGATGGATTTGTAATGCGGCTGCTCACGCTAATCTGCACTACAGTACGAACTGAAATTTGTCATGCGTGACCCCCAAAGCGTCTAGGTTTGTTTTGCAAAATCTCCATTTCGACTCTGGGGTGGGGACGTTTTTACTCAGGATAACGACGAGGTCACATTTACGGACGGAAGTGACGAACAGGACGGTGATATCCTGAGTAAAAACGTACCCACACCATAGTCAAGATGGGGAATCGGCTAGACAAATCCACAAGTTTTGGCTGTTTTGCATGACAAATTTGGATTCTTAGTGTAGTGCTGTTTGAGCTAGCTCAGCAGCATCACAGATCTGGTAGATCATGCTAATTGGAGCATCACAAATTCCAAAACACGACTGGAAAACACTTCTTATCGTGCTCCGCATGAGAAACATTGTCAGCATGCAGATTTGCATTACAACTCTGGTGTGGGTACGTTTTTACTCAGGATAGGTGACCACGGAAGACCAACTCACCGGGCAACGAACCGTCTGGCGTGAGCATCGGGTGAAGGGGCAGAACTGCAAGCTGTTTCAGCGCAAAAACGGGTTCCGTTTGAAGGAAGAGACCGGCATCAACCCCTTCGACGTGATTGGCACGTGGCAGATTCGGGCGGGAAAGGTGCCCCACGAGTGGGCGACGTTTGACGGGGCGGCGATGTATTTCATTCAGAAACAGAAACAGGAGGAAACCGATTTGTCCTGGCTGGGGACGTGGATCGGCGCGTTCGCGCTGGTCTTTTGCGTCGGGCGACTTTTGTTGTTTTTGGTCCAGAAGTACCTGCTGGTAGACATGGAAGGGAAAGAATTGCCGCCGCTCCGAGCGGAGAAGAATGACTACGGCCGGAATAAGAAGGGACGGCTGAGTGTGAAGGAGCTGAAGGGGGTATAATGTTTCATCTGGCGTCATTGTTTTCTTATGCGAAGCTGTCAGTTGATGTATCAAGGCTTATTTCTTCTACTTCTACTATTCCGAAGCGCTACGTTATTCAACCCGCCAAAGCATCAATCGCGTACTACAAAAAAATCCACCAGCCCTTCCGCCACCCCGTTTTGAAAAAGCAGCAGTTTTCCTGGTGGGATTACGTGCGCAGCAAGGAGGGGTCCGCAGAAAAAGACGCGGAGCAGATGCTGAAGGAGGTGGAGAATTGGTTCCAAGCGCAGGGCCAGGTAGACGAGAACGAGCGGGAAAGGCTTTGGATCAAGCACCTATCGTAAGGAAAAATGCCCCCACCCCCGAACTTGGGAGCATTTGTATTGCAAACCTTTTGAAATGAAACATTCGCCCTCTTGTATCTATCAGCATCACAGATTTCCATTCGCGGAGAGCAAAAATTTGTATTGCAAAAGACCCCAGCAAGAGTGGCGCTTGTCATGCAAGCGATGCGATACACGTTTAGACTGTGCATCAGAAAGATTCACACTTCTTTCATGCATGACAAAAAGTTTTCATTTGGAATCTTCGCATCACAACTTTTTGCCACTTTGGGGGTGGGGGCATTTTTCACTGTAATAGCACCAGCAGCAAATTCTGAAGGAGCAAGTGAACAACGAAAATGCCGCGAACAACGAGAAACCGGACTCTCTCGGGCTACTGCAGGACATCTACTTCATATCGTGAGAAAAAAGTGTCCGACGAGTCTGAGCAAACCTTTGCAGGAGACTCAGCAATACAAATTTGCGAAGCAAGAAACAAAAAATCTCTGATGCTTCAGACAGCAAGAGAAAACACACATGAAAGGCGCGCTTCTTGCATGTTCAGCATGACAAAAAACTGTCTCAAGGAAGTTCCGCATTACAAGTTGAGACCGAGACAAGTTTTTCTTCCATACTTCAACGGGTGGGAGTGGGTGGTGGATCCCAGCCAGGTGGAATCCCTCGCCTCCATCCGGAAGAAGAACAAGATCCAAAAGAAAAAGCACCAGGAAGTGAAGCACAAAGCAGGCGTTTTGAAGTCTTCGAAAGTGAATGAGGTTGCGCAAACAGTTATCCTGAGGAAAAGCTTTCCCACCGCAGAGTTGTCATGCAGATTTGCGATTACAGGAACTAAGTACATTTGTAATGCGCATCCCCAAGGGAGGCATTTCCAATCGTGCTGTTTTGGAATTTGTAATGCTGCTAACAGGATAAGGAGATGGATTTGTGATGCGGTTGTCCTTGCTCACATGCACTACACTACGGGCTGCAACTTGTCATGCGTGGCTCGCAAAACTTCTGGATTTGTATTCGCTAAGTTCCCAACTTGACTATGGGACGGGCACGTTTTTCCATATGATAACAGTAGAGGTGGAAAAGCCGCACATGTTCGGCCGGCGGATGTCGGCGCGGAGAAGGAGTAGCATGTTTGGTGGGAGGGTGGAGGCCGGGACTGGTGGTGGGGAGAATGTGGATCCTACCAAGGTGAGTTCGCACCATCACAGGAGCTCGAACGCAGGGAGAAACCAGGGAACTGCTAGCAGCCCGGTATCTTCGCCGGTGAGTGCGGGGAGCAAAAATTTAATGAATGCACCGACGCTGCTCCAGAATTCTCCTCTCTCGCCTCAAAACAAGAAAGCGAGTGTGGGTGGTCCTGCAAAAGCCAGTTCATCATCGCAGAAAAGAGTGTCAAATTATTCCGCCTCTCCCCTCCAGCAGCGGGCTTCCAGTGCCGGGCCAGGGAGGCCGAGGCGGACCTCCAATAATAATTATCGAAATCCGAACAATTTTTCCCACGACCCGACAATGAGCAAAACCAGCGTGCGGTTCCAGCAACAACACCTGTACGCCGGCGGTTCTGCTTTGTCCAAAAAATCAAAGTCGAAGGAATCGGTCGAAAGTAAATTGTCCACGGTGCATGCGTCGATCCAGGGCGAATATGCGAAATACGTGCACAGCTCGGAGGATTTCGTCGACGAGCGGGCGACTTCGGCCAAGCGAGTCATGGCGGCTCTGCGGGGAGACACTAGCTTGGTGCCGATGAAGGTACTTACTTACTTGTGTTTTGTGTAGAAGAATGAAGTTTGTCATGCGAAACGTGCATTCGGCTTTAACATGACGCCCAAGATCGCGCCCTTGTTTCCGGCGCTATACAAATATGCCGTATATAAAAGAACATCAGGTCCGTTCCTTTGTCGCCAAGCAAGCGGGCCTGCCCCTCGCAGAAGACGCAAAGGACCATAAGTCGACGAAGAAAGCGAAGAAGCTGCTCCGCGAGTACGCGAGTCGGCACTTGGTCGGGGCGACAAGGCAAACGCCCGGAAGGAAGTTGTACTCGAAAAAGCTTCGCGTTGCGATCTATCAAAAGGAAAAATCCCTTCTCCCCATATTGACAAGGCGATTTTTCGAAAATTTGTGTTCCTGATTTGTGACCACAAATCGTCCCTGTGTTGCATGAAGGCAACTCCACAGGCTCCGCCGCATTCTACAGGCGGTTTGTCATGCTGTTGCACCTACAGCGCCGACGTCTGTCATGCTAAGCGCCTAGGCCGAAGCCTGCCCACTCAGGCTTAGTATGGGCCTGCAGTCCTCGCCAGCAAGACCAATCTGATTTGCGTACGCAAAAGCAGCATCAGAAACTTCGTTTGCATATAGGGAGGGGGGATTTTTCATTCTGATACGATCCCGAATCTGGGCTTCAACGCGATCCGCGACCAGCCGACAGCGCTCTATCAAAAGGAAAAATCCCCCTCCCCATACCGAAAACGAAATTTGTGATGCTGCATTTGAGTACACAAATCGACTTGTATTGCAAGAAGGACAAGAGCCGCAATTGTAGCCTGATTTGCAGGCAATTTGTCATGCTGTTTCCCATTTCCAGCTGCCTCCTGTCATGCTGAAGATGCAAGGCTTTCCCACGGCGCGAACTGCTACAGTCCGCATCTCTTCTCTTCTAGCATGATAAAGCTGATTTGTGGCCACAAATCTGCATTACAGATTTCCGTTTTGATATGGGGAGGGGGTGTTTTTCCTCACAATACGCTCGAACCGGAGTTCATGAAGCAAGCCCGGCAGAAAACGATCCAGATCAACCGAAACACGATCTTGGACCGAAGTGCCGGCGTTTTTGATCCGAAAAAACTGCAGAACAGCAAGGAGAGGAGAGATGCGAAGGACGAAAGGCTGGACAGACGGAAATCCGCCGGGTCCATTGAGCTCGGGCCGGGGCGGATGACGTCGAAGGAGGCACGGAGGCGGACCATCCAGGCGAATCCGCAGATGGTATCAAAAGGAAAAATGCCTGTTGTCCCCATACTCAAAGGGAGATTTGTGTAGCATGATTTGTGATCACAAATCATGCTGTCATGCTAGAACGGAAGAGATGTAGACACTGTAGTGCTGGCTGGCGTGGGGAACACGCCTTGCGTCTTTATCATGACAGGAAGCAACTGGAAACGGGAAGCAGCATGACAATTTGCCTGCAAACGAGGGAGCACCTGCGTCTCTTGCGGCCTTCTAGCAATACAAGTCGACTTCTGGTCACAAATCAGCATCACTAATTTTCTATTTCGATATGGGGTGGCGGGATTTTTCTTCTCAATAGATGGCGCGAAAAAGTTTGCAGGGTGGGGACGAGGTGGACGACATCCGCCCGGCGTTGCTGAAGTTCTGTATGCATTGCAAATATCCCTGGATGTCTGGAAACTTGTGATGCAACAGAGGGAATAGTGAAAGCATTGTAATGCGCTGCCCAGCATGACAAGTTTTGCCGTGGGCCTGAGTTGCGTACCCCGCATGAGAAACTGCGTCTTTGCATGACAGGCAAGAGGAGTTCCTCGCGGCCACGCAATACAGAGTTCAGAGTCATGCCAGACTAGCATGACAAATCTCGCAATCTCCCAAACCCAGACATATTTGCAGTTGATATTCTACGAGTCGTTGCAAAAAAACGGAGAGGGTGGAAATACCAGCGGTTCTTCGTCTAGTAACTTTTTTGGCAGTACTATTGTGAGGAAAAATGTCCCCACCCCATAGTCAAGATGGGAAATCTGCAACACAAACCTGGAAGTTTTGGGAGTCACGCATGACAAGTTCCCCTCTGTATTGTAGTGCAGTTTCGCAAGGACAGCCGCATCACAAAGCCAGCTCCTCATCCTATTTTCAGCATCACAAATTCCAAAACACGATTGGAACTGGCTCTCATGGGTATGCGCATTACAAGTCTTTCTGTCTTCGCAAATCTGCATGACAACTCTAGGGTGGGGATGTTTTTCCACGGGATAAGTACGTCTAGTTCCTCGTCCTCTTCTGAGGATTCGGATTCTGACGCTAGTGTATCAAATGCAACGACGTCTGGGTCTGGAAACCTGTGATGCAAGTCTGCCAGTGATGGGCGCACTGCAATACGCAGCCAAGCATGCCAAGTTTGCGAGCTTCTGTGTGTTGCGCGTTCCGCATGGCAAACTGCGCTTTTGCATGAAAGGCAAAAGGCTCTTTTCCTGCTCATGCATCACAGAGTCAAGAGTTATGTGACGCAAGCATGACAAACTAGCACTCTTCCAGACCCAGACATGGTTGCGATTGATATAGTGGGCACTACTACAATGCGAGAACCGGGAAATCGTCGAAGAAGAAGAAATATCCTGTGCAAAAGTATCGTACTTGTATTGCAATCATGCATTACAAATCTTTTTCTTAAGGTAAATCCGCATTACAAATTTTATTTCTCACGCTGAGGAAATTTGTAATGCAATTATACGAGTGCGATGCTTTTGCAGTTCATAAGAAACTTAAATCCTCCAGCCCATTCACGGCGTACAATTTCAAAAAATTCCGGCGTGCCTCCATAACCGAGCTGGCAAAGAGCTTGTTCAGTCCGACGAGGCGACATGGGGAGTCGGATTTTGCCTACGAAATGGTTTTGAAAGAAACGATATCCATTGCAAATATGTCTGGATGTCTGGAAAGAATGGGATTTGTGATGCTCGCAGTCGAGCATACAAAAATCTGTATTCCGTGAGAGGCAAATAGAGGCGCTCAGATTTTTGTTGCCACTCAAAGAGGGCTTTTCTCATGCAGCATAGGCATGAGCAAACCTTCGCGAAAGCTGTGGCGCTAGAGAAGGCATCACAGGCATCGGAGGCCATGTACAAATTGCATGACAAACTCCCAAAATGATCTTCCAGACCCAGACATGTTTGCATTTGATAAACGAAGATCCGGAAGAAAGCGCATTCCGTTGCGGGTGGGGAACGGGACTTGGACAGGTACGTGCGGCGGGAGCTACACTTGGAACAGGTGAGGGGAGGTACAAGGAGCGGGCGCGAAGGAGGGCTAGTATCCCCGGCAGTGTCACCGCTCATGATAGGCAGCTCTGGTACTTCGTCAATATCAGGGGAGAGCAAGGGAACATCAAACAGTGTAGCAGCCGCACGAGAAGTAGATGAGCCGTCAAAACCGACCAGCAACCTGGCTTTGGCGGTTTTTGGCTCGTCGCGTAGAATAAAATCTTCTTCTTCCGAGGACAAAAAATCCACTTCTCCGGGAAAACAACATTCCGGAAAAGTCACCAAGAACCACCCAGAGCAGCACCAGCAACTGAAGAAGCGTCTTCACCAGGATCTTTACCGCGACCCCCTGTTCTATGGAGAGAAAAAAGCTTGTCACAGTCACTAACGTGCAGGTTTTGCATTACAAATTTTTTCACCATCACAACTCTTCCCTGTATTGCAAAAACGCTAGTAGGGAAGTCCCTTATGAGGTTTGGCTGTGATGTAGTTTTACGCATGACAGAAAGTTTTGTAGTGGAAAAATGGGCATGAGTGATCGGGACGAACTTTTTTTCTTTGATATGTTCACCAGGCGCTGCTCCTCCGCCGCTTTGACCTCGCGGAAGCCGGATTTTTTCCCCAATCTCGAGCTCGCGTGTTTGGCGCTGTCGCGGCGAAGGTGCCAGGCGCGGGTCGTGTGGGAGGCCGAGCAGGAGGAAAAAAGACGGATCGAGGCTGAGGAACAGGCGAGCCTGGAAGCGGAGCAGAACAAGAAAGCGGTACTAGAAAAGAAGCGGCAGTCGTTACTGCAGAAGGGAATGTCGGCGGCAAGGGTGGCCCTCTTGCTCGGGAAGAGCAGCAAGAGTAGCACAACGGCCTCGAAGGGAGCGGCAAGTGAAACGGCGGCGGGGACAGCACCATCGTCGAAACAGATTGTTCCGTCGAAAGGGGTAGCTGCAGGGAAATCTACTTCTGGTGGCGGTAGCAACAATGGAAGTAATACAACTATGGTTCGTCCCAACAGCAGGCAAATTTCCCCTTCGAAACCGGTTCCTGTGTCACCGCCTTCACAATCTCCAGACAGCCCACTTGCGTCGAAGAGTTTGACCAATTTTTCCGCATTAGGAACTGCTGGAACGATATCCTGTGCAAAAGTATCGTACTCGTAGTAATTCTTGCAACCATGCATTACAAATCTTTTTCTTAAGGTAGATACGCATTACGAATTTCATTTCTCACGCTGAGAAAATTTATATTGCATTTATACGAGTACGATACTTTTGCAATGCATAAACGAATCTTCTCAACAATAAACCGCGAACGCCATTGTCTACCAGCAAGGTGTCAGTTAGCATGGCTTTGACAAGTAGTAGCCCACAGTTGTACAGTAATCACAAGCTAAATGACGAACAGAGGAACAGCATCCAATCAGCCTTTTCTGTATCCCCCTCCAAACGGTCAAGTAAGAAAAAAATCGAGAAAAACTACGACCTGCCGTGGCTGCAGGACACGGTGTTATGCTACGTGCTGCCGTCAAATAAAAATTCTTGTGAAGATTACCGGGGACAAGAACTGCGGTCGCTGAATGAAAACCAGCAACAGGTCAACGTCGTGAACAAGTTACTTTTTTCGGATATCCTGAGCAAAAACGCAGTCGTCCACACCCCACAGTTGTTCTCATGCAGGTTTATTCTTGCGTCTACAGCAGGTGGAATCGATTCGGAATGCGCATGATCCCGGCGAGTATAATGAGTAGAGGCATTATTTCTTCTAGAAGGGGTGTAGTTTGTTTGGCACCATAATTTGTTTCTAAATGCTGCAAACAGGTGGAGTGTAAGCTGATTGACTCTGCGATGCGGCTGTCCTTGCAAAAAACCTGCCCTACACGACTTCTACGGACTGCAACTTGCCATGCGTGACTCCGAATAAAGCTTCTAGGTTTGTTGTGTTCCGCGAAATTATCCCCAACATCTTGAAGATTGACTCTGGGCGGGTTCTCGTCGTGGGCGTGGCGAGGTTTTTGATTTTACTCAGGATATCGGACTTACAAGACTCAACTTCCAACGATGTTATGAACCAGGAACACGCGAGGCGGATACCGGCTTTGGACCTCGCTGTGTTCAGCGGTGAAGTGAAGTTTTTGGACTGGAACAGCAATAAGAAAAAACGGTGGAAGAAGTTCAAGTGGTCCGCTTATCCACTGTAAATATGTCTGGGTCTGGAAGGTTGGAACTTGTAACGCTAGCTCTCCATACCTAGAAAATCTGTATTGCAAAGCCAACTACACAAGTCGCAGCCTCTTTTGTACATGCAAAAACGCCGTTTCTCATGCGGAGTTCCTATGAGAAAGTGTTCTGAAAAGTTGTCATGCTGTGTGGCATTCGAAACTGTTTATTCCATCATCCACATGCTAGCATCACAAGTTTCCACGAGACCTAGACATTTTTGCAATGCATACCGGGGGGCGGAACACAAAGATCTGGATGTCGCGGTTATCCAAGTACAAATTCGACGACGACAGCGACTCGACTGACCATCGGAAGGTTTTTATCTTGTGGAAAAATGTCCCCACCCCATAGTTGTCATGCAAATCTGCATGCTTGAAATGTCTCTCATGCGGAGTCCCATGAGACGCCTTTCCTCGTCGTGTTTTGGAATTTGTGATGCTCAAACCAGCATGAGAGTACTAGATTTGTGATGCTGTTGCACTAGATAAACACGATTGCAATGCGAGCCCAAACTTCTCTTGCGTAAACAGCCAAAGGTTGTTGATTTGTCTTGCAGATTTCCCGACTTGACTATGGGGTGGGGACGTTTTTGCATACGATAGTTTTCAAAAAAAAACAGTTCCGACGGGTGGAGAACAGGTTAGAAGAAGTTTACGTGACTTCCAGGACCGCAAGTCCAAATAGTGCCCGAAAGAACTGCGGAGCTGTTTCTGCGGAGACCTTTTTTCAACAGCCGCGGGACGTCAACATGGCGATCTCGTCGATTTCGCCCCAAAAGAAGATGCAGCTGAAAGGCCGAGGAAGTGGTGAGAGTAGCAACGGATCCGAAACAAGTTTGTCTGTCCAAGTCAAGGAGACAGTGGTGAATTTTTTATCTGAAGATGACGGCCCTGCTGCTGAAGGAGATGATGAAAATAGGCTGAGCTTCGCGCATCGAACTACGACCGAACAGGGCCAGCAACCGGAGGACGAGTGTCATCTAGCAGAGGGTATTAAAGATGTCGGCCACGTGGTGAACAACGACCATCAGCAGACGATGTGGGGGACCTCCAAAGTAGAATCTTCTTCGCTCTGTTGTAGTAGAAACACGACCTCCCGCGCCGGCCGGACGGATACGGAAGTAGCCGTAGGAGCTCCGCGACGCACCGTCGGGTTTCGGTTCGCAGACTTTTACAATGACGAAGACGAGATCTCGGTTATCGAAAACGTTGAGGAAGGTGAAAGTTATGGTGACGTGGCGAAAACAAGGCGGGGAAATAAGAACATCAAGGAGAAACACGAAAACTTTGACCACGACAACTACAACAGCCCAAGCGTGTTTGACGAGGTTGAATTTGAGAAGAGTGACCTGTCGCCGTTCATCCTGAACTCATGTAGCGGCCCCGGCACGCCCGCCAGGAGTACTAGAGCAAAACGGGACGACCCGCGGCTGGACACCTTTTCCGCGGAGCTAGATATCCATTGCAAATATGTCTGGGTCTGGAAGGGTGCATGTTTGTCATGCTTGTCTGGCATGCCTCTTAACTCTGTCATGCATGAGTAGGAAATGCACCTCTTGCCTGTCATGCAAAAACGCAATTTACCATGCGGGATACGCAACACATAGCGGCTCAAAAATTTGTCATGCGTGGCTGCATATTCAAGAGCGTCCAGCAATCGTAGACTTGCAACACAACTTCGCAGACCCAGACATATTTGCAATGCATACTAGACCGACGGATCCAAACCGGGCGGTACAGCGTTTCCGAAATCAACTTTTTCAGCCCGGGGATGGGGAAGTTAAACACTGCAAGCGCAGCTGCGGTGAAGAATAAGAGTTCTGGTACTTTATCCGGGTTCATCACTTCTTCGCCGAGAACCAGCAACATTAAAGGACACCAGGTTCCGGACGAAAGTGACGATGAGGACAGGAGCGCAACCTCTTTTTTCTCTGCCTTGAACAAAACCCGCCCATTTGCGGAGGTTAAGAGCAGTTCTTCTCCTACTATGCTTTGCAAATATGTCTGGGTCTGGAAGGATGCAAGGTTTGTCATGCTTATCTGGCGTGACTGAAGGGCTTGTGATGCGTGTCCAAGAAGAGACTCCTTTGCTTGTCATGCAAAGACGCAGTTTGTCATGCGGAAAGCGCAACACTAAGCAGCGCAGATATTTCTCATGCTTGGCTGTGCATTACAGGGCATTCACTATTCCCAACCCAGCATTACAAGTTTCCAGACCCAGACATATTTGCATTTGATACCTACCCCAGCACTACCATTATCTTCCTCCGCGAAAAAGCTACGTCCGGGCTACTGGACCGCGGATCCGGATTTCAACCCCTTGGCGCACTTTCGTGCGCTATCGCAAGAAAAAACTGTTTCACTGTGAACTTGTGATGCAGAGAACCAAGCACCAAGGTGTTTGTCTTGCTACACCTGCAAGACATTGGATTTTGAAGCGTGTTGTCCCTTGGGAAGCGCGCATGGCAAGTTTTTCGCGTCATGTGTAGCGAACTTGTGATGCAGATATTGCAAAATCATCACAGTGAAACAGTTTTTTCGTGGGATATGCACCCCCGGTGGTCTCGAGGGATTTCCGGTCGCAGCAACTACTCGCAGATCCAAGGATCGATTTGGGAGTTTAAAAGGGGCGAGGTGGTGGAGAAATTTTTTTTGGCAGGAATTCAAAAGTCCAGCTAGATTTCTTGCACTGTATATATGAAATTATGATAAGCAATGGTATGAATGATTTCGATTTTCACAAGCAAACGTCGACCCGAAATGAGTAAATTGAGTCCACCGGAGTTTTTGTCAGTATGAATTAATTCATGAAAAGCAAGGTAGGATTAGGAAATCAAATGCATAAAAAATTTAGGAAAAAATGTACAAGAGCGATAAGTTCTGTTGGCGTTTACTTCAGGATCATGTACAACATGTGGCTTCACCTCGGCCTTGTAGGATAAAACTATTAAATTATCAATTTAATACAATACGCCTCAACCAGCACGGAGGGCGCAAGGCCCGAAGTGTAGAAGAGAATTATCTCAACGTTTGATCATCTACATCTTAAGTACACATGAGCAAGCAACAACAATTTCTACCAGCGCGACAAGCCTGTTGACGACAATCTGTAATCGATTCCAGAGCTTTATTTTGGAAGATTTGATGAAAGTGTAAAACTAAAAACCATAGCAGAATCGAAGTAGTTGCGTCCAACCAGGACCGCGATCTGTAAAACTCCATCCGTTAGAAGTGGAAGACTGTTTGATGTTGATCTCTCGAGCGTTGCACGAGCAAAGTGATGATCTGTAAGGATGAGGATGATCATCCATAGGGCATTTCATCTCAAAGAAAAGCGATCCTTGATAGCTCCGATCTGGTGGTCTCTAAAAAGAGCCGTGTGAAGATGATTTTGGTGCTGCAGGAGCGCCTGCCGTGCTTTTGGTCTTTCAGCTTTAAAAATGATCCTGATGCTACATTCCCCTATTTCCACATGCTCCTCCGCAAATATCAGGCTAAGATTGATCGTGTGGATTGTAGTTTTCTCCGGAAAATTATTAAACCAGGCGTGACAAAATCAAAAAAGCAAGAAAAGCTCACTTTTATTAATACGAACATTGTATGATTGCGCCTTTATCCTCGACCTCGACGACTCAGACTTTTTTCTAAAAAGCTCTACAATACATCAAAATCGTTACTCTCTGGCAGCCACCGCTGCGATCCAATCAAACTTATTTTTCAAGAAGAACTATTTGTTCAATTTCGCATTCCTGCATAAGTCTGCACTCCTTTGTGCAAGTACTACTAGAAAATCCTCTATACAAAAATGCTATTCTCGGTGAAGAACAAAAAACAAACTATCGCGGCCGCCGCGGCGCTGCTGACGGGGGGTGGCACCCTTTTTAACGATGCCACAGTCTTATCCCACAGAAAAAAGCTGGCAGGGCATGTTTGTAATGCAGAAATAAATACACACAAAAATCTGTCATTGGCGGCCTCATCGCATGCTGTTTAGGATACGCAATACAGATTTTTTTGTGTATTTATTTTTGCATTACAAATGTGACCTGCCAGCTTTTTTCCGTGGGATAAGTCTTCGTGAACGCCGATGTGAAAGTCTACACGGGCATGGTGGAAGACACGTGGCTATCAAATGTAAAAATGTCTGGGTCTGGAAGAATGGGAGTTTGTCATGCTTGTCTGGCATGACTCGAGAATCTGTGTTGCATAGGGACGTAAAGGCCCTCTCACCTGTCTTGCAAAAACGCAGTTTGCCATGCCATGCGGAATACGTAAGACATGGCAGCCAAAAAATTTGTTATGCATAGCTGCGTATTGCAGTACGTCTATCATTCACTTCTAGCATTACAAGTTTCCAGACCCAGAGATTTTTGCATTTGATATTGGCGTTTTTTTTACCAGCCGGACGTGAAAACGACTTTCAAGCCGTACGACTCCGGGTTCGGGAAAGCGAAAGAACAGCGCGAGCAGGCGATGCTACTGACAAAGGAGGACCAGGGGACGACGAGTGCTGCTCTCACTGCGTTCCTCCCCACCCGCGGCGCAGCCGCTTCTGCTGCTGGTTCTTCCGCGTCTACTACTGAATTGGCGCAGCACGAGCAGCTCGCCGCCCAAGAGGGAGAAACAACGATGCACCTTCGTACTTTCACGGGAAAGAAAGAATGTCGCGAGACACCGATCGATAGGGAGATCGACGGCGACCTCGGTTTGTACATGCCCACGGACCCGATGCGGCTTGATAACCCGATGCAGAGCCACACGGAAGACACTGCTTCGGAATACGTCCGAGAGTGGAACAGCAAGATTGCACATCTTGTGGTATCAAATGAAGAATTCCCCCACGAGCCCAGAATATCGAAGTGTTCTTTATGTAGTTGCAAAAGTTCCCAATGGAAACATTTGCCGCATAGCTTTTACCAGCAGCCCTTTTTACAGGTTGTATTCGAGCAAGAATATTAGCAAAAATTTGTGTAGTTGCAAAAAAGCCCAGCACAAGACTGGCTTGTCATGTAGGAATTCCTGCTTCGCGCGTCTACTGTCTGCATGAGATGAGACTTTGAAACTTCTCGGGCCGTCGTCGTGGGGGCATTTTTTAATTTGATAGGTGGAACACAGTGAGCTTCAGGACCAGGCTGCGGAGCTTCTCGAGCGCCACAGCCACACTGTAGAGCGCCACAGCCACACTGCACAGGACACAGGTACTAGTACCCAAGATGAAGACGGCAGCGCAATGGTTGTTGAGCAAAATAAGTACCTGGTGCACTGGTATCCCAAAAGGGAGAGCAGCCTGAACAAAAACGCAAAGCTAACACCGGGAGATGAAAATGACGAGGAAAAAAACATTCAATTTTTTGAGCCGGTCGAAGATTCCGGGGACGCCACCTTTCCCGTGCAGCAGTGGACGGATAAGAAGTGCACACAGAACACAGTCACGCCGGGGAAAGACATTTTGTTACAGCACGAAATGTATCCACTTTGCAAACAAAGTACTATCGCACTCGTATAATGGCAAGAGTTTTTATCTCGCATGACACATCGAGGCTCCTACCTGAAAAATCGGCATGACAGAAAATCTCGTTTTTGTTCCTTCTCGCAAAAATATTAAGGTTGTGATGCAATTCATACCATTATGGTGCTTTAACTTGTTTTGCAAGGCATAAAATTCTGACACGTGTCATCAAGAAGAACTTCAACATTGAAGGCCCGCTTATCCAAAAAAAAAAAATGCTGTGGTATTTAGTCGCATGACAAATTTGCTTGTCTGGCATGACCACCACGGATATGATTGAATAAAAGAAACGACCTAAGCTTCGTGAAAACACAAGTAAAAGCCATGGCTGCATCTATCATGGCATCATTTCCATTTGGACAAGTCTGACTTTTTCTTTGCATCGTGATCTGCGTAGCGATACAAGGTAGTGCACGACTACTAGTAGACAAAGAACACCACAGCCTGATTTTCCCCTCCATACCGGTGGCTTTGACGCTGGTCCGCAGCGCCAAGGTGGTGACGGGGAAAAAGTTTTATGTAGGCACCCTGTTCGAGCTGAGGGAGCAGGTGCTCGTGCATGGTGACCAAAAATCTTCTGCTTCTGACACTACCAAGTGGGAGGAGCTCGGTATCACCTCTGTGGTCGGGCTCGAGGACGAGCCGAGCTCTCAGGAGGTGCAGATTTTCGGGGAAACTTCCCAGGAAAAGCCGTCCTGGACGGGGAAAATGGGGCCGGACAACACAGAACCGTACGTGTTGTATTTTATTCAAAACAACAAGAAAGACGACAAGGCTGCTCCGAAGAAGCCCATGCTGACGTCGTTGAGTCAATTTACCACCGCAGGCGGCGGGCGCACGCTGACGGGGGAAACATCAATCTGAAAGAGGACGGCTAGGGTAGAGTGATGAACTACTTATCGGGAGCTAAGTAATAATGCGTTTTTTATTACACGACCCCGTTAGGGTGATAGAAGCCGTCATCTTCCTGTTTGTCTGTTGATCTTCCGCTAGTTCGATGCAAGATTTGCTGAGCTGTAAAAATGAAAATAAGTTTTCTTCCATGTTGATTATGTATAGATCGTTCGCTATATTATTCGCAACACGGTTTATATATCTCTATCCTTTGATAACACTATCCACGTGTTTTCTAGGACAACTTTTTGGACTCAGACTAATCAGTCGCCGTTCTGAAAAGAATGCATACAAAGCAGGCTGGTGAAAAATGCTTGCTGTTTGCAACCGAAAATTACTTTTTCAGGAAAACTTCTATCTACAGGAAGCTGTTGTGGTGCACACTGCTGTGTACTACTAAACTTTTTGTAGTGTGCAGGTTTTTTTTTTTATATGTGGGGAGAAACCACGCAAGATGGTGGAGATGCTGGGCGAGAATTCGTGCAACCATTGCAACATGCAGTTCTGCAGCATAATAATGGTAAAAACAACGAAGAGCGGATGCAAGTGCAAGAAAGACACTAAGCTGCACGAGCAGCTGCGATGTGTCTTTTGTTTGCGCACAGGAACAATAACTTGAGATGTAGTTTTGGACCCAAATGATGTAGTAGCTGCGAGAAATAGCAAAGCGCTACCTTTTTTTAGTCATTCGAACTTGACTAGTTTTGGTGATGAAAAAAGTTTTGGCGATGAAAAAAAACTACGTTGCTGCAGAGTGCCACGGGGAGGTGCGACGGCACTTCACCTGGAATAAAACCGCGGTTATTATATGGTGCCTTGAAACGTGACAGTTTTTGTTTTTTGTTCAAAATCAAACATGATCAAAGGTAAACTCACGACAACGAACTCGGTCGCAGTGCTACTGGAAGATATCCTGTCAGAAGCGCGACTGTTTGATCTATAACAGGCGGGTCAAAAACCTGAGCACGGGGCTCTGCGACCTGTATAATTACTAGAGACACGAAGACCTCCACGACGACTAAAAGGCCCTTTATTATCCAAAAACGACGATCCTGGACTCCGATCTGATAGTCAAGCCGTATCATGATTTTAGGTCTGTAGGAGCGCCTGCCGTGCTTTCTTATAGGTTTAGGTCAAAGCTTATACAAAAAGCATGTTACTTATTCATTTTTCCCACATATGTCATCTTCAACCAGGCTATCTATTTGTAGTTTGTAGTTAGTTTCTCCTGAATCAATTATCTGGCGTGACGAGGACAAACAAAGAGTTCATTTTTTATACATTAGCCTCTTGTGCTTAAAAAATAAAAAATTCAGACTTTCACCCGTAAAAACTATTCTCTTGTGTACAATTATTATACTTACTTCTTTGCGAAATCGAACAAGATGACCATGAGCAGGAAACTGTTCGTAAAGCCGCTCGCGGCCGCGGGTGCCCTGGCGGTCCACCTCTGCGGTTGGAACGGTCCCGCGTTCTTGTTTGTGAATGCCGAGGTCGAGATTTACAATCACATGGTGGAGGACGCGTACCGCTTCCTCTACGTTCCCGATCCGGACACCACCACCTTCAAGCCCTACGAGTCCGGGTTTGGGCAAACGGACGAGCAGCGCGGTGCGCAGCTGCACCACTGGACCACGCCGGAACAAGACGTTATTTCCCAAACTACCGGCTTTCTCACCCGGGAGGAGCACGGAGCTGGTAGCAGCGCTAGCGGTGCTCCTGCTCCGTCGGTTCTTGCAGCTGGTGGTGAGATCGACATGAACCTACGGACCTTCACGGGCAAGGAAGGCACCGAGCAGGCAGTGAAAAAGCGGATCAACGGCAACCATGGTTTGTTCATGCCCGTGAACCCCATGGTTATCACCGAAGAGATATGACATGAGTGCACAAGTTGTAACCCCGTCAACACCTCATTTGATGTATGGCATGAACAGGAATACAAACACCAGCATTTTATTTCCGTGGAGCCTGTGCATGACAATTTCACAGGCCGAAGGCAGTAGCTGTTTATGCTTGTGAAATTTGTTCGGCATGACAAAGGCAGTAGCCGTAGCAGTCTGTTCGGCATGAAAGGCAGTCTGTTCGGCATGACAAATAAGGGGGACGAGGGGGACGTCGCCTTGTGCACTCTCATACGAGACAAAGAAGAACGCGGAAGATGCGGCAATGACGTACGTGAGGAAGCAAGGTGAGGCAGGAACTACAACCCTAACTGAACAAGACGCACAAAGCCAGGCAGCCGACCTCCTCGAGCGTCACACTGTAGCTGACTCGAAGAAATTTCACCTCGAAGAAAGCCAGGCAGACTCGAAGAAATCTTACCTCGTGCATATTACAATGAAAAATGCCCCCACCCCCGAACTTTGGAGCATTTGTATTGCAAACCTTTGCAAATGAAACATTTGCCCTCTTGCATCTATCAGCATCACAGGTGTCCAATCGTGAATAGCAAAAATTTGTATTGCAAAAGACCCCAGCAAGAGTGGCGCTTGTCATGCAAGCGACGCGATACAACACGCCTAGACTCTGCATCAGAAAGATTCATACTCCTTTCATGCATGGCAAAAAGTTTTCATTTGGAAACTTCGCATCACAAATTTTTGCAACTTTGGGGGTGCGGGCATTTTTCACTGTAATAGTACACTGGTGGGGAAAGGACAAGAGCAGTTTGGAGAAAAAGCAGAAGCGTGAGGAAAAAGACCGCAACGACCCGGAGATGAACATCCAGTTTTTCACGCCTCAATTTCTGGATGACGGTACGAATGATATTCACTGGTATGACTCGAAGATGGAGGAGCAATTGAACCCGCAGTACGTTGACCGACATTTGGTCGACATTAAGCTGCAGTACAACATTTTGACGACCGCCATCAGGAAGAACTTCAAGAATAGCGACGAGGAAGAGCTGGGCCTATCCAACGCAAATCGATATGAAGATCTGGGTCCTGCTCTGGAAATCGAATAATACTTGTCATGCTGATTATACTTACATGCGTCCTCACAAAGAGGACAAACTTCACTGATTCCAATACGCAGCGGCCACGCATGAGAAATTTGTGAGCGGTTGGAGTCGTCGTGCGTAAGAACCCGCGTGACTGAGAAATCGCGTTTTTGCACGACAGAGGGTTACTTATTTCAGCTGGCGCTATTCCAAAACATGCATCTACTTCTTCACAGAGTTCTACTTCAGGGGTAAGTACTTACGTATTAAATGCGGGAACAAGTTCAGCAATACTATGCAAAAATTTTCCAGACCTCCCAGACAAATTTGTTTCCTGTTGATGACCACCAGACTGGCACGTCCCGTTGACCTATCAAATGCAAAAATGTCTGGGTCTGGAAACTTGTGGTGCTAAAATGTGCATGATGAAAACACTTCCTAACGCAGTCCGGCATGACAACTTCCCAAAACGCTTTCCCATAGGCAATCCGCATGAGAAACTGCGTTTTTGCATGACAAAAGAGGCTGCGACTTTTGTTGGTTATGCAATACAGATTTTCTAGGTATGGAAAGCCAGCATTACAAGTTCCAACACTCCAGACCCAGACATTTTTACAATCCATATGACCCTGGTCCGCAGTGTGCGGGAAGACAAGAAAAACGTGTATTTGGTCGGCACTTTGAAGGAGCTGGCGGACTATCCGGTGCAAAAATATCGTACTCGTATAAATGCAGGTCTTGCATTACAAATATTTTTCTTAAGGTAAATCAGCATGACAAATTTTATTTTTCATGCTGAGAAAATTTGTAATGCATTTATACGAGTACGATACTTTTGCAGTCCATACGGACTTCTTCGGAGCGAGTGGCGACGAGACCACCACTAGCAACCGAGTTGCGGACGAGGTCGACCAAGAACGGTACAAGCAGGAGCTCGGCATCAGTCACATTTGCCTGACCACTTCTTCGCCGGTTTCTGTCCAGGAGGACGTGACCACACCTTCTTCCGGGGATCATGTCGGCGGCTCGTATGATCGTACACTGAAGATTTATGGCGAGGATGCTTCCTCCACCGGGTTTCTCGGACGCGCCACTTCGATGTGCGGCTCCCGGGTGGAGCAGCGCGGAAACCCGCCGCGCGGGAGAAAGCCTACTGTGGAGGCCAAAGTCGTTGATACATCGACCGAAAAGTACGTCCTCTACGCCATTCAGAACCGGAAGGGCGCGCCGAAGAAACCCATGCTGACTCCGCACGACATGTTTGTGAAAGAGAGCGGCACGCGGACGCTGACGTGGGACGAGGAAGCGGCGAACCGACGCGGTACAACTGGTGGCTGCGGTATTCAGTGAGCTCTGTGCCGTGGTGCAACGAAAATCTTCGTGATTTGTGCCGCAGCAGGAGTACTTTCTCATCTGCTAGGTGTGCTAGTACCGTAAAGAGTAACTCATTTTTAACACCGTCTTTCATCTCGTCACCTGAGTTGCTGGAGCTGGTGAGGTCTTCTCATTGTTTCGATGTACAGACCCTGCCCTCTGGCGGCGCAGAGAGTAGGTCGGTGTAGAAGTACTCTTGCAACTACAAGGAGTACTAAAGCTACTGCTGTACAACTGAGTCAACCTCAACAATTTAAAGAGAACGAATAGGACCTATTGATTATCATGGGTCCTCGTTCAATACTTATCTCGTTGAACCGAATTTTTTACCACAACAACATTGAGCACATTTAGCACCACATTTCATCGGCCACCATTTTTTTGCCACCACATTTAGAAGCACCACATGAGAGTAGTTGCAGCACGAGGACCAATGCGCCGGCGTGTATATAAAGGGAGTTCTTGTCCGAGGATTTCCCAGGAGGTAGAGGTGCAACCTCTTGTTTTACCTCAAAAAAATCGTGCCAGCAACGTGACTTCTGTTGCAGCGAAGTGGCTTATAAGAAGATGCACAAGTAGGTACAGGTAGCACAGGTAGCAATAGCAGTACTCTACCAGTGTCTATTATAGGTATGGTTTTGGACGATAATGCAAATGCACTGGTGCGCGTGCATCTGCATCCTTATGTTACCCCGCGCTAGTACCTCTGGTGATGCGGAACCAACCGGCTTGACACTGAGAGTGAAATCTGGCACCAGGACAACATAATTGCCGCATCTGAACATCAAAAACCGCCTTTTTCCTACAAGATCTACCATTTTTCTCCACACGCAAACGCAATAAAAAACCTTCGCCTCTGACAGGCCTCATGACAAGTACGAAGACGTTTCTTCGTAAAACTGGAACAATTTTCAGGTCAAAGAGGAAAAGCCTCGTCGAGCACGGCGAGCAGCGAAGCTGCAGGCTTGCCTTAGCTTTGACGTGTGCCCAAGATCGTATCTGAAGACACACGTGTCAAAAGCAAGAAGCTCCTGCATAAATTTGACATCAGCCGAGTGTTCTCGGATCGGATGTTCTTTGATTTATTGTGAACAAGGAAGAAAAAGCAGCAGCTGTTCCTGTTCCTCATTATTTTCAACTTTTTTATGTCAAAGTTCGTGAAATTCCGTTTATTCTCATTGGAAATCAATGCAGTGTTGCGATCGAGTACGAGTTTAGGATAATGCCAGTTAATTGCCCTTGTCTAGTACACGGCTATGCCGATTATAGTATCAGCACGAAGAAAGAACGATCAGCAAGACGGCCCCGATGGAGGAACGCGCATTGATGGAGCGTAGCGAAGGTGTAGATCAGACAGCCAGCTCGAACTGCGGATTTCTGTGGCCCTAGAGGATCTTCGAAAATAAATTGTAGTGGTCTAGGAAAGCATAAGCATAGGCAAATCAGAGCCATTCTCTTCACAGTTTTCCCGCACGTGGACAAACATAAAAATGGAAGCTTGAGCTGCACCCTCTTTGTTTCTTTTTCAAAGACTTCTGAAAATGATTTTTAATAGCAGTAGATGGCAGCGACAAAGTAAAGTAAGAGTCATGGTCTCACGTACTATAGCGATTCATCGCATACATTGCGTTACCACAGTTTAATAGATAAAGCGACTTTTGCCATTGACCAAAGCATCTAGATCTACGACGACACCCACTCCTAATAGTGTGAAAATAAGCGAAAAAACTTTTAAAAGTAAACTGCGTTATCGCAACTTTTAAAAGTTCGTCCCTTCGAAGATACGTCGGAAATCGAAATTTCACTTGTTGCCTGCGTTTATTCCTGAGAAGCCCTTTTTTACTTACTGTTAACGCCTCCTATAATCTTACCCAACCATGTCGGTGCTCCAGCGCATTGCAGACATCGAGAATGAGATGGCCCGGACCCAGAAGAACAAGGCCACCAACGGCCATCTGGGTCTGCTCAAAGCCAAGCTCGCGAAGCTGCGCGGCGAGGTGATGGCTGAGGCCTCGAAATCCGGCGGGGGCGGCGGCCAGGGCTTCGAGGTAAAAGCGACGGGATACTACAATGAAAAATGCCCCCACCTTGTATCAAAACGGAAATCTGTGATGCAGATTTGTGATCACAAATCAGCATAGTCATGCTACCAGGGAAAAGATGTAGACACTGTAGTGCTGGGTGGCGTGGGAGAGCCTTGCGCCCTCAGCATGACAGGAAGCAGCTGGAAGTGAGAAACAGCATGACAAATTGCCTGCAAACGAGGCGACAACTGCGTCGCTCGGCCTTCTAGCTGCAATACAAGTCGATTTGTGTACTCAGATACAGTATCACAAACTTCGTTTTCGATATGGGGAGGGGGGATTTTTCCTTTTGATACGGGAAACGCGCGCGTGGGATTGATCGGATTCCCCTCCGTCGGGAAGTCAACACTGTTGAACCGGCTCACCGGCGCGGAGTCCGAAGTCGCATCGTATAATGATGTTTTTTGTGGTTTTGATTGGATGTTGTTCATGGTGTGGTGTCTGTTGTAATATGTTCTACGGTTTGTATATTATATGCAAAGTACTAGTACTAGGGTGCTTTCTATTGCTTTAGTTTCCTATGAAAATCGGTATGCTAGTAATCTGTTCCTACTAAATCAGATACGAGTTCACGACGTTGACTTGTATCCCGGGCACGTTCACGTACAAGGGCGCGAAGGTGCAGGTGCTGGATCTTCCCGGAATTATCGAGGGCGCAAAGGACGGGAAGGGGCGCGGTAAGCAGATTATCTCCGTTGCCATGACCTGCTCCTTGATACTCGTGGTGCTGGACAGCAGCAAACCCTGGAGCATACGGCAGAAAATCGAGAAGGAGTTGTACGGATTTGGCATGCGGCTAAACAAAGCGCGACCAAACATAACAATTGTGAAAGGGGATAAAGGTATTAAATGTTATGTATTACGGTATACAATTACTTACCACGCATGACAAATTCACTGGTTTTGATGCTTATTGAAATCATTTTCAATTTTATCTTCCTCTTCTTCACGCATGACAGCTTTCATCTGAAGCATGGTACTGACGATAATTGTTCTTGTTTAGTAAACGACGCAGTGTACTATGACAAGGACTACTACACGACGCAAAATTATTCCCCGGCCGACATACTAATTGAATTTGTCAAAACCATCAAAAGGTGGTATCACGGTGAATGTGAAGCAGGGCTGCGAACTGATTGACACCGACATCGAGACGGTGGCCCAAATTGCGAAGGAATACAGGATAATAAACGCCAACATCCACATTGCCTGCAACGCAACCATTGACGAGGTCATTGACGTGTTTGAAAACAACCGGAAGTACGTTTCCTGCCTGTATCTGATGAACAAAGTGGACCTGATATCACAAGAGGAGCTCCAGCTGATGCATGAGGATCCCAACATGGTGCCCATCTGCGCCAGCGAGCAGTGGTGTCTGGACATGCTCATCGAGTATTTCTTTTCATAAATCCACTTTATTTATTATTTTTCTACCAGCAGCAGCATGACAAATTCACATTTAGCCGTTCTCATTTTTCTTTTTTCTTTCGTTTTATTTACCCCCTGTCCCTTTCTATGCACCAGCACCACTATAAAAATCAGGCGCATGTGGCGACGCATGGACCTTGTCCGTTGTTTCACGAAGCCAAAGCAGTGCAACCCGGATTTCTATCCTGTGCAAAAGTATCGTATTCCTATGAATGCAAGTCTTGCATTACAAATCTTTTTCTTAAGGCAAATCCGCATTACGAACTTTATTTCTCATGCTGAAGAAATTTGCAATGCATTTATACGAATACGATACTTTTGCAGTTCATAATTTCGCCGAACCGGTCATTTTGAGCAAGAAGCACCGACGGGTAGATATCCTGAGTGAAAACGTCCCCACCCCAGAGTTGTCATGCAGATTTGCAATGACAAAAACATTTGTGATGCGCTTCTCCATGATAGGCATTTCCAGTCGTGTTTTGGACTTTGTAATGCTGTAAACAGGATGAGCAGACTCATTTGTAATGCGGCTGTCCTCGCCAACCTGCACTACAATACGGACTGCAACTTGTCATGTGTGACTGCCAAAGCTTCTGGATTTGTGTTGCGAGATGCCGCCCATCTTGACTATGGGGTGAGGATGTTTTTACATAGGATAGGAGAGGACTTCTGTTTGAAAATCCACAAGACCCTCCTCGAGCAGTTCAAACACGCACTGGTGTGGGGTGCCATATCAAATGCAAAAATGTCTGGGTCTGGAAACTTGTGATGCTGGGTGGCGTATCATGAGGAGGCCACAAGTGCTGGCTCAGCATGACAAGTTTCTGAGCTTCTAGGTGTTGCCTACTCTGCATGACAGACTGCGTTTCTGCATGACAGAAAAATGGGACTCTGGCCGAACGTGCATGACAGATTTAAAGAGTCATGCCAGACAAGCATGCCAAACATGCACTCTTCCAGACCCAGACATATTTGCATTTGATATGCCAGCACGAAGCACAACCCACAGACCGTCGGGAAGGACCACCTTCTGGAAGATGGAGACGTGGTGGAGATCGTGAAGAAAGTGGGGTGAGGGAGAAAGCGGTTTAGTGAGGCCGACAGCGTGCTGGTGCTGACAGGAGGTAGTGTTCAGTTTCCACGGTCGTCGTGGTCCCTGGGTTTTTGTCACCTGTTCCACAGTCTCGTCCTCTTGCGATACAACTAGGGTCTTCTCTACCTTCTGCGATGCGACTGCGACGAAGGGAAGACGAGCAGGAAGCAGTAATTCACTTCTCGTGCTCAAAGTTGGAAGTAAACCTCTGCTCGAAGCAAGATGTGATGGGGTCAGAACACCGCGAAGAACACTGATGACACGGCGACGTAGTAAGAAGTAAACTTGCTTCTGTACCATCACATGCAGATGATGGATGCTTTTGCTTCAGCTTCTGCTCACATGTGGAAGAATCTATCACCAGTCGTGAATGAAAAACGGTGTCGTTGCTCCGACGTGCTGCGGCTCGTTAGCTGAAATGTCGCACCAACCTATACGCTCATCTACCTTCACGCATTAGAAGAAGATCATCGCTTAGCGCGAAGTAGAACAAACTCTGAAACAAGAATACCCAAGCTAAAATCCGAGCTGCTGTAGGAAAAGTATTTGGCAAGCGGATGTTGAAAGTTACACCACTGTTCTTCTACTCTACGCTGGGTCTAATGGAGCGACGGCGCTACAAAGTTTGAGGGAACGCACTGCTCTTATGTTTCTTTCGGGTTCAGCTTCAGCAATGAGCAGATCGGAAGGGTTCTTGCCGACGCTGAGTTCATTTGTAGTCCAGGTTGGTAGACCAGCACGAATAGAAGGCGCTCGTTCGGTTTCCGCATTTTCGTTGCTGGTCGGTTCCGAGTGCACTAGCGAGATGAGACCACATGTAGAAGCAGGAGCGATTTGTTCCCGGGATTCGTCATTAGCATTCGCAACGACGAAATTTAGACGTGAAGATGGAAACGAGAATTGAGAGCGATGATGAAAGCTAGTCCCTAGTAAATCGAGAACGAACTTTGGACACGTGAACAGGCCCCATTTTTAATCCTCTGCGCAACGCCCCACGCAGGATAGATGATGATGACGATCATGATGATCAAATCGTATGAGAAGCTTTTTTCTGTCGCTGTAAGTATGGAAAGATTCTTATGCCGAACTGTCTCACCCCGACCCCGCTCGTACTAAGCCGGGTTTTCTACAGTGAACAAAACGGCTGATGTATTGGGTGGTAGCGTGTTTCGTGAAAACAACAGCCATATCAAAACAGAAATGGCAACTGAGTCACGGATCCTCACCCTGCGGAACCTCGTTTCCGGGAACGAGCTCGAGTTCGACCTCGGACAAGAGCAGCAATTCATCTCGATAGACGATTTGAAGCGGCTGATTGCCAAAGCGGACGCGAAAGACCGGAACCAGGAGGACCCTGGGCTGTACGCATACCAACGCGTGGAGATCTGTGTGCGCGAAGATCGAGAGCACCTGCTCCTGTCCAGCTGCCTGGCGCCCACCCAAGCGGGAGATGACGCAAAGCCTCCTGTTACGGACGACGGCGCTGGCACCGAGCTGGAGGGCAAGGAGAGCAGACCGTATGCCGCTCCGCCAAGCGGTGACAAGGAAGATGCTGACTTCCTCGTGATGGCCGAAACAGACCGTGATATGCCGGAGGACCGGAAGGACAGGATGTCCGATGCGGACAGCAACAGCTTGTCTGCCCGTTGCAGCGAAGAGAACGTGGCCTACCGGCACCTGCTCGTCGAGTATGATCGGACCGCGAAGTCGCCGGACTTTCTCATCAATGTGGCGGAAGCACTTGCTGTCGAGGACCCTTTCAAGTTCTACTTGCTGCCCAGCGAACCCTTTCCCGACCGGGCCACGCTGGACGATGCGGTGATCGCCCTGGCGGGATGCTCCTTCTCGCCGCGCGAAGGTGATCCTTTTTGGGAGGGTTTTTTTCGAGCGTTTCCGCCGGGAACCACCGCGGAGGAGATCCAGAATGAGTCGCGGGCCCACCTCCGCGAGATCGTCTGTGTCCGCGGCCCCTTTGTGTCTTGGAATGTTTCGCTCGTGCCCGATGTTTCCGAGCTTTTCCGCCCGCTGCCTTGGTTCAACGAAAACATTGCAGACTGGCGGGTCGGCGGGTGCACGAGGATGACCTCGCTGTTTGATCAGTGCTCCGAATTCAACAGTGATATCTCGCACTGGGACGTCAGTTGCGTGACAGACATGAGTTACATGTTTGACAGCTGCTCTCGCTTCAACCAACCCATTGGAAGCTGGAACGTGGCGAACGTGCAGCGGATGGAGTCCATGGTACTGCATAAAAAATCTGGCTCTCGTCCCGCCACTACAACTGTCTGCATAATGGAGATAAGTACTGCTAGACAAAGTTTTTCGTCATCTTGGTACGCTTGATCATACTGTTTGAAGCACCACTGAGTACATCACAGTGCCAATCGGATGAACAAGTGAGTGGTATTAAGTCCCTCTAGTAGCGGACGGGCTTCTCTTCCATATCTTTTCGCAAAGTGTAGGGAGTTCGACCAGCCGCTGGGCGGCTGGGACGTGTCGAGCGTACAGACGATGACCAGCATGTTTTACGACTGTGTCAAGTTCAACCAAGACTTGAGTTCTTGGGACGTGCGCCGGGTGCGGGATTTCAGTTACATGTTCAATGGGGACCACCTCGACTCCTTGCCCTTCGATGGTGACATCAGCGGGTGGCAGGTGCACGAAAATGCAAATGTTTTCCGGATGCTAATTCGGTGTGCCAACTTCTCCCACACTTTGGCGCAGTGGCCGCGGCACCAGCGTGAGAAGGTACTGAAGGACCTTGCCGACGCACAAGAGTGGCTCCGCAAGCAACTCGCACAAGCACTCCAAGATGAATCATGATCAGTGAGATGTGTGATGATGTCCCAGCTCGCAGTCACGAACTGCAGCCGGTGTGGGGTGTAGTGGTTGATTGTGATATAAGAAGTTCGATCCCGAACGAAGAGAGAAGTTCGAAGATCCCGAACGAAGAGCAGCAAAATTTCATGTTCTGGACACGGTGAATCACTTGCCGCGAAGGACAAATAGCATTACTTATACCACAGTACTCCACGAAGCCCACTACACGCACAATGAGATTAGTCTTGCGACCAGGAGTTGATGAAAATGATGGTGGTACTTAAGCACAGTTGTGTCTGGGATTTGATGCCATTGTAGTTCTACTTTTCCATTGACGGATTATCGGGCGATAAAAGCATCAAATTTATTCGTTGAAAAGCGCATGACAAACTACGTCATCTTTCTTGTAGTTGTTCCTCTTCTAATGCTTTTACGCTGCTGCGCCGAGAAGAGACACGGACAAAACAGCAGCAAGGCTGAGAGAATTCAGAGCCAGGGAACTGCGAGCACCTATTCATTGTGTGCGCGTTGAGTTTGACTTTGAAACCTATCCGCGCTTTATTGTGTTGTTGCGAAACTGGAGCTTGAGGGCAATGTATGAAGCTCGCTTCTTTCGTTTCTTCGTGCGTGGTAAATCTCGTTGCGATATCAGGTTGCACAACAGGTAATCCGGGACTTGAGAAGTTACGTCGCGTAGGCGTCTCGCACCATTCGCCAAAACAAACAGCGGAATCAAAGAGGGAAGATTTTTTTGTCTAGGTATTGTGGGACGAGACCAGACATGATGGCGACGCCGCATTACTCCGAACTGTGCCTCCAGTTCTAGCGCCGAATCGTGATCAGCGGTCAGCGGCTTCCAGCAGCGTTCCGGGGCGTTGGAGGTGGTCAAGCTGCGCCGGGCCGACAGTTTGGTCCATTTTATGGAGCCGCAGCGTATGGGCGCGCCGAACATGGAAAGGGCCGGCCGGGCCGGCCCCACCTCGAAGCCCCGCGGTGCTTATTGGCCCGCCTTGGCCGCGCCGCGGGCGCTTTCTGCGAGGGCGCGCGCGGCGTCACGGATCCAGCGGCGCGCGCTTTGGGCTCCCTCCCCTGCCACCCGGCCGGCCACTGGGGCGCGCGCTGGCTGGCCGTTACTCTAGTCACGAGCGGGGGCCGCGCTGCGCCCCCCTTCCAGTACCTTGGCTGCCGTACGATGTGCAGCCGCCCCGGGCCGACTTCGTGGTCTACGGGGCCCCGCCCTGCTGCGTTGCTTGCGATGCGCCGTCCGGGCGGGTCGCGTGGCGTTCGTACAGTCTGCGCCGGGCCCATTGTTGCCCCGGGCCCGCGGCTGCTCCGGGCGTGGGCGGCGCCCAAGGCGTGCCGCTTCAGTGTTACATCAATGCGGAACATGGTTAAAAATCTCCGGTAGCGCGAAAAACGTAGGCGCCCCGCTACCAAGGTTGCTCCTTCTTGTCCTGATGTTCTGTTGCTTGGCTATTGTTTGTTGAGCGAAAACAAGACAACACTTGTCCTTGCAATCAGTTTCTGGCAAAACCAGTAGAAGCCGTATTTGCCTGCGCGCGCATTGTCATCTGTGTTGAGTGATGTTTTTAACGTTCTCTGCTGTCGCCAGATTGGAGTTTGCTGTATTGAACCAGTCCTGAGCACAAAAAGGGTTGAGAGACGACATGTGCTTCGTGGTTGCTTTTTTTACCCGAGTTGCCGTATTTAGCAGACGTATTCTGGCTACCCTCCTTTAGATTTTTCCGCAAAGGGTAACAACGCGCGGGTAGGCGGCGGAACGCTGCCGAATCTGCGATCTTGCAAGCGCCCCCTGGCGGTGCCTGGAAAGGCGGCGTGACCTGCGAATTAAGTAGCGGGTGGGTCCTGCGGGTGCACGCACGAGGAGCTAATCACTCTGACGACCGCGTGTAGCTTGTCGGGCGCATGTCGAGTTGCCTGGCGGACCCGCCGGCTTCTCATCCTCTCGCCCTGGCAGTCCGCGTGCTTTTTCTAGCAGTCTTGCGGCTGTCTGTAAGTGCAACAGAGTGGACGAGGAACCACCGTAGAGGAGATCCGGAACGGATCGCGGGCCAGGCCCCGCGAGATCGTTCGCATCCGCGGCGCCGTTGTGTTTTGGAATGTTTCGTGTGTGCCCGATGTTTCCGAGCTTTTCTGCGAGCGGGCTTGGTTTGACGAAAATTGGTGTCATCTTCAAAGACCGTCACCTTTTCCCCGAAAATTGGTGCCGTCTTCACCTTTTCCCCTAGTTGGGTTTTCGTTTCGGCCGCTAACGTCGGCGCCGTGGTCACTAGGAACATTATGGGCCTCGCGCGTTGAGAATGTCTTTTCTTCAAGCGGCCGCTTTTTGACGTTCAAAGTTTTCATCCAAAATACTCCAAAATGATTGAACGAGAATAAGGACTTGTTCACCTGAACCGCCTATACAGTGGAGAACGAATGCTGTGAAAGCGATCTAGAAATGGTTTGGTGATCATGATATCAGAGCGCAGTTAAGTGCGGCTAGGATCCGGTACTGCTCATCTTCGATCCGTGATGAAATACTACCCGCTTTCCTTCGTCTATTTCAATGTCATCGCACCGTAGGATCAATCATCGTGTAGTATACCTTCGTCGACTGCGTTCGATGTTTGAAAACGAGAGAGAGCGGTATTCGTTGGGAAGAATTATTAAACATTTTTTGTGCCTCGCCGCACAACTGGTTTTGTCTTTGATCGCAAGGGTCGTATCGTGCCTCGTTACGCTTCGTCAACGACAACGTCGTGTGTGCGCCGTTTTTACGACCCAGTAAGGTTCCGCAGATATCGGCTGCCGTGGCTGCCCGAAACCGCCTTCCTGTGCACTCCTTCACACGCCTCGACGTTTTCAAAAAAGTAGAAGGTGCTCTTTTTGTTGATCGTCTTCGTCGCAACCGTGGGCGAAATCATACAGTAGAGAAGATAGAAGCGGTTTATTGTCCGTTCGAAGACAGAAGCAGAACTGTAAAAAGATTGAGACAGCATCCACACCCATTCAGCGCTTCTCAACATCAACTACTTCGTTACAATGCCTGACGAACAGGTGCAGAACCCGAGCCCTGACTCAGGGAACGATCCGTGCGAGGAGGCCACGGTACCCATCACGGACGAGCGCGTGAAGACGCTTGATGACTCCGGGAATAAAGCTCAGGACAATAATGCTACGCTACTCGTGGCAGAGGCGGAGGCGGACGAGCACGTCCAGACGATTGACTCCACGAACGATCAAGGTGATACTACGGGGCACACCCCCCGTGCTGACGCGGAGCGAAAGTCGCAACCTTCTCCACGACAGGACTCAGATCTGCCCGACACATACCACGAGCTTCTCCGCGAACTCGGCCGGCGGGGGTGGAACTTCGCAAAAGACTTTTTGCAAGCCCGTTTAGACAGCACGAATGCCGAAGAAAGACAAAGCTTGTTGAAGACGATGATCACATGGACAGGTATTCAGTATTGTTGTTCGTCGATCTCCGTATGTAAAGTATAATGATGGTGTTCGGATGCGGAATTTCCTTTTATTTCGGTGGCGCATTTGTTGATTGTGTATGTAGATTCCCAATCCAACTCCACCACGACAGGAGCTGACCCCAACAGCGAGGAAAAGGACACGGAGCTCATTTTGATGCCGGACGGTTTCTATGGCGGCACGCTCAAATTATCCAAATGAGCAAGTAATGTTCTCCTAGCACGACGACTTCTTCCTGTGCAAACGCAAAGGAATAGCGATCACGTCATTATTTCCTATTCCTTCTATTTGCAGAAGCAGTTGTAGTTCCTCTAAAGGTATATACTGTTTCATTAGCCCAGTGAAGAGCTCGTAGGAGAACATCATGATTTCGCTGCATACTCGCGGGAGGATGAGATGTACATGGCCCTGTGGAAGGCGTTCTCCCGGGAACGGAACTTTAATGCGGACCGCGAAGGAATCCAGCCCTTTCTGCCAGGAAAACGGCTGTTCGTGAGAAATTTGATCCGAGCACGGGCGAAAGTCAAGTCGATGCGTTCGATGGACGCGGAGGATGTGCAGAAAACGATGAACAAACTCCTGCTAAACCAGCAAACAATAATGCAAGGTGGGCGGCTGGTTAGCAGAGAACAATCGGACATCGCAGAAAACGTGCGGGAAATTCTGGCGATCGCGAAGTCGAGCAACAGCGCCTCATCGAGTAGGACAGCGTCCACGGGGCGGGCATCCTCGGAGCCACCGACAAAAGACGACTTGGCGAAGCAACAGAAACTACTGGAACAAATTTTTGAGCTGTTGACCACCCCATCCACCTCATCCAAAAACGCACCAAACGATAATCAAGAGGACAAAGCGAGCCAGCAGAAGACACTGGATCAGATCCTGGAGCATTTCGCCAAAATGGCGGAAAAGTTGGATCAGGTTGCCGAGAAACAGGACACGCTGGCCGGGAAACAGGACACTCTTGCCGGGAAACAGGACACTTTTGCCGGGAAACAGGACAAACACAGCAAACTGATCCAAGGCGTGAACGGTAATGTCGTGGAAAGCAGCGTTGAGCACATGGCAGTGGCGAAGCGAGCCGAAACTTTTCTGAAGAACATCATCGGACAGATCTGTTGGGGCAACCGCTGAATGCTGAAAAAAGACCTCATGGAGGAACGGCTCCACAGATTGTTTCCCGACATCTGCAAGAAAAAGGGGTCGCTCCCAAAGTATATCTATGTTGACTAGAGTGCAGTTTTTCTTGGTTGTTCTTTTGCTGTAGTCATGGAAAAATCTCCTCTTCATTCTCATCGTACCTTCTATCTTATTTTTCGCAAGTTTATTCTGATATCAATGGCTTCCAGGTTTGCGAGCAACGGGGACTTAACCCTTTTAATGACCCCGGAGACGTCTGCGCTCGCGGCTGCGGCAATGCCGTCGAGCTCTATCGCGAATGTCGGAGTGGGTAAAAAGAGAAGCCGGAGCCATGACACGGAAAAGGGCGATACGAACAGGCAAAAGGCTGCGAAGATGGCGCACCCGAAGAACAGCTCGTCTTCATCGTCTTCGTCGTCATCAAGCAGTGGGTCATCTGCGGGAAGTAATAATGCGAATTTGCAGGCGGACGCGGCCCCACCGGGCACTGCATCTTCAACTGGTGCGGCTGCGGGAAGTAATAATGCGAATTTGCAGGCGGACGCGGCCCCACCGGGCACTGCGTCTTCAACTGGTGCGGCTGCGGGAAGTAATAATGCGAATTTGCAGGCGGAAGCGGCCCCACCGGGCACTGCATCTTCAACTGGTGCGGCTGCGGGA